>JAXDDW010000002.1:8182500-8550000 GCA_034670385.1 Hoplostethus mediterraneus
CAGAGGCTGGTGGGGGGCTGGTCCATCCTGGTTGGTCCAGGTTTCCAAAAGTCTCAAATCCAAAGCCAGTATAAGTAGGTGGCTGCTCCACCATCCAGGCAGGCAGGATGACTATTGGGAACTTGATCTCTGGATCCGAAGCATACTTGACATCCAGATAGACCTGTGATGGGAAAATAGTCAACGCTTAGCATGATTATCAAACACATCAAACTTACTTTGTCTTGTAGCCCTGTTCTCTGACTTGACTCAGGAGATATGTTGGTGACAAAT
Source organism: Hoplostethus mediterraneus (assembly GCA_034670385.1). NCBI lineage: Eukaryota > Metazoa > Chordata > Actinopteri > Trachichthyiformes > Trachichthyidae > Hoplostethus > Hoplostethus mediterraneus. The sequence continues at coordinate 8,182,774 of JAXDDW010000002.1, forward strand.
AATAGGGGGTAGAGATCTTAGAAAATCATAGAGATACACACTCTGAGCCTGTACTCCACTTTGATGATGTTGCAGTTTAAGATAGACACGCATGTGGTGGGAGGGATGGTGATGATTCTGGTGACAGTGTGACTTGCGGAGGGTGGGATGGGCTCTCCCACCTCTTTCAGGAGGTCTTTGGTATTGAGTTGTCTCTTCCCCATCGCCAAATAACTGTACTTCCCCTATACACAGTACTTGGGCTTAATCTCACGAGATGAGCTGTTCTGAATGGAGGCCACAACCTTTATCCCCTCTCCTGCAAAACATAACAGCAATGAATATTGTGGTAAACATCATGAATGAAAGGCACCTTGTTTGACTTTAGTGCATAAAGGCATGCGATCCGTCTAACACACCCCAAACCCATAATTAGGAAAGGAACTTTGAGGTATACAAGGTGCAACAGCATCAGATGTTTTTCCCTTTCTGTAAACATAAAATGTGCACAAAAAAAAAATGTGCAAATTGATTTCTACTGCTTGCTTTTTAAATGACCTTGGTGGAAACCCATCCGATGAATATTTACATCCATGACTACGGTTCCCAAAGTAAAGACTTTCATTGTCTTATCTTTGATGGCATGCTGTGGAGTCTGAAAGGAAAGACACATTAGTTTGAGGGTTACTTGTCATTACTGTAGTGTGTGTGTGTGTGTGTGTGTGTGTGTGTGTGTGTTGCAGAGGATCTGAGTAAGGCCATACTTTACCATCAGCCCTGGTGTACTGTTCAAGTTAGTGCTGCTGGAGACAAAGGTGAACTGAGCCTTAGCGTTACTGTCTAATCTCATAGGTCTGTTCAGGTTTGCCTCCAGTGTGTACAGAACTCTCCCTCAGGTGCCATCAAAGGAAGTTGGCATATCTCTGAAAGCCCAAGCAAAAAACAGTGTATAAAAACAGACTGGAAGACGAGTGACATTTCCTGTGAGGAAGAAGTGACCTTGTTGAGAGGCAACAGACAAGTCACAGAACCGTGGGACTATTAATTTCCAAATTTAAAGTGCAAACATTTCAGTTAGAGTTTATTTCATATGACAGAAGCTTTAAAGATGATCAAATAGAATAAACAATGATATATGCGTTTGAAAAAGTACAGAACGGTGTGAAAGATTGATGATTAGCTGTCAGAAATCATGATATATATGTATAATGTAGATAAAACTCACTGTGCAGGGATCTGAAAGGTGAATGGGTAGATATGGCAACCTTGCATCATGTGGCTACCATTGCTCAGCAAGCAAGGCGTGTACATCTGACAACAATAAGTTCATACATGCTTGACCATTTTGGCAATCAAGAGTATTTGTTAATCTTGTCCTGAAGAAGAATCAGGAAGACAAAAGTGGAGGAGATGTTAAAGGAAAACTGAAGTGAATAATGTTAACATAATGTATGGAATTTCTGTTATTTTGGATAGTGTGGTCTAGATGTGTAAACACAGACTCTTTTTTTCCAAACACAAAGAACTTACAAAGAACTTCTCTAACAGAGAAGTTAGAAATGAGAGAGTCAAGACTAATCTGATATTGTTGACAACACCAGATGCCTTGTCACTCACAATGTACAGTAGAAACAACTTGGGTATGTGGGCACAATTTATTTTTCAGAATGGATTGCAGGAAATACTAGGAGAAACCTATAACATTAAAATGATCTGGATGTAAAAGAAACATTCATTTAATGCACTTTGACACATTCAATGAATCCTTTGACAATTCATGGTCACTGGAGGTTTTATTGCATGACAACACCAGTTGGCACTTCTGATCTTGAATTTCTTCTACAATATGTATCTATTTTTCTTTGGAGTTGGTTACATGTTTTTGTTAATGAGCCCCTTGTGTTTTCTTCAATCTCACCAGTGCAAATTATAAACATACTATTATTTCTGTGCTTAATCATTTTATATGTGTAAATAAACTACACTAAAGTTGGGGTGAAAAGTTGTGTTTGCTTGCACAGTGATGAAACAGAAGCAAAGTGATAGTGATACAAATATGATAGAAAAGCAAAGAAAGAATTGATGCAATTACTCATTTTGCAGATGACTTAGTCCAATGACTTAGTCCTGAGTCCAATGGGTCAACAAAATATTTCATAGGAATAATGTATGGAAATCTTTTATAGCAGGTATTTGTGGTCACTGAATTCACTCACCCTTGTCTTTCTGTTCCTGAATGCTAAATTACTTGATACTGATAGTCCAGGGGCCAATCCAGATTTTGGTACCACCTAAGGTGGCCAAACATTAGTGGTACCATTATCATTATCATTATCATTAGTCATTTAGCAGACGCTTTTATCCAAAGCGACTTACAATAAGTGCATTCAACAAAGGTAGGACAATAAGTGCATTCAACAAAGGTAGGTAATGTTAGGTAATGTTAGGTAATGTTATGTTAGGTAGGTAATGTTAATAGGGTCAATATGAAAACATTAATATATGATAACCTCTCCAACCTTGTAGCGTAATGACTTTTGTAAAGGAAAATTCAAAATGGCGCTTTACTTGGCATTTACAGTGTAGTGGAAATTTACATTTATGGTTGTTATCTCATATGCTGCTATATCATGTAACCTTGTTATCTCATATGCTGCTATATTATGTAACCTCTTAACCTATGCTGTTGTAGTATGCTGTTGTAGTCACCCGTTAAAAGATGCAAAGATGTTGTGCTGTGCAGGTTTGCTGTGCTTGCAGCAGATGCTGCTTTGTGCAAGTTTCCTGTGGTTGTTAGACCTTCTCCTCTGTGGTTGTTTAACCTTCTCTTGCCCTCACATCTTAACCGAAGCGAGACAGCCTTGGCCCCCAGGATGAGGGGGGTGCGAGCAGTGGTGTAGTCTACGTGATACGCAGGTATACGCCGTATACCCACTAGAAAAGGTCAATGATTTGCGTATACCCAGTGGTGTAGTCTACGTGATACGCAGGTATACGCCCTATACTCACTAGAAAATGTTTATGATTTCCATATACCCACTTGATGCGCGAGGATACGTTACACAGTTTTATTCTCGTAAGCAGCGTCACCCGAAGCGGCTGTGGGTGCAGTGGCACGCTTTGGAAAACACTGAAAAAGTGTTGTCTGGCGTTGTTTTCGCTTCATCTCTTTGTAATTAACTTTCTGATTTTTACCTTTGTGCCGAGAATTCCCGCGGAAGAAATCTGTTGTTTTTCGTCACAGGCGACGGAAGCCTCAGAGGTCCAAAAGTCATGTGAACACAGACTGGGTTAATTTAATGAATTAACCAACGTGTGAAAGCTGTCACAAAATTATCTTTTAAAACTTTCTTTTATCTTTTAAATAACAGATTCAGAGGTTTTCTCAGTACATGAATACAAAACCTTTGAATCTGAATCCCATTCACTAATGCCCAGCCTACAGTATACATCTTGAGAGCATTCTTAGAGACTGGTTATGTTATCAACATGTTAGGAGGCAGCATCAGACACAAGGTGGTGATGGTGCTTATGAGGTGTTGCTCCAAGATGGCTGTTGTTCTGAGACGCGTTGCTCTGGGACGGGTGAGTATGAGTATAGACCGTATACCCACTACAAAAAAATAGACTACACCACTGGGTGCGAGACTCGCTTAGGGTCTTCTAAGAAAGCAGGAAGACCTATGCATTCCATCACGTCATTGCTGAGTACAGAGAAACTGAACACAGAGGAGGCCTGAAATAACATAGCCCCCCTTTTCCTTGTTACTCCCTCACCTAGATAAGGTATAAAAGCTTCATGTTAAGAGTGGGCTTCATCTGCACTTTGGTGAAACCCACTGACTGTGTAGATCATTTTGTTGAAGCTTCAATAAAATACCACAAAGACAGCCTTGGTCTGGTCTCTCCTTGATTCTTCCACGACAACAGCTTTTGTATTGCAGATTTACAGAATCTGCAATACAACCCCTTTGGGCGTATACCTGTTGATCAAACAATAGAAGAGACTGTCAACAGGGATACACAAACTCCTGGCGAAACAAAGGGCTTCAGTCTGAAGGAGGGAGCTGTGACAAGATACTACCTCACATCCGAGTACAGGAGCAGATACCTGAGGCAGCTTAGGGACATGACTGGTGAGAATGACTCCAACTTCAGTCATCCAGATCTACAATTACCGAGAATCAGGAAGGATGAAGCTGATGTCCAGTCACTTGTTCAACTGATGGAGTCCAGCTGGATCAGTCCTTTCCATCCTGACCATGAAGACCATGTCAGTTTGTCCACTGGCATTGCTGCACCTCCAAATGTTGCTAAAGACCCCATTGAAGCTCATAAAATAGGTGAAGATGCTAATGAAGATTTCAAGCAAGAGAGGATGGAGTCAGACAGTTTCATGACAGGATTACAAAGAAGCTGAAAACATTCTTAGACATTGGCAAGAAATCACATACCCTTTGCAACAGAAAATAAGTTATCCTCAAGGCTGATAGGAAGCTGTTTGGGCAGATGATTCTTGTTGCAGAAAGCAGGCAGCTGCACTTGGGTGAAGTTTGAGACCACCCACTTGGACCTTTGCCTTGGGCCCTAGCCAACAGTGATGGGTCTCTTTGTAAGACCAACAAGGCAGCTCTTGCCAGGGAGTTGGAGAAGCATGTCTCCCCAGCAGAAACCATCCCTCAGCTTTCAGCCACTCTGATAGATGGAATGAGCCTAAGATGAAGGGTAATGACAAAACTTTCTCCCAACTGGCAGAATCAGGATTGGCTCAAGTTATCCATGAAGGTGGTCAGAGCAAGCGCATTGATGTTATCTTTGATGTTTATAGAAAGATCATCAAAGATTTGGAGAGAGCAAAGAGAGGCTTAGATTCAGGTATTCAGCTTAGGAGCATTGCGCCTGGCCACAATATTCACCAGTGGAGGAAGCTTTTGTGTAGCTCTACAAACAAAACACACCTCATCAGGTTCTTGGTGGAAGAATGGAAAGGTCACCTTGAGAAGATCAAGGACAAAGAACTGTATGTTACCTGTGAGGATGTCTGTTTCAAGCTCACAAGGGAGCGATGGGAGGAGGTTCCAGAGCTATCAAGTACCCAGGAAGAAGCAGACACCCGTCTTCTACTCCATGCTCTACATGCAGCTGAATCAGGCTACAAGGGCATAGTAGTCACAGCAGAGGACACAGATGTGATGGTTATATGCATTGGGGTCAGCAAGAGAATTCCATGTCCCATGTACCAGAAATGTGGCACTAAGAACCGTACAAGGTTCACTCACATCAACAAGCTGAGTCATGCACTAGGAGATAGTGTCTGTGATGCTCTGATTGGAATGCACTCATTTACGGGCTGTGATACAGTCAGCGCTTTCACTGGCCGTGGAAAGTCAGCCATGTTCAAACAACTGAAGACTAACAAGAACTGCCAAGACACATTCAGAGAGTTGGGAAGCTCCTGGGAGGTCTCTGATGACCTATTTGGAAAGCTCCAGGAGGTAACATGCCAGATGTAGCTACCTTCCACAAACACAAGTCAACATGCTTCGCTACCAGCTGTTTTGTGCAAGGTGTGGAGAAGTTGACTCCAGTCAGCTTCCCCCGTCTGAAGATTGTCTCTTCATGCATGCCTTACGAGCAAACTATCAGGCTGCTATCTGGCGAAGGTGTTTGGAGTGCAAACCCAGTATACCACATCCAAAAGATCATGGATGGAAGATTCATGATGGGGATCTGGCCATTGAGTGGATGCGAGGTATGCCTGCACCAGAGGCTGTGTTGGACTTGCTATCCTGCTCATGTGTATGATCATGCAAATTACCAGACTGCCCATGCCTTGGAAATCGTCTGAAATGCACAGACATGTGTAAGCTGCAAACCTGCAGCAACCAAGCAAATTAACTAGATTTTTCTTTAGAGCTGAATGATAGTGATGTGGATGATTGTGATACAGAGTAAGTTTTAGTAAGTTCTGATAATTGTTTTATCTGTTTATGCTCTTATAACTGTGTAACTTTATACCAATGCTTGAGTGTATGTGAAAGATAAAAGACATTGGAGACATATTCATTGTTTGTAAGACCATTGGTTTCCAAAGATATTGTCTAGAAGTCATAATAAATTATATATACAGAAATCAGGGTTTTGTAATTTTTTATGGGGGTAGGTTTGTTTACAGAGTGATAACTATCGTTAAGCTAGAAGATAGGCAGGGTTATCATACCAAAATATAAATTAGAGACATGTAGGAAGACAAAAATACCAAAATTGTTTGGCCACCTTGGGTGGTACCAATTTGTGAAAATATCAGTATTGGCCCCTGAACTATGAAGTACTTCTCCTTGGCATGGTATGTCACTGTGGTTTTGCCATGTGTCTCAGTCCATTTGATGTCAGCTTCACATGAAGGGAATCTATTTTGCAATCTTTAGCCAGTTCTAATGTGATTTTCCCTGTAAGGTAATCACCACTGGTGAAACTGTTGTTCGTTAATGGGATTATATCCCACTGAAAAGCTCTTCACAGTGTTTGACATGATCTATCACTGTTAAGCAGAAGGCCTCCAGGAGCAAATGCTATAGGTGAGACAATGAGCACAGAGCAGTTAAAAGTTATGTGTTGCAAGGTGTGTCCACAAGATTTCATCTTAACCAATGGCCTGCAGGTGAACACCAACAGTATGAGGTAGCCACTATTTCATTCTCTATTCTTTGCACACATTTTGTGTCATCAGTACAATGCTATTCAGAGACTCTAATGACACCACTGGTAAAAGAGCGGGTAAAATGAATGAATGAAATGAAGCATAAACAGGCAGTACATCCAGGAGATGCACACTTGGACAGACATATCTCGTAGCCTACATGCAGACCATTAAGACCTCCTCCAGTATCACCCCCTTCAAATCTCCAAACCTCTTTTGTTTTATTTTAAAAAGTGATGTCTTATTATTTCCAGCAATCACAGTCCTAGTCCATGCCAGGGTGAGGCCAGTCAGCTGTCACTGCCACTTTGCATTGTAAACCAAAATGTTCAGGTCAGGGCTTTAATTCTTCCTGGCTAGACTTAGTGTAAGGAAGGTCTTTCTTGCTGAGCAAAGATAGCCTTTCCAAAATTGATTGACTCTAAGAATATTAAATGTTTATTTGGGAAAATGGGGTGTAGACATAATAGATGTTTATGGAAGCGTATAGTCAAATATAGTCAAATGCATATAGCATTTTTATTTTCCACTTCTGCATGCATTATTTGAGTCAATATGACAATTAAAATGCAGTAATGTTATTTGCATTTGAATTTTCATGTTTGCATACACCATGCAATGCAGTTTAAAAGCGTTTTGTAGTGTGATCAGCTGCATAGTCTTATCAACCTTCTCCTTCCACTTCAGAGAGCTATTCAATTCTGGTGTCTTTTTCCACTTCATGCATCCCGACGTAATTTGTTCCAAAACATAGTCACCACTTGTCCACAGTGTCATTCTTATCAGTGGGTTTATAGGTCACTACGTTTATCACACTGTTAAACATAGTGAATAGCATTGTGTAGCATTATGTAGAATGTAGCATAGCATTGTGTTGACAAGAAATAGTGTTTATGGCTAAGAGGAGTTCATTTGTCGACAGAATAGGCTCCTGCCATGCTTGCTCTCTGTGTCGGTGTGTCCAGTACAAACATCATGCTCGAAAGCATTAGGCTTCACCATAATGTGAAAAGCTATTATGACGTAAGATCGATATTTTTAGAGAAATGTAGGTAAGAGGGGTCTCTGTCAATCATTTTAAAAGGTCTTCCTGTTCAGTATTTCTTACATTTTGGATTTTTTAGGTTTTTGATACCATATTTTGGCAGGGGCCTCCTCCTTAAAGCATGTTTTTAATGGATGTATTACAGGTATTACAGTAATTAACTATTACCCATAACTACAATAAAGCATTCCATAACAGACAAAAATCATTGATGTGAAAGTGTAATTAGCTATATAACTGTGTTTTTGTTTGTCTGTGAACGCATCCCCAGGACCCTCTGGATGTGGCTAAACCAGTTGTCACCTGACAAAGACTCACCTTGAGCAGTTGATAAGGAGGACATTAGCCATGTCACCCTTGACTCCATTAAGAACTGAGATTATATTTGGTGCTTACTATTTGCTGGGGTTGATATGGGCTCAGACTTTACCCAGAGACAACTATGCTGGGAGATCAGTTTTTGGCAGCACAGAGAGAGACAGAGAGGGAAGAACAGAGAGACAGCAAGAAAAACAGGTGAAGGCAAGCCTCAAAACTATGTAAATAATGACATGGTGTAACCCTGAGCTTTGCTTTCCCCTATAGGACATTACAAGGAATGCACCATATTTACAAGCCAGTGCATGTAGTACCGGCCTAACAGGACACATTTGATTAGTTCTAATAACATTACAATAATTAGATAAGAAAGTAGACACAACACAGTGACTTTACATGCTCTTGTTTAATATTTGACGTTTATATATATATATATATATATATAAACACTACATGATCCTAGTGTAATGGTATGAAGCAATCAGTCCAACTTACTTCTCTGGTAGAAAAACTATATTGTGTCTAATTTAAGAGCGCAATAAATTCACTTAATAACATGACATTGTATCATGTTGGCAGGCACAGGACCTGTGGGGTGCAAGGCTGGAGAGAAACTCAGCAAAAGAGGAGGCTAAAGTCCTTGCTGGAAAGAATGACAACTTGTACGCAAATTGACAAAGACCAGCCTTCCAGGCAGACAGAAGCCAACAATTGATTCAGTCATCCAGACAGAACTTGTAGTTGCAGGAAGTCGTCTCAGTGGCAGTTAATTCTGATGAGCCTTCTGATCCTGAATGCAGGTGACCACTGTGTATGCTACAAGACATCTGACTGTAAGGCAGAGACATTCTGAAACAGCTTAAGAAGCAGCTGCAGTCTCCAAGGTGTCTTTGAAGAAAGGTCAGTTAAAAAGGTTAGTTTTTAACTAACTGACCTGACCAAGATCTTTTTTTGTTACCAAGCCATAAAAAGCATAGCCAGCCAGCTGAAGTTAGTGAGCATAGCATACTGACTAGGTGCCAGCTGAGTGACAAAGAGAGAAGAGATCTCTTTCCTCACAAACATTCACCTGATGATGTTCAGAAAGCTAGATAACTAAATCTACTAAAACAGACTGAATGTAGTTTACACAGTACTTCCAGTGCTCCCACAACTGAGGGCGTGACAAAGGATTTTTTAGCTGCAAGATATTGTTGCATGGCATCAGATTGGTTCACCCAAGCACTCCGCTACTTGCCTGGCTGGTCTTTATCATAATCATCATTTACAGCAAACTTTCTGTGAATGGCATCTGTAACAGCTGCATTTCCTCATATTATATAATACAATTATATCCAGTTAACTGCTAAACAATATAAATATGACAAAGGTCAATATGTTGTAATACATATGTAAGTTCAGGTAGTAAAATCAAAGTGTTTACATACTTCAAATATACAGTCAAAACTATGACTTATATTCATAATGCTGTACATTCTTGATAATATAATTATGAATCATAACAAAAAATCAGAGAAAATCCTTCTGGGAGAATCCCGATGGAATCTGTCATATTTCCATTTTGGCATGGATACTGGAATTTCCCCAGGCTTTCTATGTAAATGTTCAGTATGGCAAAAACTCTCTCATTAGTAAAGTCACTGGATAAGTGGTGACAATGATAATTTCCCCCCATGCCACCATCTACTCAGCCATACACTGAAACTGAATGGATTTACTGCACATGCAGACGTTGTTCCATAATGTACAGTACACAAAAACAGAAATAGACAAACACACGGAAATATTGGCAATGTCAGTTCAAATACATGGCAGTATGTTGCTCTAAAGTTTCCACAAAGTCAGTTTGGGTCTTTGGCTTCTGCTTTACATTACATTGAAGTTCCTCCAGCTCTACAAACCAAGCACTACGGTGTCCATGAGGTGACATTCATACATTCATACAAAACATTTTGCCATTACAATGACATCCTGGCATCGATGCAATCTCTATGCTTCTATCAGCAGGTACAAGTGATAGTTGTAGGATTTTTTTTTTAAGCATAAGTTGATAACTCACACTGACAAAGAATTTCAGTGAGGCTTGTTAACACACAGCTATTAAGAAAAAGGAAACATTTCAGTCATTTCAAACATTTCAAACATTTCAGTCACAACATTTCATGTTACATGACTTCTCAACATGCGCTGAACAGCAAATATGACAGGTGACAAAAGTGACAAAAGAACATCCCTGTCAGGTGGGCCTGACATGATGACCCTGAGAAACAAGGTTGCCCCAACAGGGCACGCTGTACTGTACACAGTAAAGGAAATGTATTTCCTTAAATCGACATCTTGGGAGTTTGACCCATTTGTCACCTTATCCAATATGTGACAAGAGGCTGGGAACCAAAATCGTCTCTGCGAGTCTGTCCAGTGTGAATTAGTAACAGTACATCTTTAGCATACAGTATGTTAATTAATCGTAGGCATTATCTTAAAAGTGAGAAAATAAGAGCTTTTTGCGCTGTTGATTCATAATGGACTTCACTAATGAAGATTGACTTTTGTTGAGATTTTGTTTTGAAAAGTTATGAATCTACAAACCACAGAATGAAACCAATACCAACTTTGGATTATTAAAAGGTCTATGTGATGGCCACACCAGCAGCCACACACTGAATTAAAGAATGTGGTGGTAACTCTTTCCATTCCAGTTTCGTTTACTTAATTTAGGTTTCTTTTTTTTTTGCACAACACTCAAAATTCACATACTGTATACAAACACGTTTTTTGGTTAGTGTAGTGTGTTTAATGGTGATGTCTTAGTCTATCCCCCTGTGTGTCAGCCACTATATATGTACCCCCTTGTCTCAGTTGGAAGGTCGGTTTGTGCTGTTTAGGTCTTTTCTGTTTTGTTGACCTCTTTTATGGACCCAGAATTATTATCAGAAGTATTTTTGTGTTTTTTTGCTTTTTGTAAAAAAAAGAAAACATTTTTCAAAAAAACACCTGTGTCTTTCTGGTCTTCCAGCTCGGTCCCTGACAGCCTATCTTCATACTTTGGAGATTGATGTGCTAACTGCCTACAATCACTTAACATACTGTATGCTAAAGCATTAGCATGCAGAGCGACCTACCTGAGGCACAGAGATGATTTTGGCGACAATCCTCTCATTGTATATTACATGAGGGGACCAACGGGCCAAACGCTCCAAAACTTGTGTAATCCTTTAAAATACTTTTCATCTTCAATTAAAATCACATAGGTTTGGATCACTTCAACAAAGTTAACTTCTACCAACCGAGTTTCAGGTGAAGATGGACACCACATGATCCCTCAAGGGAAGGAAAAAAATAAAAATTGCAAAACATGTGGGATACAGTGTTGAATACTCACATATAAGGCGGGGGAGCAGTGTATGCAGGGATATCACACAGGACAATGGGAAACAGTACTATGAGGTCATGGGAAGCTTTGACATGAAGGCTCACCTATAAATTGGAGGGAGTAAAGCAGGCAGGGACAGCGTTAAACAGCATTAAAGCACACATCATGAGACTGTGTTAAAGACCCAATACTTAATCCCAATGTAAATGGAGAAATTGTCACTCCACTGAAAATCAAAACATCAGGCAATATTATTTTCTGATACAGTAACTAACTACCAAAAGGGTTGTTTTTATTTGCTCATTGCGCATTAAACTAGACGCAAACTAGACTAGAGCAGATCATTTCGAATTATACCCCAGACCTAGGCTAGGATGGATATTACGGACTACCAGGGCAGACCCCCCGCAATTGTGAGTGCCGACGCATCCCTAGCGGACGAACTGAACGCATTCTACGCTCGGTTTGAGGCTAGCAACAACAGCGCTAGCTCGCCGGCTAACAACACCACCGTTAGCGCAGCTGGAGTGAGTTCTACCGCTGGGGATGAACACACGCTCTCTGTGACCGAGCACAACGTGAGGAGGGCTCTGATGAAGGTGAACACCAGGAAAGCTGCTGGTCCAGATGGCATATCTGGGCGAGTACTGAAGACCTGTGCTAATCAGCTAGCTCCAGTGTTCACCACAATCTTCAACATCTCCCTGGCTGAGTCTGTGGTCCCCGCCTGCTTCAAAAGATCCACTATTGTCCCTGTGCCCAAGAATGCTTCTCCAGCATGTCTGAATGACTACCGGCCGGTGGCCCTCACCTCGGTGGTCATGAAATGCTTCGAGAGGCTGATTAAGGACTTCATCTGCGCCTTCCTCCCCCCCTCCATGGACCCGCTGCAGTTTGCTTATCGTCCAAATAGATCCACGGATGATGCTGTCTCCCAGGTACTGCACACCACACTCTCTCATCTGGACAGCCAGAGGGGGGGCTATGTGAGACTGCTGTTCATTGATTATAGTTCAGCCTTCAATACCATAGTCCCCTCCAGATTGGCTGGAAAGTTGAGTGAGCTGGGACTGAACACCCCCCTGTGTGCCTGGATCCTGGACTTCCTGACCGCCAGACCCCAGGTGGTCAGGGTGGGCAGACACACCTCCAACCCCCTCACCCTGAACACAGGATCCCCCCAGGGTTGCGTCCTCAGCCCCCGACTGTACTCCCTGTACACACATGACTGTGTGGCCAGGTACAGCTCCAACCATCGTGAAGTTTGCTGATGACACAGTGGTGGTGGGCCTGATCTCCGACAGCGATGAGAAGGCCTACCTGGAGGAAGTTGCCGATCTGACACTCTGGTGCCAGGACAACAGCCTCCTCCTGAACGTCAGCAAAACCAAGGAGCTGATCGTGGACTTTAGGAGGGCACAACATCCACAGAGGACGTATTCACCACTGGGGATTAATGGGACGACTGTGGAGAGGGTGAGCAGGTATAAATACCTGGGAGTCCATATCTCCGAGGATCTGACATGGACTACATACACGGACACTCTGGTGAGGAAGGCGAGGCAGCGCCTTTACCACCTCAGGCAATTGAGGAAATTCAAGGTCTCCCGGAGGATCCTTCTGTCCTTCTACTCTGGGGCTGTAGAGAGCATCCTGACAGGAAGCATCACTGCCTGGTTTGGCAACAGCTCCGCTCAGGACAGGAAGGCTCTGCAGAGAGGAGTGCGTTCGGCTGAACGTACTATTGGAATTACACTCCCCACCCTGCAGGACTTGTACACCAGGAGGTGCAGAACCAGAGCCTGCAGGATCATGAAGGATCCTCACCACCCCAACAACGGACTGTTTCAGCTGCTGCGGTCAAGGCAAGCGCCTCCGTAGTCACGCTGCTAAAACAGAGAGACTGAGACGGAGTTTCTTTCCTCAGGCCATCAGGACTGTGAACTCCGACCTCACCAGGGCCCCCACCATGACCCACACACTGCCCCTCTTATACACACACACACACACACACACACACACACACACACACACACACACACACACACACACACACACACACACACACACACACACACACACTTAGGTTAGGTCCCCCCATCTACCTTTTATTTTATATTTTACACTTATTTTATATTTTATTAAGTGCTCTTATTGTACATATTGTGTGTTGTTTTATATAAGAGCTCTACTGTAATTATTGTATTTTTTATATTTCTTGCACTGTAAATATTGTGCTGGTTTTTTAATGTTAAATATTTTGTAATATGCCCTTTTGCACATTCCCGTGAGCATTGCCACTTTGCATTTCACTGCATGTATATGTATGTGACAAATAAAACTCTTGACTTGACTTGACTTGATGTCCTTTATCTACACTCCTTACACAGAAAAGCATTGCATTATCAGAGCCTTGTGTACTTACTGATACCTACCTCAATAACGTAATCAACCTCCAGGATGGTGCAATTAGAGATGGTGAGCGATGAAGTGGAAGGGATAGTCAGCATGATCTCGCTGTACACATCAGAGCTGTGAGGGCTGACCGGCTGCCCGGTCTCTGACACCAAGTGTTGCCTATGCATCTTCTTGTGGACCTTGTCGTTGGTGTAGAACATCTGTTTCTGAGTGAGGCACGCCTTTGGAGTGGCTGTTCGAGAGGAAGCATTGCTGAACTCGCACATGATTTTGACCGTTTCTCCTGAAGGGAAGAACAAAGACAGTGTTTGTCTGCTTTTATTTCAACTGACTTTTTTACACATTTAAATTCCTTGCTTATATCACAAGACAAATTATCAAACAAGTGGGTGAGTGCACACACGCTCACAGGCACACACTCGCGCACACACACACACACACACACACACACATTACCAGGAACAAAGGCTTTCCTCTCCAGACGGACAGTCATTGAGATAGGACCAGAGGCACACCACAGACAGCACAATGTCCCCCTGTGTGTCAGCCACTATATATGTACCCCCTTGTCTCAGTTGGAAGGTCGGTTTGTGCTGTTTAGGTCTTTTCTGTTTTGTTGACCTCTTTTATGGACCCAGAATTATTATCAGAAGTATTTTTGTGTTTTTTTGCTTTTTGTAAAAAAAAGAAAACATTTTTCAAAAAAACACCTGTGTCTTTCTGGTCTTCCAGCTCGGTCCCTGACAGCCTATCTTCATACTTTGGAGATTGATGTGCTAACTGCCTACAATCACTTAACATACTGTATGCTAAAGCATTAGCATGCAGAGCGACCTACCTGAGGCACAGAGATGATTTTGGCGACAATCCTCTCATTGTATATTACATGAGGGGACCAACGGGCCAAACGCTCCAAAACTTGTGTAATCCTTTAAAATACTTTTCATCTTCAATTAAAATCACATAGGTTTGGATCACTTCAACAAAGTTAACTTCTACCAACCGAGTTTCAGGTGAAGATGGACACCACATGATCCCTCAAGGGAAGGAAAAAAATAAAAATTGCAAAACATGTGGGATACAGTGTTGAATACTCACATATAAGGCGGGGGAGCAGTGTATGCAGGGATATCACACAGGACAATGGGAAACAGTACTATGAGGTCATGGGAAGCTTTGACATGAAGGCTCACCTATAAATTGGAGGGAGTAAAGCAGGCAGGGACAGCGTTAAACAGCATTAAAGCACACATCATGAGACTGTGTTAAAGACCCAATACTTAATCCCAATGTAAATGGAGAAATTGTCACTCCACTGAAAATCAAAACATCAGGCAATATTATTTTCTGATACAGTAACTAACTACCAAAAGGGTTGTTTTTATTTGCTCATTGCGCATTAAACTAGACGCAAACTAGACTAGAGCAGATCATTTCGAATTATACCCCAGACCTAGGCTAGGATGGATATTACGGACTACCAGGGCAGACCCCCCCGCAATTGTGAGTGCCGACGCATCCCTAGCGGACGAACTGAACGCATTCTACGCTCGGTTTGAGGCTAGCAACAACAGCGCTAGCTCGCCGGCTAACAACACCACCGTTAGCGCAGCTGGAGTGAGTTCTACCGCTGGGGATGAACACACGCTCTCTGTGACCGAGCACAACGTGAGGAGGGCTCTGATGAAGGTGAACACCAGGAAAGCTGCTGGTCCAGATGGCATATCTGGGCGAGTACTGAAGACCTGTGCTAATCAGCTAGCTCCAGTGTTCACCACAATCTTCAACATCTCCCTGGCTGAGTCTGTGGTCCCCGCCTGCTTCAAAAGATCCACTATTGTCCCTGTGCCCAAGAATGCTTCTCCAGCATGTCTGAATGACTACCGGCCGGTGGCCCTCACCTCGGTGGTCATGAAATGCTTCGAGAGGCTGATTAAGGACTTCATCTGCGCCTTCCTCCCCCCCTCCATGGACCCGCTGCAGTTTGCTTATCGTCCAAATAGATCCACGGATGATGCTGTCTCCCAGGTACTGCACACCACACTCTCTCATCTGGACAGCCAGAGGGGGGGCTATGTGAGACTGCTGTTCATTGATTATAGTTCAGCCTTCAACACCATAGTCCCCTCCAGATTGGCTGGAAAGTTGAGTGAGCTGGGACTGAACACCCCCCTGTGTGCCTGGATCCTGGACTTCCTGACCGCCAGACCCCAGGTGGTCAGGGTGGGCAGACACACCTCCAACCCCCTCACCCTGAACACAGGATCCCCCCAGGGTTGCGTCCTCAGCCCCCGACTGTACTCCCTGTACACACATGACTGTGTGGCCAGGTACAGCTCCAACACCATCGTGAAGTTTGCTGATGACACAGTGGTGGTGGGCCTGATCTCCGACAGCGATGAGAAGGCCTACCTGGAGGAAGTTGCCGATCTGACACTCTGGTGCCAGGACAACAGCCTCCTCCTGAACGTCAGCAAAACCAAGGAGCTGATCGTGGACTTTAGGAGGGCACAACATCCACAGAGGATGTATTCACCACTGGGGATTAATGGGACGACTGTGGAGAGGGTGAGCAGGTATAAATACCTGGGAGTCCATATCTCCGAGGATCTGACATGGACTACATACACGGACACTCTGGTGAGGAAGGCGAGGCAGCGCCTTTACCACCTCAGGCAACTGAGGAAATTCAAGGTCTCCCGGAGGATCCTTCAGTCCTTCTACTCTGGGGCTGTAGAGAGCATCCTGACAGGAAGCATCACTGCCTGGTTTGGCAACAGCTCCGCTCAGGACAGGAAGGCTCTGCAGAGAGTAGTGCGTTCGGCTGAACGTACTATTGGAATTACACTCCCCACCCTGCAGGACTTGTACACCAGGAGGTGCAGAACCAGAGCCTGCAGGATCATGAAGGATCCTCACCACCCCAACAACGGACTGTTTCAGCTGCTGCGGTCAGCAAGCGCCTCCGTAGTCACGCTGCTAAAACAGAGAGACTGAGACGGAGTTTCTTTCCTCAGGCCATCAGGACTGTGAACTCCGACCTCACCAGGGCCCCCACCATGACCCACACACTGCCCCTCTTATACACACACACACACACACACACACACACACACACACACACACACACACACACACACACACACACACACACACACACACACACACACACACACACTTAGGTTAGGTCCCCCCATCTACCTTTTATTTTATATTTTACACTTATTTTATATTTTATTAAGTGCTCTTATTGTACATATTGTGTGTTGTTTTATATAAGAGCTCTACTGTAATTATTGTATTTTTTATATTTCTTGCACTGTAAATATTGTGCTGGTTTTTTAATGTTAAATATTTTGTAATATGCCCTTTTGCACATTCCCGTGAGCATTGCCACTTTGCATTTCACTGCATGTATATGTATGTGACAAATAAAACTCTTGACTTGACTTGACTTGATGTCCTTTATCTACACTCCTTACACAGAAAAGCATTGCATTATCAGAGCCTTGTGTACTTACTGATACCTACCTCAATAACGTAATCAACCTCCAGGATGGTGCAATTAGAG
Source organism: Hoplostethus mediterraneus (assembly GCA_034670385.1). Taxonomy (NCBI): domain Eukaryota; kingdom Metazoa; phylum Chordata; class Actinopteri; order Trachichthyiformes; family Trachichthyidae; genus Hoplostethus; species Hoplostethus mediterraneus. The sequence continues at coordinate 8,200,178 of JAXDDW010000002.1, forward strand.
ATGGTGAGCGATGAAGTGGAAGGGATAGTCAGCATGATCTCGCTGTACACATCAGAGCTGTGAGGGCTGACCGGCTGCCCGGTCTCTGACACCAAGTGTTGCCTATGCATCTTCTTGTGGACCTTGTCGTTGGTGTAGAACATCTGTTTCTGAGTGAGGCACGCCTTTGGAGTGGCTGTTCGAGAGGAAGCATTGCTGAACTCGCACATGATTTTGACCGTTTCTCCTGAAGGGAAGAACAAAGACAGTGTTTGTCTGCTTTTATTTCAACTGACTTTTTACACATTTAAATTCCTTGCTTATATCACAAGACAAATTATCAAACAAGTGGGTGAGTGCACACACGCTCACAGGCACACACTCGCGCACACACACACACACACACACACACACACATTACCAGGAACAAAGGCTTTCCTCTCCAGACGGACAGTCATTGAGATAGGACCAGAGGCACACCACAGACAGCACAATGTCATGTTGTTGGAGCCCGCTAGAGGGGCCTACGGAAAACAACAGAGGGAGAAAAGAGAAACTTTTAGTTATGGAACAAGTGGCCTATGGGCAGATGTGATGTGGTCTTTTAATTGAATCCATTTATTTATTTTCTTATCGCTACACCACACCACTGTTTAGGTAACTTCAAAATAGAATTGTGAGGATTATGCAAAGAAAACACCTGATGAGGCCCAAAGTGAAAGCAAAATGACTTACAGACACTGTAGTACTACCACTTACCAGGAGCTCAGGCTGGTTGGCATCGATGTGGTTGGCAAAGTTCAACTCTGTCATAAATTCCTTGGCCATATGCCATGGCTTGTTGATACCCACTGTCAATGTGTACACTATTTGACCATGAACCCCACAGAAGGAGGATGGGAAGTTTCTGCATGGATATAAAGTAAATAAAGGCAGAATTAGGGAACTACTATGGCAGGGGGAATATATTCTCAATATTAAAATCACACCATAGATGGAAACGCCTCATACACACCCCTGTGGGAGTTGACAGGTAAATGGATACTCGTGGGTTCCAGGCTGAAGTTTTGCAGCTCCACCAGTAACTGGAAGACAGTAGCTGACTGAATAACTGAATTACATTCATTGAAATGGAGACGATTGATTGTTTGCAATGTTATCGTGCAGCCCAAACAGTGTGTCAGTGAATACATACCACTGTTTTCTTGCATGATAACACTTTTACATTTGAAGTACTTCAAGTTGGCGGTACAGAGTCTTCTCCGATTCCCCCCTCCAGCAGTGGACCAGTCCACATTGGCCGTTCCCTTCAGTGCCAGCGTTATAGAGTTGATTTTCGTTTCCTTCCTGAGGTCGAACGAGATGTGTCCTGTGATCATGTCACCGCTGGAGTAAGTATTCCTCTCAGTCAACGAGCAGAAACCGATGTTGAAATTCTGGAACGTTTGCTGGGACATCGTTGAACCCGGGGTGTAGTCTCCGAAACAAATCTCGCGAACACAATTAAATCAAGTTAAGTTCATTTTGCAAAAAGAAAAGTTTGCCCGTAGCAAGACGACCCCCCCCCCCCCACACACACACACACACACACACACACATACACACATCTGGTGTACGCCAGTGAATGTCAACAATCAATACTGTGTTTTTCTATATAACCTCCTTGGTTGGAACAACAAAAAATAAGAAACGCTTTCAGACTGCGCAAGCGCAGAACGCGAGGTGTGTCTCAGTTAACCCTTCCGGGCCTACAGGGGGAGATATTCTAGGAGTCAGTCACATCTGCCATTGCCAATTAGTGCGTCTGACAGGACCAGTGCAAGCGCGGATTTGCGGGGTGGCAAGGGGTGGCCGTGGTCATCATGGACTGAAGCCTGGCCACTCTATTGGCCACCCCAGTCGTAATTGCCTTTTTGGGGCTTTTTTTTTCTTGGGCAGAATCATGGTGGGTTTAGTGGCGGGACCATTTCTGTACAGCCGCAACACATCTTAGTGCGCACCCAGGAGTGCTCCTGGAGACTTGACTTTACAACTGGCAAGTCTAGTAAACCAACCAATGATCAGTGTTGGGCAGTAGCGTCGCAACAAGTAGCGGCGTTACTTGTTTAACTGCATTTCTCAGTAGCGTGGTGGTAGCGTCGCTGTTTTCTTAATCAAATAACTTCAGTGGCGAAGCTCTTTTATTGATCAAGTAGTGCGGTAGCGTCCACACAAGTTACATTTCCCCAGGCATTCCTGAAGCTGAAGCGCAGCGGAGCTTTCTGCTGCGGTCTGAAATAAAACTGCTAGGGATCAGTAAGTGACGCCACCGCCATACACGGACCTAGCCGACTGAAGCACTTCCGTATGACGGTGACATCACTTACCAATCCTTGGGGTGCATGTACTAATAACAATACCATCTATATCACTGAAAGACAGGAGTATCTCCCAATGTCTCAAAGACAAACCAAAATAAAACTGGAACATGTTTGCTTCCATGAAATCGAGCTCTCAAGTAAATGAGTTTCTCGTGGGATTTTGAAGTATCTCCTTAATTCAGAAAAACAAGAACATTTTTCTCAGAATTCTGAGATAATAATCTTATTAATTCAGAAAAACAGGGCAAACGTTTTTTTCTCAAGTGAATGCATTACACTTCTGTAAGGTACTGATAAACAATAGATTTTGGAAATATTTTCCTTGTGATGGAAAATGTATCTTGTGACTCAGGTTATTCACCGGTAATGATCCATGGAGTTGGTGGGGTCCATAAGCAAAATAAGAAAAAGTAAAAAAAAATTCTATTCCATTTGTGATTTTTGTGACTTTGACTTTGACTCTGTTTCTTCTCCTTTTCTTCTCCTGCACCCAGTGCCTGTTTTTCTTCATATTCCTCCGTAACACTGAAAAGGTTTAGTTCCAAAATGGTGTCGTCAGCAAACTTTATGATGGCATTGGAATGAATGTGGCGATGCAGTCATGCGTGAACAGGGAGTATTGGTAAAACTACAGTAATCTACATTTTCTCAAAATGATACTTGATCATATCATATCCATAATATACACAATATATTCATATACATAATCACATACAATACATTCAAGTAATTCTGAATTGTAAAAGGACCTGTGATGGCAAACAGAAAGTATTGTTTGTCTTTTTTAATGAATCCTCCAAATCTATTCTATTACAACTACGAGGATCTTCCATCAAAGCCAGACAAGGAGAAGTACTTCAGTATGCATACAGCTTCACATAAAGGGAATCTATTTTGCAATCTTTAGCCAGTTCTAATGTGATTTTCCCTGTAAGGTAATCACCACTGGTGAAACTGTTGCTTTCGTTAATGGGATTATATCCCACTGAAAAGCTCTTCACAGTGTTTGACATGATCTATCACTGTTAAGCAGAAGGCCTCCAGGAGCAAATGCTATAGGTGAGACAATGAGCACAGAGCAGTTAAAAGCCTATGTGTTGCAAGGTGTGTCCACAAGATTTCATCTTAACCAATGGCCTGCAGGTGAACACCAACAGTATGAGGTAGCCACTATTTCATTCTCTATTCTTTGCACACATTTTGTGTCATCAGTACAATGCTATTCAGAGACTCTAATGACACCACTGGTAAAAGAGCGGGTAAAATGAATGAATGAAATGAAGCATAAACAGGCAGTACATCCAGGAGATGCACACTTGGACAGACATATCTCGTAGCCTACATGCAGACCATTAAGACCTCCTCCAGTATCACCCCCTTCAAACCTCCAAACCTCTTTTGTTTTATTTTAAAAAGTGATGTCTTGTTATTTCCACCAATCACAGTCCTAGTCCATGCCAGGGTGAGGCCAGTCAGCTGTCACTGCCACTTTGCATTGTGCATTTGCGCCACCATGCCCCAGTGGAACCACTGTGTTTATGGCACGGTGGCGCAGTGCTTGCACTGCTGCCTCACAGCAAGAAGGTTCAATTCCCGCCTGGGGCACTGGTGAGTCTGGGGTGCCCAGGTGGGTTATCACCCGGGCCTTTCTGTGTGGGGTTTGCATGTTCTCCCCGTGTTCACTTGGGTCTCCTCCTGGAAAGAACCCTGTCTAAAAACATGCAATATCCAGTCTGCTGTCCCTGATGAGGACGGCGACAGAACACCTGGAATTGGTCCCCGGGCGTGGCTATCTGCTCCCTGGCCGGTTTGGAGGAAGATCAGCGGGGATGGGAAAGAGAGCAGATTTAATTCAACTTGGACACTCTAAATGTGTGTGTGTGTTGTGCGGCCACTTCCCCCCTGCATGTATAGTGTGTGCAATGTTGCGAATAAAGTCCTTCTTCTTCTTATAAACCAAAATGTTCAGGTCAGGGCTTTAATTCTTCCTGGCTAGACTTAGTGTAAGGAAGGTCTTTCTTGCTGAGCAAAGATAGCCTTTCCAAAATTGATTGACTCTAAGAATATTAAATGTTTATTTGGGAAAATGGGGTGTAGACATAATAGATGTTTATGGAAGCGTATAGTCAAATATAGTCAAATGCATATAGCATTTTATTTTCCACTTCTGCATGCATTATTTGAGTCAATATGACAATTAAAATGCAGTAATGTTATTTGCATTTGAATTTTCATGTTTGCATACACCATGCAATGCAGTTTAAAAGCGTAGCATAGCATTGTGTTGACAAGAAATACTGTTTATGGCTAAGAGGAGTTAATTTGTCGACAGAATAGGCTCCTGCCATGCTTGCTCTCTGTGTCGGTGTGTCCAGTACAAACATCATATCCTGGGCTCATGTGGGCTGAACACAAAAAGTATCGGTGCACCAGAGAAATGTACACACTGCTCACCTGACAACACCCTAGTTACATATAGTTATGCAGACAAACATGCTCGAAAGCATTAGGCTTCACCATAATGTTAAAAGCTATTATGACGTAAGATCGATATTTTTAGAGAAATGTAGGTAAGAGGGGTCTCTGTCAATCATTTTAAAAGGTCTTCATGTTCAGTATTTCTTACATTTTTTATTTTTTAGGTTTTTGATACCATATTTTGGCGAGGGCCTCCTCCTTAAAGCATGTTTTTAATGGATGTATTACAGGTATTACAGTAATTAACTATTACCCATAACTACAATAAAGCATTCCATGACAGACAAAAATAATTAATATGAAAGTGTAATTAGCTATATAACTGTGTTTTTGTTTGCCTGTGAATCCCCAGGACCCTCTGGATGTGGCTAAACCAGTTGTCACCTGACAAAGACTCACCTTGAGCAGTTGATAAGGAGGACATTAGCCATGTCACCCTTGACTCCATTAAGAACTGAGATTATATTTGGTGCTTACTATTTGCTGGGGTTGATATGCTCAGACTTTACCCAGAGACAACTATGCTGGGAGATCAGTTTTTGGCAGCACAGAGAGAGACAGAGAGGGAAGAACAGAGAGACAGCAAGAAAAGCAGGTGAAGGCAAGCCTCAAAACTATGTAAATAATGACATGGTGTAACCCTGAGCTTTGCTTTCCCCTATAGGACATTACAAGGAATGCACCATATTTACAAGCCAGTGCATGTACTATTGGCCATTTGATTAGTTCTAATAACATTACAATAATTAGATAAGAAAGTAGACACAACACAGTGACTTTACATGCTCTTGTTTAATATTTGACATATATATATATATATATAAACACGACACATCTTGATCCTAGTGTAATGGTATGAAGCAATCAGTCCAACTTACTTCTCTAGTAGAAAAACTATATTGTGTCTAATTTAAGAGTGCACTTCTAAATAAACAAACTTAATAACATGACATTGTATCATGTTGGCAGGCACAGGACCTGTGGGGTGCAAGGCTGGAGAGAAACTCAGCAAAGACCAGCCTTCCAGGCAGATAGAAGCCAACAATTGATTCAGTCATCCAGACAGAACTTGTAGTTGCAGGAAGTCGTCTCAGTGGCAGTTAATTCTGATGAGCCTTCTGATCCTGAGTGCAGGTTACCACTGCGTATGCTACAAGACATCTGACTGTAAGGCAGAGACATTCTGAAACAGCTTTAGAAGCAGCTGCAGTCTCCAAGGTGTCTTTGAAGAAAGGTCAGTTAAAAAGGTTACTTGTGCATGATTTTTTTTACCAAGCTAGATAACTAATTCTACTAAAACAGATTGAACGTGGTTTACACAGTACTTCCAGTGCTCCCACCACTTTTCTTTCAGCTGCAAGATATTGTTGCATGGCATCAGATTGGTTCACCCAAGCACTCCGCTACTTGCCTGGCTGGTCTTTATCATAATCATCATTTACAGCAAACTTTCTGTGAATGGCATCTGTAACAGCTGCATTTCCTCATATTATATAACACAATTATATCCAGTGAACTGCTAAACAATATAAATAGGACAAAGGTCAATATGTTGTAATATGTATGCAAGTTTAGGTAGTAAAATCAAAGTTTTTAAATACTTCAAATATACAGTCAAATATAATTATGAATCATAACAAAAAATCAGAGAAAGCCCTTCTGGGAGAATCCCGATGGAATCTGTCATATTTCCATTTTGGCATGGATACTAGAATTTCCCCAGGCTTTCTATGTAAATGTTCAGTATGGCAAAAACTTGGTCATTAGTAAAGTCACTGGATAAGTGGTGACAATGATCATTTCCCACCATGCCACCATCTACTCAGCCATACACTGAAACTGAATGGATTTACTGCACATGCAGACGTTGTTCCATAATGTACAGTACACAAAAACAGAAATAGACAAACACACACGGAAATATTGGCAATGTCAGTTCAAATACATGGCAGTATGTTGCTCTAAAGTTTCCACAAAGTCAGTTTGGGTCTTTGGCTTCTGCTTTACGTTACATTGAAGTTCCTCCAGCTCTACAAACCAAGCACTACGGTGTCCATGAGGTGACATTCATACATTCATACAAAACATTTTGCCATTACAATGACATTCTGGTATCAATGCAATCTCTATGCTTTGATAAGTTGATAGCTAACACTGACAAATAATTTCAGTGAGGCTTGTTAACACACAGCTATTAAGAAAAAGGAAACATTTCAGTCACATACATTTTTCATTGAGAACATGTATTAAAAAAAAAAGCTACCCAAACAATCCAATTTGAAAACATGGAGGAGACAAAGTGTTTGTGCAGAATGGCAACAAATCAATTTGGAGTTATAACACTGAGTAATTCTTTGTAACAGTAAAAATAAAATGAATTCATCCTATACAAAGTAAAATACAACACTTTAAAAAGCAAGGCAAGAGATCACAGTGCCTCCAGTATTGAGAACTACACCACAATGAGAAATGTCAAGCGGTACACTAAAAAATATAGATTTGTATTAGAAAAGAGGTAAGATGGAAGACCAATGGTAGTGTTTAAGAGCACCCAAATATAAAAAGACTAAAAGATATATCTTGTAAAGGTTTTGCATGAAATACTAAAAATGTTACATGACTTCTCAACATGCGCTGAATAGCAAATATGACAGGTGACAAAAGTGACAAAAGAACATCCCTGTCAGGTGGGCCTGACATGATGACCATGAGAAACAAGGCTGCCCCAACAGGGCACGCTGTACTGTACACAGTAAAGGAAATGTATTTCCTTAAATCAACATCTTGGGAGTTTGACCCATTTGTTACCTTATCCAATATGTGACAAGAGGATGGGAACCAAAATCATCTCTTTAATTCATTCCCCTGCAATGGCCATACACAATGGATCTTCACAGTCCCATCACTAATATTTTTTGTCAACATTAGACAAAGATGGGTACATTCCATAGGCGCCATAGGACGGTGGGGGTTCCAAGGGTTGGGGTGCCATTGGGTGCTGTGGAGCAGTGTTCCTGGCCGGTGGGTTTGGGTTCCCAAACGCCTGAAATCCAAAACCAGCATCAGCAGGGGGTTGCTCTACACTAGCAACCGGAGAGGCAGGTAGGATGACTATTGGGAATTTGACCACTGGGTTGAAAGCAAACTTGACATCCAGCCAGACCTTTGGAAATAAAAAAAATTATTTAAAAAAGTGATATTATTTTAGCATGTCTTAAGGTAGATGGGATATGTGTGATGATATTTGTGTCATGTTCCCACCAATCGTATTTATGAATGTATCTTCTTGTCTAGGGAGATCTATTCATTTTTTTCCCCTTTTCTTTAGGGGGCTATTATTGCTCAGATAAAAGTTTAAACAAGACATGGTAAATTCAGAAGAAAGCATCTGGAACAACAAAGGGCAGCGGGTTTAATTCCCAGCCCTTTCTGTGTGGAGTTTTCATGTTCTCTCAGTGTTCATTTGTGTTTGCTCTGGTTAATCCAGTTTCCTACCACATTCCAAAGACATCAGGTGGAGACTACATTTCCCAAAGGTGTGAGTGTGAGTGATTGTCTGTCTTGTTAGCCTTGTGATGGACTGGCGACCTGTCCAGTGTGTTTTCCTGCCTTTCACCAAGTGTATGCTGGGATAGGCCCCTTGACCGTGAAATGTATTAATATGAAACTAATCAAGCCTGGTACGGCAAGTGGGGACTGAGTGTTGACCGGGAGGCAGGGAGAGCCAGGGGCAGTCCATGTGGACGAAGAGGCGTACCCACAGCCAATTAACACCCATCTTTTTTTGGCCTGGGCCATAGGCACAAACAAAACACTGCCTACACACACACAAATACACACGCACACGCCTGTTTTAAACACTCATTGACAATATCTTAGTAAAGTCAGATGCTTACCCTGATCCTGTACTCTACTTTGATGATACTGCAGTTGAGGATGGATGGGTTTACATCATATGGGGGGATGTGAATTACCTTGGTGACTGTCGGGTTAGTCGAGGGAGGGATGGGCTCTCCCACCAGTTTAAAGAGATCTTTGGTAATGAGTCTCCTCTTCCCCTTTGCAAAGTAGCTGTGCTTTATGTATATACAGTACTTGGGCTTGATTTCACGAGACAAGTTGTTCTGAATGGAGGCCACAATATTTACACCCTCTCCTACGAAACAGAAAAGCAATGCCTCTGTCACACCAACCTTTGGAACAAAAATAATAGAAAGTGCCCATAATGCATTTTGTGTAAAGGCTCTCACCTAGGAAGTAACCCATCTTCTCAAGATCTACATCCATGCTTACTGTCCCTGAGTTAAACATCATTTTCTTAGCCATGGACCTATGCTGTGGTGTCTGAAAGGAGACACAGATGAATTAATGCAATACAACACTACTATCATTAACAAAAACCAAGACAAAAAAATTGTACTTATGATACAGGTTTCTTTCATCCTAGGAAACATCACTTCTTCTATCTCCAGTGCCTGCCAGCATAACAAAAGGCTGCTACCAATTGAGGCAATTCAAAAAAGGTGCACTCCTAAATTAACCAGTGAATAGTATTTTATACACTGACACATACTGTAAATACAAACATTATGATTTTCAGAGTAGTAACCCCCCCATATACAGCAAGAATGACTGTGTGTATGTATGTGTATGTATGTGTACATGTGTGCATATTTACTCGGACACATGTATAAGTCAACACATACCATTAGCCCAGGGACAATGTTCAGGTCTGCTTTTGAGACAAAGTTGATCATAGTCGAAGCTGTGCTGTCAATCCTCATCGATCTACTCAGCCTGGCCTCCAATGAGTACACAATTTTACCACAGGAACCCTTAAAGGAGGAAGGCAGGCTCCTATTGCAAAGAATCAGCAGGCCGATCATTTGATGATAATATATCTAAGGCCAGCATATAAGCCTTGTACATTCCACAATGCTGAGGAAAAGCAACCTAATTTCAGTTGAGACACATATGCACAGTAGGCCTTGGTTTCTAGATGCCAAGACGAGTCAACACAATAATATTATCAAACCTTTAATTTCTCATAATGATTTAATTGCCTTTCTTGTCGGTATACCTATGGCAGGTTCTATAAAGTGGCATTTCACAAGATTATGAAGGATTATGGAGGCATTTTCAAAAGGTCTACATGGGGTCACTGTACTATATCTATAATTGGGTTATTCCGGGTCAAATCACCGAAAGAGTTACACCCGACCACCTCAGATTTTGATGAATTCTTGTTGATTTGGATCCCACAACACCAAATCTCAAATTTTAGGCCAATCCGACCAGTGGTTTGGGAGATACGGACCACCAAAATTTGAGATTTTGTGTAAAACGGTCATAGTCGCCAACTTTGAACCCTCATATCTCAGGACCTACTGGGCCAATCTTCAAAACAATGGTAGCCTTGGAAAGGGAACTTGACATAGATACAATACAATACTTTTCAGATTAGAGTATATTGGGGTATGTTGACCTCTTGACCTTTGCTATGACCTTGAAATTGACCTTGTGCAAGTTTCAGAGGTGTAATATTTTTTGTTTAGCAGCAATACAGATTAAAAAATGCATACCCACAGAGATGATTGATAAAATGCATTATAATGTGTATTTTCTACATGCATAGATTCCTCTCATGACCAAAACCCATCTTGGCTTTCTTGAAATTTAATCTACCACGTTAACTAAAACATATAAAGGTTTCAGAGGTGTAATATTCTTTATTTAGCAGCAGTCATTGGTAATTGGTCGTTTCAAATTAATTCCTAGTACTTTCAATGGTAAAGGGTGACAAAGTCAATATTTGCACACGCTCTTGGTAGGATTCTGACCGTCGAATTTCTCTTTTAGCTCCTCAAACACTTGACTTTGATGAGTCAAGGTTACTTTCAGGAGAATTAAGTGGGACATCATAGGCTTGTTCAAGCTGTCGTTTCAATGTTACTGTAGCTGATGCTAGATTTTGCTGTCCTTTCATTTGTTTACTAGAAGATGCTAGTGAATGGAGTTTAACAGGAGTTTCACCTAAACTTGACAGGGTAGAATTCAAATCGAAGTCCTTTGCTGGGGAAACAACAACCGGAGGTTTGATTGGGATGATGATTGGGATCATCAACCTCTCCCATACTCCCACCCATACTACAGCTCTCCTCTGCAGGGGCTTTGACCTTTGATTTCTGAAGGCTAATCAGACATTGAAACGACAGCTTGAACAAGTCTATGATGTCCCACTTCATTCTCCTGAAAGTAACCTTGACTCATCAAAGTCAAGTGTTAAAAGCTAAAAGAGAAATTCAACGGTCAGAATCCTACCAAGAGCGTGTGCAAATATTGACTTTGTCACCCTTTACCATTGAAAGGACTAGGAATGAATTTGAAACGACCAATTACCAATTACCAATTTAGCAGCAATTATTGCTGCTAAATAAAGAATATTACACCTCTGAAACTTTTATATGTTTTAGTTAACATGTGGTGGGAGATTAAATTTCAGGAAAGCCAAGATGGGTTTTGGTCATGACAGGAATCTATGCATGTAGAAAATACACACATTATAATGCATTTTATCAATCATCTCTGTGGGTATGCATATTTGAATCTGTATTGCTGCTAAACAAAAAATATTACACCTCTGAAACGTCACGTGATCCACAAGGTCAATTTCAAGGTCATAGCAAAGGGTTAAGAGGTCATCAGATTTTGAATCTCTGTCAAGTTGCCTTTCCAACGCTACAATTGTTTTGAAGATTGGCCCAGTAGGTCCTGAGATAGGAGGGTTCAAAGGTTGGCGACCATGCCCCTTTTTGCACAAAATCTTAAACTTTGGGGGTCCGTATCTCCCAAACCACTGGTCTGACTGACCTGGAATTTGAGATCTGGTGTTGTGGGATCCCAACCAACAAGTACACCAAGTTTCATCAAATTCTGAGATGGTCGGGTTTAAAATGTCTGTTATTTTGGGTGATTTGACACGGAATGACCCAATTTAGATAAAACTCACTGTGTAGGGATCTGAAAGGTGAATGGGTAAACGTGGCAACCTGGGGCGACAACGTTGCTGTCTGAAAAGAAAGACTTGTTACCATAAGGTTGGTATTGTATTAATGGCCTTAATGGCCACATATTATTGCAATCATCCTGAGTAGTTCAAAAAACTTGAACTTCCAAAATTCAGTCGTTTCCCATCATCAAACATAAATACATCATAGAACATGACTGAAGATCAGACTTAAGTTTGTGTCCACTCTTCCATTCGGCATACATTCAGTCCACCAAGTAGCACTTATTTCAATGAAATATCCCCCTTTAAAACTGATTCACACAGCTATTACCTACACAGATCTCACTGCGTCTTGGGTGCATTTACACCTGTACTTAGAGGTGTTGACATGAGATTGGTTAATGCCAGGTATAAACAGGCACAATGTTTTTTGATGGAAGAAAAGTTAGGAATAACAGGCGAAGCATAAAAAATAAAAGTTAGAAATTCATTGAAATAAATATTACTAGGTTATTTCGAATTATGGAGTCGACCCTAAAAATTTGCAAACGATCTTAAACCATGTTCTAGGAGGTATGTTTATGTCTGTGTGTATTATATAGCCTACAGTACAGTATGTATGGAATGCTGCTTATTGCGCAGACGCGAAGTGCCGAAGAAGAGTCAGCCATCTTGGATTTCATTACAATGGACATTTTGGAGTATACCTGTCTTTAACAATGTATACAAGTTTATTTGTGCATAGCAGATGTAGCGCCGGGCTCCGCCGTGAAAGTATACAAGTGAAGGATTATGGACATGTGTTTAGGTAAGTCAAATTCGACGTAGTGGTTTCGTTACCGGGCTCGCTGACTTTCGTGCGGTAAAAAAGTAAATGGAGCAGGATAGTACCCTTTGGGAGAAGTAAACAACCATATCAGATTGCCTCGGTAGGTGGCAAGAGCAACATCAACTGGTGTAAAATCAAAATAATGTGGTTATTTGCACTTTCTCTCCTTATCAGCATACGCATCTTGTTTTAATCAGACTTAGTACTCAGACTTAATAAAGTTAAGTAAAAAAAAACACCACAACCTGAGATAGGATTGAGGACTTGAATACAATTAGTGTTTACGTCACTTACATTGTTTGCCATTGTGGTCTGTCAGTAGTGTTTGATAGTCCTCTCCTGAAGAAAAAACAGCACAACATTGTTAGCACAGGTTTGCACGCTCTCGAGAAAGCTGTAAACTAATTAATTTTCAGGCTTTCAATTCAAGAATAATAATACTTCTGCCATTCAACCATGTGCCATCTTAAATGACCCTTTCGTGGGTAAAAATGCACATTTATAGCGGGAATAAAACAAGTTCGTACACTTTAACGGGAGGTGTTTTCAAATAAAAGCTGCCTGACGACCACTTACCGTGACCCTTTTGTTCCCCAATAAAGAAATGCTTAATGCTGAAGTACTTGTCCTTGGAGTGATACACGACTATAGCTTTAACGTGCCTCTCAGTCCACATCACATCGGCTTTCCCCTTGAATTTAACTGAAAGGGAATTAATTTGGCAGTCCTGAGCCAGTTCCAGTGTGATCTGACCTGACACTATGTCGCCATTTGTAAATGTGTTTTTCTCATTAATAGGGTTACAATTTATTGTGATGCTCTCTACGGTTGTCGGCATGACGACGGTCCGCAAACGTGATTGCCTAGAAAAATACACAATGTAGCAGCAGATGAGCTATTTGGGACCTCCAATTTCCGTGTGGATGTGTCCGAAAGAAAATCGTGTTTCCCCAACTTCACACTCACACTGGACGAAAACACGAAACGCCTTTTGGCCCGCTCTCAAGACCAGTTTATTATTAGCTCCATCCCCCTTGAATCGTTATCTACGGAGCCCCTTAAGGGTCATGGAGGGGATTTTTTTTGTTGTTGCTACTTTTGCATTCCCTCGCAATACTTTTTGCGTTACCTCGCAACTTCTAATGGGCTAACCCACAGTCCGCTGACTGACGGTGCTTGCTTGCAAATTACTGTCATCAAAAGTTTAGATGCAGCAATAACGAAATGGCAGATGCCTTAAAACAAGTGAACACACAGGACTGAAACAACAGTCAAACTGGCAGGATTGGATAGATTACAAAACTCGGGAGTAGACCGAGATAATTGGTTAGGGTTGTGGTACTGTTGGGGTCAGATTAAGGATCATAAAAGGCGGCTGGTTGGGGATAGGAATGAGAATAATTTCAGGTTCAGGTTCCGGGGAAACACATAGCCTGCCGACGGGGAACAGACTCGACCACCTACTCCAGGCCCGTTTAACCCATTGGCTATCACCGCTCGTCGTTTTATGAAGTTAAACTATATGTCACTGTAGAATTCTATGAGCTGATCCATGCCGTGGCATTGCATGTCAAGAGTGGCAAATAGAGCAAGAGTGGTGGGATTGCAAAGGTATTGCGAGGGAATGCAAATGTATTGCGAGGTAACGCAAAAGTAGCTACCAAAAGAAATCCCCACCAAGACCGTTAAGGGGCTCCGTAGTTATCTCATATAGCATGTGACTTTTCCTGGCATTTCCTCAAAGCCGAAAAAACTAGCCTGCATACCTGCAGGTGCAGGTAGCCTACTACGAAAGCGTAATGCATTCACTTGAGAAAAAAAATGTTTTTCCTTGTTATTCTGAATTAATAGAGTATTCGAGTAATAGAGTAGAGTAATAGAGTATTCTCTCAGAATTCTGAGAAAAGTTTTCATGGAAAAAAAATTCTGTCTTTTAGAATTTCAGATTAAATTCTTTCAGATGCATCATCTTATATCCGTGAATACCATATCGGTTCAACTGATCCTGGAGAAACACTGGAGGGTGGGATGGGCTCTCCCACCTCTTTCAGGAGGTCTTTGGTATTGAGTTGTCTCTTCCCCATCGCCAAATAACTGTACTTCCCATATACACAGTACTTAATCTCACGAGATGAGCTGTTCTGAATAGAGGCCACAACCTTTATCCCCTCTCCTGCAAAACATAACAGCAATGAATATAGTGGTAAACATCATGAATGAAAGGCACCTTGTTTGACTTTAGTGCATAAAGGCATGCGATCCGCCTAACACACCCCAACCCCATAATGAGGAAAGGAACTTTGAGTTATACAAGGTGCAACAGCATCAGATGATTTTCCCTCTCTGTAAACATAAAATGTGCATTAAAAGGTGCAAATTGATTTCTACTGTTTGCTGAAGTAAAGACTTTCATTGTCTTATCTTTGATGGCACGCTGTGAAGTCTGAACTTCTCATTACTGTAGTATGTGTGTGTGTGTGTGTGTGTGTGTGTGTGTGTGTGTGTGTGTGTGTGTGTGTGTGTGTGTGTGAGATTACAGCAGGTTATTGTGGTCACTGAATTCACTCACCCTTGTCTTTCTGTTCCTGAATGATAAATTGCTTTATACTGAAGTACTTCTCCTATGTCTATGTCTATGTCACCACAGTGACATACCATGCCAGCTTCACATGAAGGGAATCTATTTTGCAATCTTTAGCCAGTTCTGGTGTGATTTTCCCTGTAAGGTAATCACCACTGGTGAAACTGTTGTTCGTTAATGGGATTATATCCCACTGAAAAGCTCTTCACAGTGTTTAACATGATCTATCACTGTTAAGCAGAAGGCCTCCAGGAGCAAATGCTATAGGTGAGACAATGAGCACACAGCAGTTAAAAGCCTATGTGTTGCAAGGTGTGTCCACAAGATTTCATCTTAATCAATGGCGTGCAGGTGAACACCAACAGTATGAGGTAGCCACTATTTCATTCTCTATTCTTTGCACACATTTTGTGTCATCAGTACAATGCTATTCAGAGACTCTAATGACACCACTGGTAAAAGAGCGGGTAAAATGAATGAATGAAATGAAGCATAAACAGGCAGTACATCCAGGAGATGCACACTTGGACAGACATATCTCGTAGCCTACATGCAGACCATTAAGACCTCTTCCAGTATCACCCCCTTTAAATCTCCAAACCTCTTTTGTTTTATTTTAAAAAGTGATGTCTTATTATTTCCACCAATCACAGTCCTAGTCCATGCCAGGGTGAGGCCAGTCAGCTGTCACTGCCACTTTGCATTGTAAACCAAAATGTTCAGGTCAGGGCTTTAATTCTTCCTGGCTAGACTTAGTGTAAGGAAGGTCTTTCTTGCTGAGCAAAGATAGCCTTTCCAAAATTGATTGACTCTAAGAATATTAAATGTTTATTTGGGAAAATGGGGTGTAGACATAATAGATGTTTATGGAAGCGTATAGTCAAATATAGGTCAAATGCATATAGCATTTTTATTTTCCACTTCTGCATGCATTATTTGAGTCAATATGACAATTAAAATGCAGTAATGTTATTTGCATTTGAATTTTCATGTTTGCATACACCATGCAATGCAGTTTAAAAGCGTTTTGTAGTGTGATCAGCTGCATAGTCTTATCAACCTTCTCCTTCCACTTCAGAGAGCTATTCAATTCTGGTGTCTTTTTCCACTTCATGCATCCCGACGTAATTTGTTCCAAAACATAGTCACCACTTGTCCACAGTGTCATTCTTATCAGTGGGTTTATAGGTCACTACATTTATCACACTGTTAAACATAGTGAATAGCATTGTGTAGCATGTAGCATAGCATTGTGTTGACAAGAAATACTGTTTATGGCTAAGAGGAGTTCATTTGTCGACAGAATCACCTGACAAAGACTCACCTTGAGCAGTTGATAAGGAGGACATTAGCCATGTCACCCATGACTCCATTAAGAACTGAGATTATATTTGGTGCTTACCATTTACTGGGGTTGATATGGGCTCAGACTTTACCCAGAGACAACTATGCTGGGAGATCAGTTTTTGGCAGCACAGAGAGAGAGGGAGAGGGAAGAACAGAGAGACAGCAAGAAAAACAGGTGAAGGCAAGCCTCAAAACTATGTAAATAATGACATGGTGTAACCCTGAGCTTTGCTTTCCCCTATAGGACATTACAAGGAATGCACCATATTTACAAGCCAGTGCATGTAGTACCGGCCTAACAGGACACATTTGATTAGTTCTAATAACATTACAATAATTAGATAAGAAAGTAGACACAACACAGTGACTTTACATGCTCGTTTAATATTTGACGTTTATATATATATATATATATATATAAACACTACATGATCCTAGTGTAATGGTATGAAGCAATCAGTCCAACTTACTTCTCTGGTAGAAAAACTATATTGTGTCTAATTTAAGAGTGCAATAAATTCACTTAATAACATGACATTGTATCATGTTGGCAGGCACAGGACCTGTGGGGTGCAAGGCTGGAGAGAAACTCAGCAAAAGAGGAGGCTAAAGTCCTTGCAGGAAAGAATGACAACTTGTACGCAAATTGACAAAGACCAGCCTTCCAGGCAGACAGAAGCCAACAATTGATTCAGTCATCCAGACAGAACTTGTAGTTGCAGGAAGTCGTCTCAGTGGCAGTTAATTCTGATGAGCCTTCTGATCCTGAGTGCAGGTTACCACTGTGTATGCTACAAGACATCTGACTGTAAGGCAGAGACATTCTGAAACAGCTTTAGAAGCAGCTGCAGTCTCCAAGGTGTCTTTGAAGAAAGGTCAGTTAAAAGGTTAGTTTTTAACTAACTGACCTGACCAAGATCTTTTTTTGTTACCAAGCCATAAAAAGCATAGCCAGCCAGCTGAAGTTAGTGAGCATAGCATACTGACTAGGTGCCAGCTGAGTGACAAAGAGAGAAGAGATCTCTTTCCTCACAAACATTCACCTGATGATGTTCAGAAAGCTAGATAACTAAATCTACTAAAACAGACTGAATGTAGTTTACACAGTACTTCCAGTGCTCCCACAACTGAGGGCGTGATAAAGGATTTTTTAGCTGCAAGATATTGTTGCATGGCATCAGATTGGTTCACCCAAGCACTCCGCTACTTGCCTGGCTGGTCTTTATCATAATCATCATTTACAGCAAACTTTCTGTGAATGGCATCTGTAACAGCTGCATTTCCTCATATTATATAATACAATTATATCCAGTTAACTGCTAAACATATAAATATGACAAAGGTCAAATTTGTAAAACGTATGTAAGTTCAGGTAGTAAAATCAAAGTGTTTACATACTTCAAATATATAGTCAAAACTATGACTTATATTCATAATGCTGTACATTCTTGATAATATAATTATGAATCATAACAAAAAATCAGAGAAAATCCTTCTGGGAGAATCCTGATGGAATCTGTCATATTTCCATTTTGGCATGGATACTGGAATTTCCCCAGGCTTTCTATGTAAATGTTCAGTATGGCAAAAACTTGGTCATTAGTAAAGTCACTGGATAAGTGGTGACAATGATAATTTCCCCCCATGCCACCATCTACTCAGCCATACACTGAAACTGAATGGATTTACTGCACATGCAGACGTTGTTCCATAATGTACAGTACACAAAAACAGAAATAGACAAACACACACGGAAATATTGGCAATGTCAGTTCAAATACATGGCAGTATGTTGCTCTAAAGTTTCCACAAAGTCAGTTTGGGTCTTTGGCTTCTGCTTTACATTACATTGAAGTTCCTCCAGCTCTACAAACCAAGCACTACGGTGTCCATGAGGTGACATTCATACATTCATACAAAACATTTTGCCATTACAATGACATTCTGGCATCGATGAAATCTCTATGCTTCTATCAACAGGTACAAGTGATAGTTGTAGGAATTTTTTTTTAAGCGTAAGTTGATAACACACTGACAAAGAATTTCAATGAGGCTTGTTAACACACAGCTATTAAGAAAAAGGAAACATTTCAGTCACATAAATTTTTTCAGAACATGTATTAAAAAAAAAAAGCTACCCAAACAATCCAATTTGAAAACATGGAGGAGACAAAGTGTTTGTGCAGAATGGCAACAAATCAATTTGGAGTTATAACACTGAGTAATTCTTTGTAACAGTAAAAATAAAATGAATTCATCCTATACAAAGTAAAATACAACACTTTAAAAAGCAAGGCATGAGATCACAGTGCCTCCAGTATTGAGTACTACACCACAATGAGAAATGTCAAGCGGTACACTAAAAAATATAGATTTGTATTAGAAAAGAGGTAAGATGGAAGACCAATGGTAGTGTTTAAGAGCACCCAAATATAAAAAGACTAAAAGATATATCTTGTAAAGGTTTTGCATGAAATACTAAAAATGTTACATGACTTCTCAACATGCGCTGAATAGCAAATATGACAGGTGACAAAAGTGACAAAAGAACATCCCTGTCAGGTGGGCCTGACATGATGACCCTGAGAAACAAGGCTGCCCCAACAGGGCACGCTGTACTGTACACAGTAAAGGAAATGTATTTCCTTAAATCGACATCTTGGGAGTTTGACCCATTTGTCACCTTATCCAATATGTGACAAGAGGCTGGGAACCAAAATCGTCTCTGCGAGTCTGTCCAGTGTGAATTAGTAACAGTACATCTTTAGCATACAGTATGTTAATTAATCGTAGGCATTATCTTAAAAGTGAGAAAATAAGAACTTTTTGCGCTGTTGATTCATAATGGACTTCACTAATGAAGATTGACATTTTGTTTTGAAAAGTTATGAATCTACAAACCACAGAATGAAACCAATACCAACTTTGGATTATTAAAAGGTCTATATGATGGCCACACCAGCAGCCACACACTGAATTAAAGAATGTGGTGGTAACTCTTTCCATTCCAGTTTCGTTTACTTAATTTAGGTTTCTTTTTTTTTTGCACAACACTCAAAATTCACATACTGTATACAAACACGTTTTTTGGTTAGTGTAGTGTGTTTAATGGTGATGTCTTAGTCTATCCCCCTGTGTGTCTGAAGGCCTGATCAGCTACTATATATGTTTCCCCCTTGTCTCAGTTGGAAGGTCGGTTTGTGCTGTTTAGGTCTTTTCTGTTTTGTTGACCTCTTTTATGGACCCAGAATTATTATCAGAAGTATTTTTGTGTTTTTTTGCTTTTTGTAAAAAAAAGAAAACATTTTTCAAAAAAACACCTGTGTCTTTCTGGTCTTCCAGCTCGGTCCCTGACAGCCTATCTTCATACTTTGGAGAATGCTAACTGCCTACAATCACTTAACATACTGTATGCTAAAGCATTAGCATGCAGAGCGACCTACCTGAGGCACAGAGATGATTTTGGTGACAATCCTCTCATTGTATATTACATGAGGGGACCAACGGGCCAAACGCTCCAAAACTTGTGTAATCCTTTAAAATACTTTTCATCTTCAATTAAAATCACATAGGTTTGGATCACTTCAACAAAGTTAACTTCTACCAACCGAGTTTCAGGTGAAGATGGACACCACATGATCCCTCAAGGGAAGGGAAAAAAATAAAAATTGCAAAACATGTGGGATACAGTGTTGAATACTCACATATAAGGCGGGGGAGCAGTGTATGCAGGGATATCACACAGGACAATGGGAAACAGTACTATGAGGTCATGGGAAGCTTTGACATGAAGGCTCACCTATAAGTTGGAGGGAGTAAAGCAGGCAGGGACAGCGTTAAACAGCATTAAAGCACACATCATGAGACTGTGTTAAAGACCCAATACTTAATCCCAATGTAAATGGAGAAATTGTCACTCCACTGAAAATCAAAACATTAGGCAATATTATTTTCTGATACAATAACTAACTACCAAAAGGGTTGTTTTTATTTGCTCATGAACATTAAACTAGACGCAAACTAGACTAGAGCAGATCATTTCAAATTATACCCCAGACCTAGGCTAGGATGGATGTCCTTTATCTACACTCCTTACACAGAGAAGCATTGCATTATCAGAGCCTTGTGTACTTACTGATACCTACCTCAATAATGTAATCAACCTCCAGGACGGCACAATTAGAGATGGTGAGCGATAAAGTGGAAGGGATAGTCAGCATGATCTCGCTGTACACATCAGAGCTGTGAGGGCTGACCAGCTGCCCGGTCTCTGACATCAAGTGTTTCCTATACATCCTCTTGTGGACCTTGTTGTTGGTGTAGAACATCTGTTTCTGAGTGAGGCACGCCTTTGGAGTGGCTGTTCGAGAGGAAGCATTGCTGAACTTGCACATGATTTTGACCGTTTCTCCTGAAGGGAAGAACAAAGACCGTGTTTGTCTGCTTTTATTTCAACTGACTTTTTACACATTTAAATTCCTTGCTTATATCACAAGACAAATGATCAAACAAGTGGGTGAGTGCACACACGCTCACAGGCACACGCTTGCACGCACATTACCAGGAACAAAGGCTTTCCTCTCCAGACGGACAGTCATTGAGATAGGACCAGAGGCACACCACAGACAGCACAATGTCATGTTGTTGGAGCCCGCTAGAGGGGCCTACGGAAAACAACAGAGGGAGAAAAGAGAAACTTTTAGTTATGGAACAAGTGGCCTATGGGCAGATGTGATGTGGTCTTTTAATTGAATCCATTTATTTATTTTCTTATCGCTACACCACACCACTGTTTAGGTAACTTCAAAATAGAATTGTGAGGATTATCCAAAGAAAACAACTGATGAGGCCCAAAGTGAAAGCAAAATGACTTACAGACACTGTAGTACTACCACTTACCAGGAGCTCAGGCTGGTTGGCATCGATGTGGTTGGCAAAGTTCAACTCTGTCATAAATTCCTTGGCCATATGCCATGGCCTGTTGATACCCACTGTCAATGTGTACACTATTTGAC
The DNA here is from genome assembly GCA_034670385.1 of Hoplostethus mediterraneus. NCBI lineage: Eukaryota > Metazoa > Chordata > Actinopteri > Trachichthyiformes > Trachichthyidae > Hoplostethus > Hoplostethus mediterraneus. The sequence continues at coordinate 8,221,776 of JAXDDW010000002.1, forward strand.
CATGAACCCCACGGAAGGAGGATGGGAAGTTTCTGCATGGATATAAAGTAAATAAAGGCAGAATTAGGGAACTACTATGGCAGGGGGAATATATTCTCAATATTAAAATCACACCATAGATGGAAACACCTCATACACACCCCTGTGGGAGTTGACAGGAAAATGGATACTCGTGGGTTCCAGGCTGAAGTTTTGCAGCTCCACCAGTAACTGGAAGAGAGTAGCTGACTGAATAACTGAATTACATTCATTGAAATGGAGACGATTGATTGTTTGCAATGTTATCGTGCAGCCCAAACCGTGTGTCAGCGAATGCATACCACTGTTTTCTTGCATGATAACACTTTTAAGCTTGAAGTATTCCAACTTGGCGGAATAGTGTCGTCGCTGTCTTCTCCGTTTCCCCGATCCCCCTCCACCAGTGGACCAGTGCACATTGGCCGTTCCCTTCAGTGCCAGCGTTATAGAGTTGATTTTCGTTTCCTTCGTGAGGTCGAACGAGATGTGTCCTGTGATCAAGTCGCCGCTGGAGTAAGTATTCCTCTCATTCAACGAGCTGAAACCGATGTTGAAATTCTTGAACGTTTGCTGGAACATCGTTGAATCCGGGGTTTAGTCTCCGAAACAAATCTCGCGAATGCAATTAAATCAAGTTAATTTTGCAAAAAGAAAAGGTTGCCCGTAGCAAGACGACCCCCCCACACATCTGGTGCGCACGCCAGTGAATGTCAACAATCAATACTGTGCCGTTTTTCTATATAACCTCCTTGGTGGGAACAACAAAAATAAGAAACGCTTTCAGACTGCGCAAGCGCAGAACGCGAGGTGTGTCTCAGTTAACCCTTCCGGGCCTACAGGGGGAGATATTCTAGGAGTCAGTCACATCTGCCATTGTCAATCAGTGCGTCTGACAGGACCAGTGATGGAGTGATGAGTAAAAAGGTGGGCAAACAACCACCAGTATTGCAAATATTAATGTATGTACACTTTATAATAAGGGTACACAAATAAACATGAATGAATACATTAACTAGTGCATGAATCAACATTAATTAATATGTGATCAGGCAATGAGCAATCAATGCAACTATGCCACCTAAAGCCTAACACCCTCTAAATTTAACAGGTTACAATAAAAGAGCGAGAGACGTGCATTCTGTTACCAAGCAAGAGTCTTTCATTTAATTGTGTTAGTGTTGAAAAGCAAAGCAAACTGGTTAGTCGAAATAATCTCAATTATTATAACAAACGTTCAATAAAATATACATCACTGGTTGTAATGGGTTATGTAAATGATAAATTACTGCCTGCTTCAAGCTTGGCTGCAGTGCTTAATAAGCATGTCTGTTATTACGGCAGTATATAGGAAACTTACTGATGTTGATGTAAGTTTAACATGACAAGATTTCTGTTTATTGGTCAAACACAACCTTCATGTTCTCTGTCTCTCTCTGACAGAAGGCAGAAATGAGTAAGATGCACTATCCATAGTGGGGAAAAGCAAGTGAGTAAAAGGTACTGTATTGTTTCTGTTCCACCAATCAGAGCTCCTTCTCAGCTCCACCAAATTATGTCAAAATTACTGTGATGGTGGTGCAGCTGGAACAGAGCTTTGTTTCTGCTCCACCAATCAGAGCCCATCTCAGCTACCACTAGATGACATCATAATCAATTAGAATGATGATGTCTTTGGTTGATTCCGTGACTCAATCTCGGACCAGTATTCGAGAAGTGGCCGTCATGTGGAAATCATGGAGGCTTGCCGCTTATGCCCAGTGGGCTACTGGGCTGGGGGAGACAGAAGGTGTCACAGGGAATCCAAGCTCCAAGCTTGATGTCAGAGGGGCACTGGCCCCCCTGGCCCCACCTTAGAACCGCCACATTCTCTTATGGTCCATAGGAGAATAGGCCTCAGCCTCCTGTTGCTGGCATGCTAATTTTAGTGGCAGTGCAGCAGCAGTGTGGCTCATTGTTGTTGTTTTTTCTTTTTCACAAATTTGTGTGTGTGTGTGTGTGATAACCTACCACAATCCTACATGGGAGAGTTGGTTAAGTCATGAAAAGAAACTCGGGAGGGCCGCCAGAACCGGCAGGTCACGACTGGGGTCCGGACTTGCTGCCCACAAGGAGACACACACTATAGCAGCTCCTTGCGGCAGCAGGAAGGTCGAATCCCGGTCGTCCTCCCTCTCCGTTAGCGCTGCCCGCTGACGCTCCAGTGTGTCACCACTGGGCAGAAGCGGCAAGCCTCCACATGACGGCCACTTCTCGGATACTGATCCGAGATTGGTCTGCATGTTGGCGGTAAAGGGCCGGCCTGTGTGTTCCCCAGACCCAGTAGCCCACCGCTAACGGAGAGGTCGTATCGGGGTTCGTCCTACCGGACCCTGGCAGTCGTGACCTGGAGATGCCGCTCGCTCCAGACTGGGTCTGGTGTGACGCGGAACTCCGAGTATTCTTTTACGGATACCATGGTCAATGTCACGGTCCGCTTACCAGCTTTACCAACTCCCTAAGGTTGTGGTTAGCTATGAAGCTGCAGACCTCCAGCAGCATGTTTTATAGCCTGCAGGTGGACGTTACGTCACAGAATTCTCGCAATTCTCTCAACCAAAGACGTCATCATTCTAATTTATTATTAAGTCGTCTAGGAGCCCAGATGGGCTTTGATTGGTGGAGCAGAAAATATCCGTTCCAGCTGCACTAAATACATAATGTGTGTGCCTATATCGTTTTTTATTTTGGCCTTTTTAAAATATGTTATCAAATACTTATATACATTGAAATGTTAAGGTTGCAAATATATTTAGAAGTATGTATTTCATATATATATATATTAGATTGATTAGATTAGATTAGATTAGATAGATTGTAGGCTCATCCCTCTGAGCTCAGTTTTAAATGACATAGTGTGATTGCTAGGGTAACATTTGTATGTGGAACCTATTTTGGACAATGTCATCTCCTAATTTTGTTGTCTGTAAAACCATTAACTCACTCATTCATTATCAATTACTTCTAGCTTCTATGTCATAGCTAATCATTATTAAATATTGTATCATTTCATCACTTACTTGGAGGGGCACAAAACAATGAACTCACCATGTAATGCTTGTGATTTAATTCATTGTTCATCAGGCATGTTTTTGGATGGAGCCATGGACCCCTGTCAGCAGTTGCGTACCACCACACTGTAAGATGTAATGAAGCTGTATGCCACAATTACAGCCACACATCAATAGACTGCAGAGAGCTCTGGGTTGTGTGACAAGAGAGTGGATCTGTGCAGGCTCCTACCTGCAAGTGGCTCCTACCTGCATTGTGTCTGAAGAGGAGAGAGGAATCAGGTCTCTCCTGTGTCTTCATATGTCACTGTTGGCTGACTGGCTCCATTGGTTGGCCTGCCTTTTTTGTGCCTTGTAAACTGGATTTATAGCCCATTAATATGTTGATTATATCTGTTAGTTCATACCATTAGTTCATACCAAATCATTATGTACAAAGGTATCAAGTCACCACACTAACAGTAACCAAAGTATGACTCAGTTATTTGTTAATGGTGAGCTTCAGGAATTCCTGACAGTTCATTTATTGCATTAGTTAGTGGATTAATTCATGTTTATTTGTGTACCCTTATTATAAAGTGTTACCGTACATTCAAGTAACCTGCTTAGCCTGAACCACACATACTTACAACAAATAAAAAATATTCAACTACATCAACCATGTTTTAGTACTCCATCCCTGAAAAAGGGGGAGATCATGTGTAAATGAATGTACTCTACCTACACTGTTTCTCCCACAATGGCTTCATCTTGAGTGGGAGCTCTCCTTAGTGTGCTTTCCCAAGACCAAGCAATTGATCAACAACAACAAGTGCATGTATTGTCAATACATTCCCATTCCAATAATAGGAGAATATCTGACAATGGGGACAACCTGTTACTCTGCAGTATATTCCCACACTCAAAACCTCTCAATTGGCAGATTCAACATTAAAATCAACAAACTTTGAAACCAGTGACCTCGTTTTAGCATGATAGAAAACAAAGGATAAACAATGCCTTTTGGCTACATATCACTCTTTACCTCTGTGAATTATTACCAATTATCTTTAAATTGCTGAAAGTTCTGATATGAATTTTCACATGTAATACAGTTTCAGCATGTAATACAAATATTTAACCTGTTACACCTAATGCAACATTGTTGAAATGTCTCCTCTTTGTTACACATATCTGTCTCAGCACTTGGTAATAATAATGATTGATTAGCAACTGTAATGGACAAGACTCCAATAGTATACCAGTAAAATAACTATGAGGGGTTGTTAATTTTAGCATTGGTTCCTGCAATTTAACACATATTGGATCCTGCAGACATATATATTCCTATAGTAGTCCGTCGTAGTTCTTGTGGTGACAATTTTCTATCACATGATTTTGTTGTTGTGTTGATACATTTGTTATATTTTATATATTAACAGGTTGTAAATTAAGTTGGGGTTTACGATATTAAATGCATTTTGACAAATCATTGTGGATGGTTTTATAATAATCTGAAATCATTTAGCCACTAGATGGCACTAAATACTTTATTGTGATATTCTTGATATAGGCTACAAAGGTACACTCAAAACACATGGACAATGATTGTCATTTTGACACCAAACCATCATTTCAGAAGATGAAAATCAATTATTTCATGAATATTCTTGGAATATGCTACACAGCACCATTTCAAACATTAGGCTGTGTTACACACTAATAACATTTGGTTTAACTGCCCTTTGATAGGTTTATGATACACAATACAGCCATAAAATGCTGATAACGACCCATTAAGAATGACAGAGCAAGTCATATAAAAACTCCTGGCACAAGTTTACTTTGACCACATATCCACATCTTTTCATAGCACTGTCTTGCTCTAGTTGAGAAGGGAATGGACCTGCCAGCAGTTTTTTTTCTGTATGTATGAGAATCATTTTCACTGGAGGGCAGTGAGGCACAACATATTGAACAAATGACTTGTCAGAGATTGTGTTTGGGCTGTGTGTATAGATGTATAGAAGCCATGCATTGCTTATTTTACAAGACATACCTTTGGTGGAGCATATCTAGTTCTTATAACAATGTTTAATTCCTAGATAGCTCATGGTACAAAACTGAATGGCTCCCTGCACTGGTGCACACACACACACACACACACACACACAGCAACAAGATTAAGGGAGCACTATCATTATACTTTTATGCTAGAATTTAAGGACTACACCGACTTCAAATTACCGTTGTTGGTGTTGTTTTCTGCCACTTGGGTAAGTTGACCATTAGGCCAATTTCCCAAAAAGTCGGTGTAGTCCTTTAAGGATTTTGGGGAACTGGTTCCATTTCATTTTAATGAATATTTACATTGCATATGGGTCTTTATCGAGTCAAATGATACTTAGATGACAATCCTTGAGAATCATGCAGCATCTTAAGCTCGTCTTGAAAACAGCAACTCTCTCCTGCTGTAGAGCTTTCAATGAAGCTTTCATTCATCATCAAAAAAAGCTGGGACTAAATGTGAGCATAATTAACAATTAAAATAAACGTCATCATAACCCTTCTGCCTTAATAGTTCTTATGCTGTCAAATAAGAGGTCTTTGACTTGACTTCTTGAGCTTCACTTCGTACAGTGAAGGGGTTTCAGTAGGCTCCCATAGTGAACCTTTTCAGGCGATGTGAACATTGGACTTTCAAGAACAGAGCCGAGACGAAATGTGTTTCAAAGGTAGCTTGACTTGGTGCACACATACTAATCCAGTAGAAAGGCGATCTGGTTGTTGTAAATGTGGAAGTCTATTTGTTGTGGGTGAGTGCTTGGCACGTTCTGCTACCAAGTTACTGATCCCCAGCAACAGGATCTTTGATGCTTGTTGGACGTGTAGAGTGTATGTGTTTGTGTGTGTGTGTGTGTGTGTGTGTGTGTGTGTGTGTGTGTGTGTGTGTGTGTGTGTGTGTGCGCGCGCGCGCGTGTGTGCGTGAGGATAGGAGCACGCACATACACACAGCTTTAGTAATGGGCTTTGACTTTAGCTGTCTCTGATAAGGGCACCTATCAGGTTTAGTCGAGCTCACTGTGTCTTGACTTTGCCTGCCAACTCGGTAAACCAACCACACACAGTATGGCACTTGCACACACATGCACACACATATACACACATCTATCTTTCCATCTATCTCTTTATCTCAGAGATATCACATCACATTGTTAATTGGATCATCCAGACAGCAGCGGTTGGTATTTTGATCTAGCTGTATCCAGTATTGGTGTCATCTGGGTTTAAGCTAGATGACAACTTTTTTCGTTTGTTTATCTTGATTCCTTTCTTCCCTCCAGTTTGGTTCTATTGGCCGCCCATATCCCGAGGTTATGTGAGGCTTTATACATTTCCTGATTTGAAAACATGTTATTTTCTCTCAGCCTCTGACATTCTCCATTCTGAATCCTCATCAGCTCCATAATGAGGCAGCAGGTGCGTACAACATGTTTCCCTCGTTAGACTGCCTCATCGAAATTTCTATTTGCTTGTCCGGTCTTCGTGCGAGCACAAACACAGTAATTGCTTGGAACGTATGGAAACAGTGCAAGGGGGTTACACTATAGTAGGATAAACTTGTCATGTTTTCCACATAAAAGACCCTACCCTTCCCCCTGATCATTCTCCTGTACTGTGTGTCCATAATGATTTCTATTTTTCCTATGTCACCCAGTGATAACCCTATTGTTAGCTGTACAGGAATACAGTAGACATTTCAGTTGGTGAGATCTAAATCCAAAGTGAAGTAAAAGAACCCAGAGGATAAGCCGCGTTATTGATCTGTAGTTTCTACACACCGCCTCTCTCCTCTAGTTAATCCACAGGGTCAGCTCTAATGACATTGAGGAGCTCCTCTGGCAGTCGGCACTGCTGCCATTTGCAATTTAGATGGAGGGGAAAGGAGAAGAGGAGGAGGAGGAGGAGGAGGAGGAGTGTAAGGGTGAAAATGAGGAGGGAGAGTGAAGGAAAAGGGAAACGGGAAAGGAACAGAAGGGCTGAAAGGAGTGATAGGGAAAGGGGGTAGAGAAGATGAGGGATGAAAGAAAAAGACAGGGAAGAGGGAAGAGGATGGGTGCACTGCAGGAAAATGCTTTTAGAAAGGGAAAGAAGAAAAAAATGGAGTAGGTGGATTAGAGAGACAGGAGGGTGGAATGTTACTGACAGGTTTTGGTCCGCTGATTGAGTTTTTGAGAGGTTTGCTACATTATGTGTCACACACAAACACCGTGGCAGCTTACCCTTTACACATTAAGGAATAAAGCCATGTTCAATAGCATGTGTAAGCCTAGAGAGACAGCACAGCCAGGCAGGGCGGGATATGTCTCACTGAAAGAAACATGTTCAATAAAGATTCACAACAAAGATTATATATTATTAAGTGCCATGCAACCTAAAGTACTGCAAAATATTTGTTTAAACATTTGAAACCTTCAGTAATGCACACGTTGAGAGGAAAGGGTTAACCATGTCAGAAATGTGCAGTTATGTGCTTTTTTGCACTCGCCAAAAGAATTCCTGTGGCAAAACAGGAAGCCACAGAGGGAACAGTTGGCAACCCTAATCTTGTGCAGATCCTCTGATAGCTTTCTTCTCCCCAAACAATGCTGGTCAGGGCTGAGGAGGCTCTGGAGGTCTTGAAAGATCCGTCAACCAGGCAGAGCCGAGCCCTTTGTCAGCTTCTGACAGATCAAGACTCAGACATGTTCTTCGTGTAGTACCAGGAAAAGCCAATGTTTAATCGTCTCAAAACAACCCCCCCCCCCCCCCCCCACGTTTCACCTCCTCCTTCCTTCCACTTTATTGTCTCCCTTTCTTCCTCTGTTGCTCTCCATTTCTCACCTTCTCTTCGTCTTTCTCTCTCTCTCACACACACACATAAACAGTAACTATGATCCATGGCCAAAACTTTGCCCACTCCACATATCTTTCCAAACCACAGGAACTCAAGCTTTCAACTAGATGTCCATCATCGTGTGTGTCTATCTGAAGTTCTGTCTGTCTGCCTTCCACAGACTACCACTGCCTACCATCGCTGCAAAATCTTTGCACACTCCACATCTTTCCATCTTTCTAAACCACAGGAACTCTAGCTTTCCACTAGCTGTCCATCATCCAGTGTGTGTGTGTGTGTGTGTGTGAGTACCTGTCTGTCATGCCTGAATTCATGCCCGTCTGTCTGCCTGCGTCTATCCAGCAATAGCCTGTCCATCCAATATGTCTGTAATATCATAGTCAAACAATGGGAGAAAAGCTGTTTGGGGTTTCCTGAAAAGTTTACCACATTATGAGGTCAGAGTGAAATAATCCTCTTTGAAAAGGATTTTTAAAGGCCATCACGGTTTGCTCACTCTGCGGTCAGGCTTTTAAAGCTAATACTGCCACCATGACATCATCACCACAGGGCCAACACTACAGCTAATGAGAATGAGGCACAGCATGGAGTCTCATAATGTACACGTATTAATCAATCTCTCTCTCTCTCAGTGGTCAACACACACACGCACACACACACCTACCCAAACACAGAATGCAAGCGCTGGCCACATGCCATAGTCGTGTCTGAAGTTCATGTCTGAAGCACTGCTCCATCTCAGAGTATAAGAGTTACCTTGGTGAAACAAAAGAGGTGCTTTGTTCCATCGTCAGGGTAAATCCTCCCTCAGCAATTACCGTTCACCTTCCAAAGACCTCGGCGAGGAGCAAAGCAACACTCTTTCTTTTAAAGGAGGCAGTGGAGCATGAAGACACGGACACTCTTCAGGCAAAGCCAAATCACCCTTCTTTTTCTGCTGTACTGTAGAGTTTGGACAGACTGTTCAGGTTTTGCCACTCTATCACTGTCTGCACCGGGCATTTGTTAATGCATGAAAGCACTTCCAGATCAGCTTGAGATTTAGTGAAGATGAATGACATCTTGAGAAATGGATCAATATTTTGTTTTCAGCATTATAAATTAAGCTAAAACCAAGGGAGGGAATCTGAGCATCATCTGAACAGAGACACACTAATGCAATCAGGGACCTCTATGAGAATTGGCATCTTCCATCAGATTTGTTTTTGTTGTTTGTTTTTATATATTTTTTTATAATGATAATATAGTTATCTCATGTGCCTTGCATTTCTTTTAGTTTCAACAACTTTATCATAATAACTCTCATCAGCTATCATCATTAACACCACTTCTGTTTCCCAGCTGTTATGATTTCTCCCATTTGAATGTCCAGGTCCACAGCCAGCAGTAACTTACCTGAAAGAGCACATTGCACATGCAGTGATTCATCCATGAGCGACAGGGCTTTTACCTAAAGGTCAAATGTGGTGTAAGAAAGGGTACAGCTAAAGAGCTCACATTTGTCACGAGCTTGTCAGTAACACAGAGGAGGACTTAGTCATGTTTAAAGGTTTTTATTTTTCTCATCCATCTGGTCTTGTCAGAAAGTGCAGAAAAACTGCTGTTCATTTGTTCATTTCTACTCTAGAACGTGAGAAATGTATATGAACCTTGAGCAGGTGCATGTGCACACACAGACAAACACACATACACATGCACAGAAGATGTCAAATTCTGTTTGAGCTTGTGTGTGTGTGTGTGTGTGTGTGTGTGTGTGTGTGTGTGTGTGTGTGTGTGTGTGTGTGTGTGTGTGTGTGTGTGTGTGAGAGAGAGAGAGAGAGAGAGAGAGAGAGAGAGATGCATACTTTTGTGGATACAGCTGACACAAACACTAGTATATGCACATATGATCATCACTCCAAGTATTACGATCCCAGATTTAGGGAGTTGTCTGTTAAGCTAGGTCAAATATTTGCCTTGAGCTGTCCTCCTGTTTCAAAACAAAGTGTGCCAGCCTACAATGAAGATCCTTGAAATCAAATCCAGTTGACCTCCCCTCTCCACTTCACTTTATGACTCAGTGAAGACGGCATCACTCAAAGCACTGTAGGCCTGACGCTTACTCAAATTTTACTCATTTCCTGTTTAAGGGGAATGCGGCTTGATTGCATTAGGAGGCACTAAAAGACCATAAAAGACAGGCTGCAGGAAAAAAGGAAAATTCTCTTAACGACAGGAAAGCTCCCGTTATGTGCATCATGCCCATGTTGTGTGTCACTGGGTGGACTCTTTCTCTACTCTCCCTTTTCTCTCTTCATCCACCCCACAGCCACTGTTGCTCCTGCTGTTTACATCAGTGCCAACAGGAGACTTCTAGGTGCAAAGGGCCTGACAGTCTTTCAGTGGAAGAGGATATAATATAATATACAATATAAGAGGGTGCACAACCTCTGTCCTGACCTTGATTCAGGTCCATTCATCATCTGGGCCTGGAAGAGGGGATGAGGGTGAGAGGTATGCCCAGATGGAGGACACTTTGATCCAGGTTAGAGCCTCCAAGTCCTAGCCAGTGTGCAGTGTGTCCTGACTGCCCTGGACATCTGGAGAGTGAGAATTAGGAAGAATACATTAGAAAGCCGGGAAATTACCGTTGTTATTGTATAATCACACGATGCTGAACATATTGACACATTCATGTAAACTGAGCATGCCATACTGAGCAACCTTAACTAATACAATGAGTCAAAACAATAAAATATTCAAGCTGGCTTAACTATTATACATTCAGGCAATAATACATGTTCATTATGGCCAGAAATCTGTTTTGCTTCTGCATTTTTATCCATATACACATACAATAAAGATAACTGTTTACCCATTATTTTTTTACATTATTTTATGTTTCTTACCATTCCACGTGTTCCACCTGACGAAGGCCCATAGCACTTTTTGTTCCTTTACTTAAGCTTGTACTATCTGGTGAAGTCTGGCTTCGGGTCATCTCAAGTATATTGCAGCTTAGAGAGTGTGTTTTTGGCTGGCAGCATCAGAAGCGTGTCCTCACACACACACACACACACACACACACACACACACACACACGCTCACACAATCTCCCATCCAATCCCCACTCTCACATTTTGTTTTTTGGGTCGCACTCATCTGCAGCCTTATTACCCAGAGTCCTCTGCGGCAGCCCGACCAGCGCTCCATTGCTCGAGTGTTCTGTTAGTCACATCAGCACCCAGCGCACGATCAAACCAGCTCAGATCATCAGGAATTTCACCAATGGAAAACCTGCTCAGAATTCAGAAAAAGGCTGTGCATATATTTAATTGTGATGGAGTTTTCCACCCCTGCTCAACTGCTCTTTTTCTGTGCTAAGTCCCAGGATGAAATGCTGTTTCATCTCACCAGTATAATTAACCAAAGAAATGAGTTCCACGATAACTGAAAAAGCCTGTTTTGCATGTCCAATACAGGAGGGTTGGATTTTCTGCCCCCTTGGGTAGATTGTCAGATTCTACTCATCATGAGGAATTGTGGAGGTTTGAGTCTTCAATGCTATAATCTGGCTATGATTACAATAACAATAGCTTTTTAAGGAGTTTATTTTTACATTTGCCTTTTTATGCTTAACATTATCACCACTATCATCATATCTGTTTTGATGTATAGTGGCTGCCACCACATACAACTCAGTCATCAAAATAAAGTCATATAATCTGTATGATTTCTGAACATCTGTTGAGTAGGAATGCCAGGGGCCCTTTCACTAATAAACCATCTAACAGCTGCCCAATTACTGTATGAATTAGCATCATAGACTATAAAATTGTCGACAAGATATACGTCCTACACCGTTTTATTTCCATTTCTTCAATGCTGATAAAACAGAAACAAAATGTGGTGTGCTTTTTTGTGTACTTGAGTTATCAAAAGATGCGTTATCAGTTTTTAGACGACCAAGAGACTGCATCCTTTGAACAAAAAGAAAAAAGGTGTCTGTATCATATATCATAGATATTTTTGATAAGTCTATTTAAAACACAAGTTGTTTGCAACTTTCAGCACCAGTATACACATTGTTATCATATACTGTATGTCAGTATGTTTTCCTCTATTTGTTTTCCAGACTTTGCCCTTCAACAATGATCAATAACAGTAGGCTAACATTTAATAATCACTAAAATCCACATGCTTTATCTACAGTGAATGGTGTCTTGAATTGGATCTCAGATTGGTTGAGTCCCTGCAGAGAACTGACAGGCTATACTGCAAACAGGCATAATCCTGTGCGTCAACTAGCATCAGGACAGAAGAGTAGGCACAGCAGGGCTGATATTTCAAGACCACTTAACATTAGATGTCTGTTAAATCAAGGAGATGTAGACTGTTACCAGGCGATATGCTTATTAGGGTGTTTTCATCTCTTGCTTTCCTATTGCATCAGCTGTGAACAAACACAAACAGTTTCCTTGAATGCCAAGTTTGTTTGGTAGCCTGGGTGATCTTGAGGGTGCAATGTTTCCATATAAGTCCCTGATAGTTAAATCATGGCTGTGTAGCCAGTCTGTGAGTTGCATCTGTTTACACTGCTGATCAAATTCTGTCCTGAGGCAAATTGTCTTATAGGCTATAGGTTAATGGACATTGTGCTTATGAAAGCGATTTATAACTTTTTGAGCTAGTCATAGAGTGAGATATAGAAGTTTTTTTTAGCTAGTCATAGAGTAAGATTTGTAACTTTTTCCGCCTTTAACAAAACCTCTGGTTGGGACACCCTCCTCATCAGCAGAGAGGAGGGGGAGGAGGGAAGGCAGGGAGGAGGGAACAGCAAATGTTGTTTGGAGCAGGCAGTTTCAAGACGCCCCTGGACCAGAGGACTGGGCCATAGAGTTTTTCCTCTTTCTGCTGTGTACTGTATGTGTTTGTGTGTGTGTATGTGTGTGTGTGTGTGTGTGTGTGTGTGTGTGTGTGTGTGTGTGTGTGTGTGTGTGTGTGTGTGTGTGTGTGTGTGTGTGTGTGTGTGTGATACACAGATTTGTGTCTATGCATGTGATGCATCCATGTTTGAGTCTATGTGTGTGCATGTGATGCATCCGCACGTGTGTGTCTGTGATATGGATGTGTGTACATGCACATATGTGTCCACATCTGTGTGTGCATGTATCCGTGTGTGTGTCCGTGTGTGTGTCCGTGTGTGTGTGTGTGTGTGTGTGTGTGTGTGTGTGTGTGTGTGTGTGTGTGTGTGTGTGTGTATGTGTCTGGAACTTGCAGTGCAGACAAGACTGTAAAGCAGCTTTTCTCTGGAGAGTTCCAAGTTTCCAAAGGAGAGCGCTCTCCGCAGGGGAACAGGCATGGTTCATTTCACCTGACGTCGAAGTGGTGCTGATGGTGGCGTGGCGTAACCCACTCCTGAAAGCTGCATAGGTTGTGTGAAGACAGAATCATATTTGCACTCAGAGGAGTAATTTCCAATATTTACATAGTCATTTGGCATCTAGGATACATGCCGTGCATAGACAACACCCATTTACGCCAAACCTTGTGCTAATTTCAAACCTGTTCTTTTATTTGTACTCAGTGTACATTACGACAAACACTGAAAGTGAAATACTGAACATAAAATAAAATGGGGCTCAGACAGTCATTATTCTGTCATTATATGTAATGTTGTCCAATTCAAGCAACATTTGTGAACAATGACATACCCTAAGTCCTGACATCAGCAATTACTGATTTGCGAACAAAGACACAGTGTGACAAGGTGTACTATTGTTCATACTAAATTATTTACCGAGCCACAAGCTTTTGTAAACTTCAGTGCCAATTAATCTCAAGAACCTCTTTTGTGTGAGAGCTTAATCGTTTGCTAATTAGCGTCCTCGCTAACAGACACTCTCAGTGGAAATATACGATTACATAGCCCATCGACAGGCTCAGTAAACAAAGGCTGTTTGCCAAAATGCCAAAGCAGTTGTTAAGCTGGAGTGGGGCAAATGTATTGTTTGTGTGTGTGTGTGTGTGTGTGTGTGTGTGTGTGTGTGTGTGTGTGTGTGTGTGTGTGTGTGTGTGTGTGTGTACATGCATGTGTGCTTGAGTCAGAGAAGACAGAGAGAGAGAAAGAGAGCGAAAGAGAGAGAGAGAGTTGCGTGCCTGCATGGGTGCATTTGTTGCTCTGCACCTCAGAGTGATTGCGTGCTAACCAGATTCAAGTGAACATCTTGGCGTATTTGTATGTGACAGTGTTGAGACTCCAGAGTCTAGACAGTCTGGAATAGATGACCTCAGACAGAGGGCTTGGTGCTGCAAAACCAAGCCATGCAGGGAGGACCTGGTGAGCGGATTGAGAGACAGACAGGGAGAGGGGAGAGAGAGACAGAGAGAGATGGGGGGTGTGGGGGGGTGGTTAAAATGCTGATTTTAAGAACTTATTCCTATTTCCTATTTCACGTGCAAAAACACAAAGATTAAGCAAATGACAGCAAATTGTTTTCACTGATAAATAAAGGTGCATGGCTACAACCAGAGTCTCTATCTCTGTCTCTGTCTCACTTTCCTCTCCTGGGTTTTTATTTGGTGCTACAGTCTACTTCATTTTGAAGCAGAAAAGAAGAGAAAAGAAAAGAAAGAGAGAGAGAGAGAGAGAGAGAGAGAGAGAGAGAGAGAGAGAGAGGGGAGAAAGGAAACTATAGCTTAAGACTGATTTCACATGCTTGTTAACTTGAATATTCTGATTCAGTATCTAGGGGGGCAAAGTGACGTAAAAACGCCGAACATCCCTCATCTGTAAGCATAATGTTAAAAACAGAAAACTAGAGGAAAAACAATCAGGAGGTAAAATATCGAGAGAAAAGGTTTTATGACACATCTGTGATAAGATTTGGAAAGATAAATAGGAACATGCTCCCATGATGTTAGCTTGAATTTGACAATTCCCTCATCCTCTCCATCCTCACCCTCAACTTTTCTCTTTCTCTTACTTTTTTTACTCTGTCTGTCTCTCTGGATCAGATGATTTCCTCTCCTGACTGCAGTTGTGCCTTTCAGTGATGGAGTGTAACATGCTGGGGCTTAGTTGTGATTGTCACCACAGGCCCATGGATTACACGGGGCCACAGTCAATGGGGAAGGAGCTAAGTCCCCGATGATGAAGTATATCTACAGCCTTCAGCCAGCCTCAGCCGGTTAGCAAACCCGCTAGTCAGTCAATCCATCAGTCAGTCAGTCAGCCAGTTGGTCAACGAGTCAGTCAACCAAACCGACAGCAAATGTATCAGTCAGTAAGACAGGTTTCACACCATTACCCCTCCCTCTATAGTGCTTCCCTTTCGTGGGTGAATGAATGGGCGTTGAGGGGATCCACTACGATCGGGCTCCCCTGTAGCACAACGTAGCCCATTACCATGTATCCACTGGAGGCTTCCAGGAGGAGGGGACAGGAGAGAAGACAAACTGGACAATTAGTTGAAATAGACAGATGGGAATGGTAGTGGGGAAAAGGGAGAGAGAGAGAGAGAGAGAGAGAGAGTAGAGAGAGAGAGAGAGAGAAGTTGTGCCACGTGCTACAGGAGAAATGTAATTGTAAATGTCAAAGGGAATCTAGCAGGTACAGTATATTACCTCCCTGCCCATTGTTCATCCTGTATGCTGATACACAACGAGGGCACTGTAATGAATTGACTGGAACATGTGGATTGAATTGTTACTGAATGTTTATATATTATATCACTGCTGATACCAGTGATTTTTCTTTAATTGTGACTCGTTATCTGTTAGTGTTTATAATATTACCTGACTTGATATACCATATTGCTTCTGTCCTGTCCATATTTGAATTTGAAGATTAGGAAACGCGAGTGAAAGCAGAAAACCAGGTAGAGGGAGAAGAACAGAGAGAGTGAGTGAGTGTGTGTGTGTGTGTGTGTGTGTGTGTGTGTGTGTGTTGGGGTGGGGTGGTGCAGAAAGAAAGGGGAAGAGAAGTTAATCTCCGAACTCCGCAGAGGGTAACTGTTCATTACCAGTGTGAAGATCGGAGCAGCACGTTGTTAACAGGGGTCACCTCAGCAGGGAGAGCAGGCCGGCCAATGATCTCCACCTCCTCCACGTACTACTCCCCTCTTATCTGGAGTTCTCTATCTCTCCTTTCCTTCCCTTTATCAGTGTCACTCCCTCTCTCTCTCTCTCTCTCTCCCTCCTTCTAATCACAGCTCCTCTCCTCTTGGAGCAGCCCTTCAGTTTCGGCGGAGGCAATGATGGCAATGATGTGTCATAGATCCTTAAAATTGAGTGTCACGCGGCTTCTGTGCACGTACACATACACACTCACACATACATACATGCAAGCATGCACACACACATGCACACATTTCTAGATTCATCTCTATTTGGAATGGATATTTTTATAAAGTGGCTGCAAATATAGATATTTTGTCTCAAGCACGACTTGAACCATCTGGGAACGCAGTCATGGACTATAGTGACACAGTCAGGTTTGTCTTCTTTATATAACATGACCCGCCAACCCCCCGTTCTCTCTCTCTCTCTCTCTCTCTCTCTCTCTCCCTCCTCCTCTGCCATCTTCTGAAACACATGGTTGTCGCCTGCGAGTGGTTGTCATGGTGATGGACCCCAGGGGACTCATCCCAAAACCAAAAGTTCTGCTCGTCTGAAATAGAACCTCCGCCTCTCTCCGGGGGGAATCGGGGGTTCATTTGGTACATGAAGGGAGGGAGGTATGGAGGTACGGAGGGAGATAGTGGTGTCAGGCAAGGAGTGAGAGAAGGGTGAGGGGAGGACAGAGAGAAAGAGAGTGAGAGGGATAGAGAGAGAGAGAGAGAGAGAGAGAGAGAGAGAATGAGGCGGTGTGCATCTATTCCAACTGGGTCACATCGCCGGAGCATTGCGTAAGCGTAAACACTGCTGCCCTGTGCTATGCCCTTGATAGCTCACACATTCACACACACTCACACACATGCACACATATACATATGCATGGATACGCACACATGCACATGCACGCACATATACGCTGTGTAGTTCCACAGCCTACTGCTGTCTGGGAATCAACCGTTTTGTACAGAAGACTGTAGCGTTTTTCAAATCCTGAATGGCACCAAATGTAGAGCGATCTCTCTCTCTCTGTCTCTACGTGGATTTGCGATAAGACCATCATGACAGTGAAGTGAACCCTCCTCACTATTAGCTGGCAGACTGGACAGCAGCATGACGTAGCACTTCCTCACTGCAGCATATACAAAAGCACACCCCATTCTGTAAATTCCTGGATGTGTTTCTACAGTCATCAGGCCTGGTGGATTTGTTAGTGTTATTGGACTAGATCTGCATCACTGGAAATCCGGACCTGGAAAGCTTGTGGGTGAGGCCTCTGAGGGATCTCTAACATGCTAGACGTGCGTGTTGTCGGTAACAACTTGAACCGACAAATCGAGCATAAGTTACTCCAATGAGCCAGGTAGTGGTGACCATCATCACCATCATCAAAGTCCCTCCACCTTACACCTACATCACCCTACACCCTCCCTATGTGTGCTGGGTGTGTTGTTTATTGGCCCTCCATAACTCTGCCTCTTTCCAACGCTGCTCCACACATGTTTGGATATGTTATGCCTATGTAAATAAACACCAATACAAATTCAGCTCATATTTGCGAGAATTGTTTGCGCAGTGCGCTGTCTGTGCGTCGGTAGAGGGTGTGATTGTCTATAAAAGGAACAGCCAAAGCCAGTTGTTTAAAATCCTAGTTGGACGGTTTCAAATCCCCCCTTGCACTCAGAGAGGAGAATAGAGGGAGGGAGTGCGGATGTGTGTATGTGTGTGTGTCTGCTGTGTGTGTATATATATATATATATAAGAACATGGCTCTGTGTGTGTGTGTGTGTGTGTGTGTGTGTGTGTGCGCGCACGTGCGTGTGTGCGTGCGTGTGTGCGTGCGTGCGTGCGTGCATGTCAGGAGGATCGCAAGCAAAGCGCCTTTCCAACCAGGCAGAGAGAGAAAAAAAAATAGAGTAAGAGACTGAGAAAGGAGAGGAACGAAAGAGAGGAGCAGAGAGAAAGGTTGAGAGAGAGAGAGGAGAGAAAGAGATAGAGGGGAGAGAGGGGGAGAGAGAGAAGAGAGAGGGGAGAGAGAGATATAGAGAGAGGGAAGAGAGAGAGAGAAAGGATGAGAGAGAGAGAGAGAGAGGGGGGGGAGAAGAGAGAGAGAGAGAAAGAGAGAGAGAGAGAGAGAGAAAGGATGAGAGAGAGAGTGAGAGAGAGAGGGGAGAAGAGAGAGAGAGAGAGAGAGAGAGAGAGAGAGAGAGAGAGAGAGAGAGAGGGTAGGTAGGTAGCGAGGAGAGGGAGAAGTATGGGAGGGGGTGAGTGGAGTTACGGGGGGAAAGGCGTGGTCAAGCAACTGTCAGTCACTGGCGGTTACCATGGCGAAGGGGCGGTCCTGAACAGCGGGGCATCCAATGGGAGACGACGCTGCTTGTGTCACCATGGTGACGGGGCTGTGCCCAGGGAGGTTGTGATGGGTTGACAGGTGCGTGACAATCGGAGCTCTCTGCAAGCATGTACGCCAAAGGCAAGAGTAGCAACGTGCCGTCCGACAGCCAAGCCAGAGAAAAGTAAGTTTTATTTATGGGGGAGGAAACCGCGGCTATGAGGGAAGTTCATGAGCGTCCGGGGGCAGTCACACACCGAGCTGCGATAGGGGAGGGCAGACGGCGCTAGACTCAGCGGCAAAGGGGCTTTTTGCTCGGCGCACTGCAAGGCGTGAAAAGTTGACTCTTTCATTAATTTACTGGAGGAAGATAGAAATGTTTGGCTTTTATTCTAACTTAGTGAAATAGGCTAGAATTTAGCGCGGCGCTCTCCTTGACGTGTCAGTTTCCGGCTGAGGCATTTTTATTCAGAATTTCTTAAGCAACAACACTGTCTTGTGATACCTTGGTATTTCACTGCTTGTTGTGTAGCTATTTCCATTAATTCTGTGCTATTTAAACTGAAACACCTTTTTTTTTAAAATCTAAACTCGGTTGACGCGTGTTTTACGCATGGAATTAAGTGTTTTGCCCAAGTAACATGAGGTTTTGCAATTTTGTAAACATGTGGTATTCAGAGCAGACAAATAGACGTTCACGTTCGTCTGTCAGCAGTCACAGCAGCAAGAAACTCCTCGCATTTATTCGCTCACCCTTGCAAGCCTTTGTTTTTTATGTGTCGCTCCTTTCTAACAGGAGGCAGCCTGTTCTGTTGAATCCCATGCCCGACTACTGTAGTCTCCGCAAGAAGAGGTTTAGACACGAGACAGTCATCTCGTCTCCAGCATTGTTTTTGTCGAGGCAGACAGTCGATCTAGCTCGCCGTAAATACTTGCTTACATCGCGTTTGCTTGCTGCCGTTGCTGAAGTTATGCAACAATCGTCTATACGAATCAGACAGAAAATAAACCAGCGATTCAGTACCTAAGTTGGCTATCGGTAGGCTCACCCAGGCTTTACTCACTGCCTATTGATTCACAGCATTGGAAGAAAAGCAAGCTATGAACAGGCTTTGCCCTAAGAATGACTAACCAATTATTTCCCTGTACAAGGACAAGACAATGATTTCACAAAGTAGCAGTAGACAGTAAAACATTACATTGATATTTGGAGGTAGATAGGTAAATGGAAATATATTTTTTTTCTGAAAGTCATAGCCACTTAGGTTGTTAAAACAATATAATGTAATGCAACTATTTGCCAACGCTTAAGAAAGCTTTGCCATTTTTAAAACATCCATGTGTCGTGTTTGGGACAACACACAATTGTGCTACTTTTGTTGGTGTCAAAAGTAACACTAAAATATGTTGGACACTGATGTCCCAACACTGATGCGTTGGAAGTGAATGAATATATTTTTTGACTGAAGGTGTGTGTTTTAGCTCATAGTTCACAGTTCAATTGGATGCAGCCAGGCAAGGCTGCTCACTCCAGCTGAGACCTTTTGGATTCGTAGGGTCAGATGGTCTTTAACCGGGGTCGTAGATCAGCATCCTCTGAGAAGGAATAGGTTGTACTACTGTTGATGAAGTGGCTGTGAACAGCCTCTGTTGACAAAGATTTGTTGTAGGACGGTCCATATCCTATAAAACATGACCTCTCCAACTGATAAAGGGATTTAGAGAGGGACAGACAGTTATAGTATGTCATAACTATAGAGAGATACACTTACTTTGCCATTGCATTTCACTTTTTCAGGTCTTTTTCAGTTGTTGTGCTGTCAGTCTTTTGCGGTAGTTTGTCCTGAGAATATGTCCATAAAAGACGAGATTGATGATCTCACCTCTGCTACTCCTAGCCACCACTACTTATTTATTGTGTCTTTTGAATCCTGTTCACTCATGTTTGTCAACAGTGTGATTGAGTGCTCAGCCACATCCCAGGAGTGCCATTCTTTATCCTCAATCAATATGAAAAGGATAGGACTGAACACTGTGGCTCTATTTCAGCTTTAACACATGCACACAGAGAGAGGCAGAGATGGAAAGCTTCCTCATGGACTGGGCTTCCTCCAGGCATGGAAAATACTCTGTGTGTGTGTGTGTGTGTGTGTGTGTGTGTGTTTGTGCATGCATGTGATGAGCCTTTCTGTTGTTAAAATGTACTTATTCTATATAGGCTGAATTGAGAATTCCCCTGACAGACTGCAGAGCACCCCAGTTCACCTGTGATGGCTAGACTACAGACAGCAGACTCGCTCCTCAGTTCTGATCAAACCGGCATAATGTATTTACCCATGCTGTGTTCACATGCCCTATAAGTGGACCCACGGTCTTTAAAGGGAAACTCCACCCAAACTGTATTCACAGATGTTACTCCTATGATCTTTTCAATGTAGAAAAGCACAGAACCAACACTGTGATGTTTATCAAGTGACACTTTTGGGAGTTGCTCCATTGATAATAAACGGGAGCCTGACTTTTGTTTTGTTTGACAGTGTGTTTGAATGCTTGAACTACATAGATAGTCTGTTTATTTATTGTCAGTGGAGCATTTCCAGAGGCGTCTCCTGATGATAGTACAGATTAGAGTCTTGGCTATTTTATTCTTCTTCATTAGCTTAGAGCATCACATATCATGTTGACAAATCTAGATTGAACTGTCCGAGGTCATAGTAATAAACTTTATTTTATGGTGGATTTTCTTTTTAAATGTACACAGGATCACTGACATGTATGCTGTCTGCCTGTGTGGTGGTTGTGATCGTGGTGTTCAGAAAAATTTGAATAGGTGAAACAACAACCTCTTTGCTTTCTATCACCAAGTTACTATTTGGTCATTTAGACCTCCATGTTGTTGCAGATCTTTGGGGTATCTGCTTGAATGTTTACATGTCAAGGCAAGGGTTCATGTGGGGGTGACGTTCCATTGGGTCTAACTGCCGAGGCTGTGAGAGGAAAGGAGCAAAGGACTGGATGACAAAATTTAAAAAAACAGATGAAAAGATGGAGAAAGGGAAAAATCAGGAAAGGCAGAGTTTCATTTGTCCCTAACAAGCAGCCTTGTTTAGTAGTGGTGTTTATCAGAGAAGCAGAGCAGGCCCAGTGCTGCCATGCCTTCAGTTGTTTCTCATTTCTGCAGCGCAGCAGGGGATCAGAAAGTGGGAGAGACTGAGGGCAACAACAGATTGAGGGAAAGGAGGAGGAGGGGGAAGAGCAGGACTGAGGGAATTTGCTGGATCATTAGTTTACAGTGTTGTAGTATTGACCTCAGGATGGACCCCTGCAGACACGGGGCTCTGGCGTCTCGCCCATGTAGATGTAGGCTAGCCCTAGATACATTTGACCTCCATGCAAGCGTGTGTGTGTGGAGTAAGAATCTGATTTGTGTAGTATGTTTTTGTTGCAGCGATTGCATTTCAGGAGTATGCTTTGCCTCACACGTGGTTGATGTATTGCAGATTTCTAGAGGTTTGTTATCATGCTTTTGCTGTCTGTATACTTGGTGAACTATTGATAAAACTCCTAGGAGAAGCCCAGACTGCAGTGCTTTTTCCAGATTCTACATTAAAAAGCTGTGTTCGCACAATGGTATAAATGCATGCACAGTCTACCCGTGGAAGCCACCCATGAACATGTCTCTCATTCAGTGTGTGAGCATGTAAGCTTTGTGTCCACTCTGTCTTTAAACACCATTGCATGTCATTTTTCAGTGAACCTATTTGTTCTTGATGAGAAAATGGTGATGACTTATAGCAATAAGTCTGGGTTTAAAAATGCTCAACTTGCTCACAAGCCTACGTTGATCACTGCAAGTGAGGCTGAACTATTGTTATTGATTAAAAGAAGATGTATCAAGTGGTAATGGTGATTGCTGTGCCAATAATGTTGAAAGTTGTGATGTGCACACATGCTCAAGGGCTAGAAAACTCAGCATTATTTCTAAACACATCACCGATGCCATTGCCAACGGTGCAAAAACATCATTGTGTATCGTTACGCATGAGCAAAACCATAATGACAGCTGTTTCAGTACCGACACAAATGTCTTGTCAGTCATTCTCATGGTCAGTTGTATCCCTTAGTGGATGATGTTCACTTTTCTGACATCTAAAATATACTGTGGTAAAATCATTAGGTTTTGCATTCCTGTCACTGGTCTGGAGGCAAGATGTCAAATGACAGCCCATGTCAACAATTTGGATAAATGGACAAATAAAAACTTCAGAACTTCATTTTGGAGTGAAATCTGGTCTAGATAATCTTCCTTGTAATATTACAGTAAGATCCATTTACATGACGTTTGTACAGATGGTCCGTCCTTTACTTTTAGTGTTACCTTACATTAATGATCCCAGTCGTTCCAGTCGATCCACTGTCATCACTGTGTGGTGCACTACACGCCGTGTGTATAGTATAGTGTATAGTTTAGTTGGAGGAAATGCTCCTGTGTGTGTGTGTGTGTGTGTGTGTGTGTGTGTGTGTGTGTGTGTGTGTGTGTGTGTGTGTGTGTGTGTGTGTGTGTGTGTGTGTGTGTGTGTGTGTGTGTGTGTGTGTGTGTGTGTGTGTGTGTGTGTGTGGTGAACAAATGAGCATGTGAGGAAATAGGTATAGTGAGTAAATAAGTACTTTCTTTACATTCTTTACACTTGCCTTTTAGTGAACTTTCTCTCTCTGGTTCTCAAGACAGCAACACTGTTAAGCTTTCTCTTTTCTCTCTCTCTCTCTCTCTCTCTCTGTGTGTGTGTGGCTGTACCTGTGTTACGGTCTGCACTTGATTTTGATTCGGAGTGACAGTACACGACCACTGACTGTGTACTGCAGTTGTTCAACGAGTGTAGGTTTCGGTCACTGGCAGTTAGAGGACATATTCCAGATAGTTCTGGGATCGTGGTCCTGAGTGAGTTGAATTTCAGTACACAGTGCACATTCCTTTTTTCTATTGTATGTGTATAGTGAGTCATTGAACAAGACTATTGGATGGCTGTGAGCAAACTGCATAAAATACACACACATACTCCCACTCCTCTCTCGCTCTCTCGCTCTCTCTCGCTCACACACACACACACACACACACACATACACACACACACAGACAGCGAGATACAAAACATTTCTTCTCTGTGCACTGTTTCTTAGAAATATTTGTTGACTGTATAGAGTGTATTTGGACTTGTTTATTATAGTACATCAGATTAATGAGGGCAAACTCTAAGCTGACAGTTGTGAAAATCCCAACTATCATCAGTGTCATTGTTGTTCAGTCAGTAGTTCAGACACCAACCATTTATCCATTTATCTGGTGCAGACATAAGCATTTGTGGTGCTGTAAAGATCATCATTCTGGACACGCACGCACGCACACACACACACACACACACACACACACATACAAGCACACACACACAAGCACACACACACCTGCCTCTGAACTGAGACACCTCACAATCCTGCCAGGAGGCTGTCGATGCAGCATTGCGCAGACTGAGGCAAAGCATTGCATGCTGGGAGTGTTTATCCGACAGAAGCAATTCAGGCTGCCACTCTGGCTCTGACAGTGAGTCGCATTACAGGAGAAGTACAATGAAACAGAGCAGTAACTCTCACACACATATGCTCACAATACCTCACGTCAGCTGTGCAGGGATTGCGGCTTGTCCATGCCAACTGCCACCTGACAGATATACCCTGTTACTGATGGGCATTTTGTTTGTTTCCCGCATGGCAATGTCCTTGAGAAATGACAAAAGTGCACTCATGAGAAAGAAGAAAGAGGAAGAGATCATTTGTTGGAGCTTGAACAAAAGAATGTAGCCAGAGGATGAACATATGTTGTTGGTCAACTTGCCGCTAAAAATAAGGCAAAAAGAATCAGAAGGACAAATAAGCACTGGGTGTGTTAAAAATTATTAATGGAAGATTTGAGATGTTTGAGAGAAGGTTTGTGTGTCCTGGTCAGGCCAGGTCAGGCGAGGTCAGGTGATATCCTGCAGGACC
Source organism: Hoplostethus mediterraneus (assembly GCA_034670385.1). Classification (NCBI taxonomy): domain Eukaryota; kingdom Metazoa; phylum Chordata; class Actinopteri; order Trachichthyiformes; family Trachichthyidae; genus Hoplostethus; species Hoplostethus mediterraneus. The sequence goes on from JAXDDW010000002.1 coordinate 8,246,179, forward strand.
TCATGGTCTAATGCTCCATAATGGCTGTTCGTCAGACCTAGGCACTTTACACACATCTCCCTCTCTCCATGGATCACTTACCCTGGTAAGTGGCCACACCTGGTTCTGATGGCTTAAATCCAACAGGGGAGTAAAAAGCCCCAGTGAGAGACCCCCCCCAACCCCTCCCCCCAAGACCCCTGATGCTGGTAGGCCTCAGCATCAGCTAAGCACTGCTCTGCTCTGTTATAAGTCAACGAAGAGCATATTGTGTGTGTGTGTGTGTGTGTGTGTGTGTGTGTGTGTGTGTGTGTGTGTGTGTGTGTGTGTGTGTGTGTGTGTGTGTGTGTGTGTGTGTGTGTGTGTGTGTGTGTGTGGTTGCCTGTGTGCATTTGTGCATGGACATGTCTGCACATGCATCTGTGTCTGCTCTTCCCTGCTTTGGGTCAATGGAGAGCATACTGTATGTGTAAACTGTGTGTAAGCCCGTCTGAGCTGTCGTGCCTACACCACTTTCCCCTTATGTTTCATCCCTCAAAATCAGCCTCCATCTGTCTGCCATGCTGGCTGTGTGAATATGAACTACAACATCCAGTAATCATTACACAGCTAATAGCCTCTCCAGCTCTCATGGGATGCTAGTGAATGGCAGCAAGAACACAGAGAACTGTCACCACTCTATTGTTGTCTGTCACACAGATTTGACAGTCAGTGAAAGACATTGATTTAAAACTGCTGTCCCAATGTTTTAATCCTCAGAGCCCATCAGATTAGCATCAATCTGGGATTACAAGGAAGCTAAAGAAAAAATGTGGCTCTAGTATGTTTTTTTTCTTCTTCTTGTTTTACAAAGCTGTCTTCAAATGAAAGTGATGATGACAGTTTGACAAGGCCCTGATAGAAAACACTTTTTAAAGTCTGAACACATACAGGCTGTTAAAAGTCCTCTTTTATCTCCTGGCATCCCTCCTAGTCGCTCTCTTATCCTTGCTGCCAGAGATGTAACTTGCCACAGAACTCCTATCAAAGCAGCTGCCTTTTATTGAGTTGCGTGAGGAAGGGAGACAGCCTCTGATCGACACAGGCAGAGAAAGGGGTGATGTGTCAATCAACATACAGGACCCCATATCAGGCATCCTCACAGGACGCCTTGGGGTCCTTGGGATGGATCGACGTGACAAAAGGCCTCTGTCGGCATCAGATAGCATGCAAGAAGGAGGGAAAGAAGGGATGAGAGGGCACAGGATGCTGAAAGTCTTTTATCACTCCCCTCAAAAGACGGAGGGTACGGATGAGTGAGTTTATCACCCGGTGCTGGTCCCTTAGGAGCCCATGGGTGTCCCTGAGCGCTCCTGTTTTAATTAGAAACACACCATCCAACCCCTCTTTCCGTTCCTTTCCTTTCCCCTCATCTCATTTTCTCTTCTCTTCTCGCACAGTTCTCGTTCTGTGCTACCGTTAATAACGTCAGGTTTATGTTCACAATCACGACGGCGACGACGTTCGGGGAGGAGAGGAATCAGGTCAGTGTGGGTCGGTGGGTACGAGAGACAGAGGGGAGCGTATGTTCTGACAGGCTTTATTGACCGTTACTGCAAACCTGTACCCCTGTTGTCAGCCGCTGTCCCGTGTAGTTCGCGGTAGCACTTGTGGTTTTGGCAGGACGTTTTGTGTTGCCCCCGGTGACACCAAATATGCAGGGCTTTGCTCCTCGCCACAGTACGGTAGGGACGCTCCCTCGCAGCACTTCCTGTAACCTGAGCTCCGGCTAAAAGTAAATGCTGTGGTGAAAACAACACTTACAAACCGTAGGCTCGGTTGAAGGAAGCCCACAGCTACCTCACTACTTTTACCTTCCATGCCTGATTGTTTTCAATTTGCAGTGAAACATTTTTTTTAAATTTTTTTTTTTAAAAACACTAGGTTTGAAAAAGACTTCATAAATGTGGTTGCATGTTATTTATTTCATGATCATCAAAGGTATTATTTCCAACAGGTCTGATTGCTGCCGTGTGTTTGGGTGCAGTGTCTTCGTTAATGTCGTTCAGGAATGTGTTTTTGTCATCTTTTGTCCTTTTGTCGGTGTGCGTCTGCCGTCTCAGGTGCATTCAGGTGTGCGACAACCGCTACAGCGTGCGCTAGCGTGCTTTAACTTGCGTTGCCGGCGTTTCGTGCCGTAGTGTAACTGCGGCTGTTGCCGTGCCTCCCCTGCTCTTGCTCTCCCCTGCCTGCCTGCCTGCCGAGCGTAGTGGAGGTTGGTTGGAGGCCTCTCTGCTGATATTTCTCCATCATTGATATGCAAGCTGCATCGCCCAGGCACTAGCGCAAGGTTAAGCATGCGTGACGGCCAGGCTTAGGAACTGCCTCAGACTCTCTCTCTCTCTCTCTCTCTCTCTCTCTCTCTCTCCCTTTCCATTTCTCTCTCTCTCTATCAGTTTATACCTCTCTCTCCTGCGCACGAACAAACACACACTTTGCCTCCCCTTGCTCTCTTCCACATACTCTCTCAGACTCTCTTTTTTTTTTTATACACACACATACACAAACACACTTTCTCTGACTGTGCCCTCTCACGACATTCTTGTATCATCCTACCCTCCGCTGTTTTTTTTAATGTTAAGCCACAGAGTTCTTCAATTTAATTCTCATAAATGTACCTCATCTTGCCCACCCCTCCTTACATGACCACATACAGGACCGCCACTGATACCTATAAAGTCCTTGATGACGTTTTCTCCCTTCTTAATGCAAGGCAGTATATCCTCTTGCTTGGGTCTTGAATGGCTGACAGGGAGTGCTCGACTCTCATAAGGTCCACTTAATGCTGTTTCTCTTTATCAGAGAGAAGCAGGTAGGATAAGTGAGTGACTTAATAGGTGCAGAGCAAGGCAACGTTAGGATTGTTTTTTCCGAAGTGGCCCGAGTGCTGGAGGCTAATCACTTGAATATACATACATTAAAGATATTTTTATCCTTTATGCATGAGTATGTTTTTCTTGTTCAGACATCTGAATGCATGGACATAACTGCTAATTTGTCCAGCCTCCTGTTGTAGCAAGGTGTGTTTCTCTGACTGGTTATTCACATGTTTATCGTTCCACCAGAGTCTGTATTGGTCTTAATAGTCATGCATTCTTCCCTAAATTGCTCTAGATTGCCTTCATCTGTATCAGTTTTTTGGATCTCATCTCAAAGCTTTGTTGTTCAAGAGAATAGAGCCCTATTAGAGCCCGCAGAAAGGAATTCTAATCCTAAGATTAGAGCAACTCTACTAATGGCAGCAGGTGTTGGAGTCCCTCCCAGTCTTCTGACCTCTGGTTGTGTTGGAGGTGCAGGTGATCGTCGAGTGTTTCACTGTGTGAGCTAAATAATGACGCTGTGCTGCGTCCCAGACCGTCACGGTCCAGGTCTAGCATGTGTGTGTGTGTGCGTGTGTGTGTGTGTATGTGTGTGTGTGAGAGAGAGAGAGAGAGAGAAGGGGATAGAGATGGTCATAACATTAAGAAGAAAACTACTGATTATACTGCACAAATACCCATTACTTGCTTCCAGATCCAGTGTGTGCGTGTGTGTGGGTGGGTGGGTGTGGGTGTGTGTGTGCCTGTAAAAAAGGTATGCAGAGAGAGCATGTGTTTGTGTTTGTTTTATACAGCTCATAGAGATCGTTTTTCGGGCTCGGGATTTTGTGTTGCCTGTACAGCTGCTCAGCATAGCCAGTCCACTCATGATTCATTCAATAAATAACTGGCCACTGTGTCTGAGAAACTGTAAAAAAAATAAAAATAAACTACAGTAATTAACCTAGTAAGAACACTAAATGTTGTCATCAAACTTCTGAGTTGCCTCTGTAAACAGCAATTTAATATTCTGGAGTTTATGGGTGCATTGCATTCAAGATTTACTGTAATAGCTTGTAGAGAAAGTTGAACAAGGAAAACACACTAAAAATCATTGGTGTTCTTTCAGCTGTGAAATTAAACAAACTCCCCATGAGAGGTGACTCAATCTAAACAAATCAACCCAAATGGAATGAAACTCAAATTAAGACCGTGATGGATTTGCCTCCCCTTTTATTTGATTTATCCATCTTTACCAGTTTTTCAGTTTTAGAGAAACCTATGTTGAAGTGATACATAGTGATGTAAAGGACAGTACTCTGTATTAGTCAGTGGGTCTATTGGTAAACAGTGAGCTTGTCTGTCACACTCACCATCTTTCTCTTTCCCTGTTTCTCCCTCGTTTCTCTCCCCCTCTCTCTGATAAGCTGGCATTTCCTGTTATCTTAGCCATGAGCATTGTTGTCTGGTCTGTGAGACGGCAGAGTCTCTGGACCGCTGACAGAACAAGAACTGTTTCAGTTTCACACCCTTACTTTGTCTGATTGTGTCTATATCAGGCAGGGGGAACGTTTCCTATTTATTGCATTGTCTGTTCAAGTCTGAATTGCAGCTGCACTAATTTGCTGTTTTCTGGAGGATCTGAGTGGGGAAGTGTATATCCTGCCAGAGTTGCTACCAGCCGGGGTCGATAGCGAGTGATATAGTCTGGTAGTACATCACTCTGACACATAGAGCACCGAGCCACTAAGCTCATAGTCCTTATTTTCATTGATATGCAAACACAATGCAAAACAATGGCTGATCAATAACACTTCTTGTGGTACACAGAAATACACACAAATGGGAGGCGCTCACTGGCCTGCTTAGCCATGAAGGAGGGCTTTGAATCATAGACAGAAAAAGGGCAGTTGATGAACATATTTTAGTAAGATGTCAGTAGAATACACAGAGAAACTGAGATGTTTGAAATATTAGAACCACAAATATAGAATGAACAGAGGTAAAAGTGGATGTGCCTTAGTAAATACCTGTAATGACCAATAAAGACCCTCAGCCAACCCATAACAGCCATATGTCCTTTCAAAGTGTCTTTGAGCAAAACACTGAACCCCAACCTGTTTGGATAACAGCATCAGCTAAGTTACTAAAATTAAACATGCATTCACATGTTGAAATGTTTGTTTATTTTATTTATTGATGTATTTATGTATTTATTTATTTATTTATTTATTCCTTTAATTTAAATTGCACCAACAAAGAAATTCCAGAAGTAACAAAACACAATTTTCACATTACTGGATATTGTGCTGGTTAGTGTAACTGTTATACGCTAACTGTCCTCTTTGTTTCTTCACCAACAAATTGTGGCTAGATGATAACAGGGCTTGGGTGTAGTCCTTTGGGGGACGCAGCCCGTGCTGGATTTGCATCAGGGTGGGGATTTGCAACTGGCGACTTACAGACGGGCACGTCGTGAAACTATCTTGATAATGGAATTCAGCTATAATCAGCCTCTGTCCTGTCCACCGAACTCTTTGTAGCTTGGGTTATTATAAAATGTGTGTGGGCAGTCTTCCTGCAAGAACAAGACTGCTCAGAATTCATGGGCCTTGTCTCTTAGAACCTTGTAAGGATCAATACAGTAGGTTCATTTTCTGCCACTGTGCATTACAACATTCATCAGGGCAATTGTACGACACTGGGAAATGTGCCGTCAAGGCTTGCGTATTACAAAGAATAAATATACCTGAATGAATTAAATCTGAGTATCCTTTTTCACCCATTTACACCCATTACTCTGTTTGTAACTCTAATGCCCCAAATCTTTACTGTCTTAATGTCTTTTTCTTCCAAGTGACCATTTTCATGAATGGGATACATTTCATCTTTGGCATGCGTTATAGTGTCCCTAAGGTGGGGAGAGTGGAGGAGAGGATTCTGGGATCTTGAGTTAATGAAAGATAAACACATTGAGCTACATCGAGGTGGGCCAAAAAACACAGAACTCTTCCTCTGCTTCAGGATATGAGCTTCATTCTTTTGACTTATACCTTTATGCTTGACATTTCACCTTTCGGACCAGCCGATTCCTCTTCTTGCAGGTTAGGTTGGTGCAGAAGGAAAGCCTCACTGAGACCTATTTTACTGTTTACAGTTACAGTAACCGTTTGCCTCTTGATTATATTTAGAGAAATATTTCCTCATAATTTCTTTATCAGCTAATAAAATTTCATTTTGACATACAGCATAATACAGTTTGCCAACATTGCTATCCCTAAAGTGCAGTTAGCCTAAGTGACAGCATTTATCAGCCACCTGTGTAATGTTGTAGGGATTTTATTGGTATGGCTGGTCAACCTCTCACACACTTCTGAAGTCAGCCAGCCCTGCTCACCCTGACTGATCTCAGCCAGTGCAGGCTGCACTGATCTTTGCCAAGCCAGTGTTAGAGAGCTCTGGCCTGTCACCCAGCCAAAGCTCCGCTAAGGGCTTTACTATGTGTGCTGGAAGTGAGAGGGATAAAGGCTAGTACAAACATTTGCTCAGCAAAGCAGTGTGTGAGACCATCTCAGTGGAGACAAAACAGGGAACATGAGCAGATAAAACACAGTTTATTTGAGTATGAGTGTCTCTCCTCAGGCTGTTTCCATGCGGGATTATGACGCGTGCTTTGTTAATCTTCAAAGCTGGTGTGAAGTTTTCACTGCTCCTCCCAACTCTCAACTATGTACAGAACTATCTGCAAAAGATTATGCAGAATCCACTCAGAGTCTGGGAGAATAACTTTATATGAACATCTCAATACAAGTGCTCTTCCTTTAGCAGGAGCCATTAGACAAACCCCAAGGGATGCCGTGGAAGGGTAATGGACAATATAGATTTAACTTGTGACCATCAGCAAAAATACCAATTAGAAATGCATCAGCGAACAGCCAGCGATACAGCACAGCACGCTGCCAGTTGGGGATTCATTGGAGGCATATATTTGGCTGAGTTATGGCAAGAAAGAGAAGGCCAAGTTGAAGAAGACCAATGGGAAGCTTCAAACAGTCTTGTCATGCTGGAATTGGAAATTATCTCAATATTGACAGTTTTATTCTACATGATATATGACGTTGAAATGGGTACGGATGATGGACAGCAGTGTGTTCAGACAGAAGACATCACTGAAACAGGCTCTCTTCCACATGCAGGTTACACTATTTTAACGCTATTATCTTATTCCAGGACACCTCATAAGGAACTCCTATTTTTCTGCCAGCATGTAATGTGTGAGACGGTTATTTATAGTTTGCCTATAAGCTATTAACAATACTGTATACTCACTTTTGGAATGAAAGAGGTTACATAGAGAAATAGTCTCATTCAATGACTCAAAATCCACCCTCCTATTCTGGGACTCACTCACTCAAATGGGGATCATATTCCATTTGGTTCAGCTCCACAGTGTTAAAGGGATGCCTCGACCACGTATCAGATCCGTTTCAGATCCTCCCTGATAAAGGTGTCTGACAGCAGCAGCATGTCCACAATGTTGTCCTTTCAGTTTCTGCTCCCAGGCTGCAGCATCACTCCTTTCCTGCTCCGTCCTGACCTCCCTCGCTGTGCTTCCCAGCCCCATTCATTAATCATTTACTCTCTCTCTCTCTCTCTCTCTCTCTCTCTCTCTCTCTCTCTCTCTCTCTCTCTCTCTCTCTCTCTCTCTCTCTCTCTCTCTCTCTCTCTCTCTCTCTCTCTCTCTCTCTCTCTCTCTCTCTCTCTCTCTCTCCCCCCCCTTCTCTCACTGTCTATCCTCTACATCTCTCTTTGCTGCTAATCTCTATCTGTTTATCTTTCTCTCATCTCTCCATCTTTATCTCTCTGTTGACTGCTGAATTACCTATCTTTGTCCTTCCCTCAATACTATCAGTGTGTATCTTGCCTCTGCATCCCCTAATCTCCTTTTGTATTTCTGCCTTGTTCAGGCTCTTTCTCTTTTAAACCGCGTGCATGTGTTTTACTCATACGGATTCCCGTGCGTGCGCGCGTGTGTGTGTGTGTGTGCGTGCGTGTGTGTGTGTGCGTGCAATGATTGGAACATATGATACCCAATGAGATCCTTGTCAGTCTGTTTAGGAAGAGTTAAATGAATAGCTGTAACAAAGCAGCCCAGTATGCAGCTAACAATGCTTTCAGTCTATTAATCCACTCGGTACCTAGCTGTCCCATTCCTCTCCACTGAATCATTAAAACAATACTTGTGCTTAATCAAAATGCATCAGGGATTAGTCCAATGGAACCTGATTTTCCACATAAAGTGATTTCGCCATGATCCTGCAGCTGCACCTTTCCCAGACAAGGTGTGTGCATAAATAGCCCTGTTTTGAAGACGCTCTCCACCAGTATAAAGGCTCCATAATCCCCATGGTTGTTCGGGCTGTTGTTTTTTTTTTCCCTCTGTTGTTTTCCTGAAGCCCCGCATATAAGATGAATTATTCAGCATTGTAATGGGTCTATATTTGTCGTTGTTTATCATGCCTCGGTGCCCCCACCACCCTCATCACCGCCCCACCACCATCCCTCTCCCAGCTTCCACTTGTCGGTCGGTCCCGTCTGTCTTGTCTGTCTGGCAAGCAGAGCCCGTGTACCCGCAGAGGATGCTCCACTCTAATGAATGAAGTGAAGTCATTTAGCAAGCCTCTTAATGGCACATAAAGCCCTGCTGCTAGGCTTGATTAATCAGGGAAAGTGTTTGGCTGTCACACACAGGGCTGTCCTCAGCAGGGGCAGCAGCTTGATCGCTGCTCTCCCTTTTATGGCGGGGTCCCTCTCTCTTCTCTCCAGAGTTGGCAGTAGGGGAGCCCGAACAGCCAACACTCTTCCCATCCACAGGTGGTGTTTGTTTGATGGTGGGCTTGGAGAAGTCTGATTGGCGACGAGAGCTTGCTTGGCTGTGCCGTTGATGGCTGTGCTTGTGATGATGATAATGATGATGATACTACCTCCGAGTAAAAGACGGGTGTCTGTGATTTGTGTCGTTCTCGTGGCCTGAGGCTCTGCAGTGTGGCGTGATATCATGAGCCTCAGCAATTGCACTACAGCAGAGCAGACAAACAAGGGGGAGGCATACAGGCGACCACATGTTGTCAGCACCGCCACATGCCGGCATTTTTCCATACGTGAGAACCTCACTCCACATCTCAACTATTATGCTTTGTCAATGGGAAATTTGAGTCATTTTGTTTCTCCTTTTTGGTTTATTATTCTTTGAAGAGTTCCATCGGCTTTAAAGCAAAGTGCTTCAAAGATACCAGAGCTCTCAGTAGATAGCGCACAGTCTCACTTTCACTATCCTGCGCTGTGAACACAGACAGAGAGATTTAAGGCAGTAATTTAGTCTTTTGTAGTAGGTAAGCATATCCAGGAGGTAATTACAGTATTTCAGCTTCCTGACTTTAGCTCAGTTCAATCTAGGATTACCTTCCATTGTTATTACCGCTCACACAGAGCTCATTGAAATTCATATTAAAATTGTAATGGAATCCAGTGCATACTCCCAAGTCATAACATGTCTTTCTATCTATCAATCTTTCTGTCTGTGCTTTATGTACGTTCATGTTTTCAGCACTACATGTATTTATGTGCGTTTTCTCCGACAGAAGGCAGGAAGCTAGCCTAGTTTCCCCTGGCTGTCTCAGCGAAGGGTTTTGTGTTAATTTGCAGAAGGAGGTCACAGCAGGGTGCTTGGCTAACTCAGCGGCTGCTCTGTGAGAATCCTCAACATTAGAATATGAAAGTTTACAGATCTCATGAGTATTCATCTTGGGGCTCACCCGCTAGCCTCCAACACCTCCAAACACCTCCAACCCCCCTTGTCTGTCTTTTTTTAAAATTTCTGTAATCCCCCATCTTCACCCTCCTCTCTTCACCAGAACCTTTCATCTTCCGTCCTCCTATCACCCCCCCCATCTCTTTCTTATTTTATTTTTCTTCCTGTAATTTTACCCCACAGTGCAAGGTGGGAAGGGGCTGTGACTCACTCTCTGGAGATTCATTTGTTTGTTTGTCCATTTGTTTCTTCATTCATTTCTTTGTTCGTCTATCATGCTGTATCTCAGAAGCCACTGGTCCAATTTCACTAAAATAGGGAAATAAAAGTAGTGATTTATAAAATTAGACTGACTGGCCCAAGGAGTCTATCATCTGTGTGAGACATCATGGGAGACAGATGAATGAACAGACTGCTCCGGTCTGATGGAACTTTTCCACATTTACAAAATGATACCGACTAGAGGAACAGGTCAGAATTAAAGTGATGAACACTCCAAGTCATATCTCAGTTTGATTAAAGCTGCATTAGGCAGCTTCGCAGGTCGGTAACTCCAAGTGGCAGCGAGAGATAATTGTTTGAAAACTGTTTGAATACCCAGAAATCATGCAACCTGATCCTGATGTCAGTAAAACTGCACTCAGCTCACTCATGTTTGCCAACCTGGCTGGTCTGTTATCACTTTATACCAAAGGATACCAAAGAGACGAGAGAGGCAAAAGATCTTTATGTTGGTGAGTCCAGCTTTCTCTGGACAGAGCGCTCGCTCGCTGCTGTTGAGGATACAGTTTGCGTTTAGGGTTTGATTCATCATTTCCTCTGGGAGTGGAGAAGATTTCCCCTCAGTATCCATACACAATGTCTCAATTGGGAAGGAGTGGATGCTCTTTTCTATTGCAGCAACGTGTATTCTTAGATAAAAATCTTGCTTATTGCAGCTTTAACATGAAATTCGGTGCAGCTTGCCTTGCCACTAGTACTATCATTGCTATTTTCTATTTCTTGAAAGACAGTTTTCCCCTTAGGCTTTTTCATATTTTATCAGTACCAAACATACGTATCTTAAGGAGACTGTGATCCACCTATACTACATATACAATATACACTACTATATACTATAGGGGTGGGGTATTGCTGCTTGATTGTTATTGATTAATCATTGGTGGGGCACGACGTGTTTACTGCTGCCTTGTTATATGGTTGAAGTTTACTCGATTCCAATCACAAGATTTCTTCCTTCCCATTTCACATGCTTCCCATTCAATTTGATTTCTTGGTCAAATACATTTCTAATGAGGGTCAGGTGTTATTAGTTCATGTCAACATATTAGCATGTCTTGTAAATATGTCAGTTAACATCAGATCAGGAGCGTAATCACTTTTCTATTTAATCTATAACAAGGGTGAAATAATCCGGAGCTAATCTATAACAGGCAAATCCAATCACCAAAGCCACTGTCTATTGTTATTTGTAGCTCTGCCAGCCTTTGATCGCCATGGCAGTAAATTGATTAGCAGTGATCTACCGGTCTCTCTTAAATGCTGATTCTGGAAAATAGGTTCATGTCTATCCCTTAAGATGAGACAGTGGTTAAATTGCAGACAAGCTTCTCCCTCCTCTCCTCTCTGTATGGCCCAGTAACAAAGGCAATATGGAAGATGGTCATTGTTTCTGCTCCCTGCCTTCATTAAGCTAAGCTCCGTCTCTGCCCTGGTTGTTCAAGCTCCCCGGACTGTCTGGTCTTCTGTAGATTTACAGGAGCAGCAAGGAAGGGACTCGTCTCCAAATATTAACTGAGTTAAATGTATCTCGCTGAAGACAAAACCACTTGAATTTGAAGGGAAAAGGGGTCAGGTGCAGCATACAGGGCAAAGTCCCCCTGGATGCAGGTTTAGATGAATGTAAAGTGGTTCTTATTTACAGCACAGATTGGCAGGGTAGACAGGTAGAAAATAAAAAAAATATTTCATTGTGACAGCAAGGGCAAACACATAGTGAGAACACAAGATGTCTCAGTTTGATAGACTAGTGTTGGGTCGAAAGCCATTGAAATGTGTTGACTGTCTCAGGTTGACCACTTTAACTTTGAACGTCATACGAAGATTGTAAGTTTTTTTTCGATATCAAGCATTGGCCAAAACTGAAGTCACATTGTCAAAACTCTTAACACACTCAGCGAAACAAAAGTGTATGTGGACCAAACTGTGAATCATTTTTCATTGCTTTCACACAAAATGCATTAAATTGAACACATTCTCCAAAATCCATGAACTCTTTTTTCATTCATACTCCACCACCTGCAAAACCCAATATATTAGCAGCACATTTTTGAAATGCTAACACACTGTTTTCAAAACTGTTAAAAACACATTCAAAACAGAATGATTTCTGCAGTAACCATATTGAAATATATAGAAAATCTTAGCAGAATATTTACAATAAAATGAAATAATAATGATTCCAAACAAGGGCCACAATTACATATTGACCATGTTGTAAACCATGATCTGTCTTTGAGAGAGGCCGGTTTAAGGGTGCAACCAAATCTGCAGCGTTCAACAGTTGCATCAATAGTACAGATTTTCTGGCAAAACAACAGGTGAGATGTGCATCCTTCAATGATAGTTGAACTACATATTACAGTACAATACAGTATGTTTACAGTATGTACTGACATTTTGAAACATATTAGATTAGATTTAATCAAATTCCTGCATTTCTGATTAATTCTTGTTATATACTTACTGGTTACATACATTACTTTAGTACAGTCAATAAAGTGAAAAGGTGTTATTCTCATTCTATAATGAAATACTAATTTATGTGAAAAATCATTCAAACTTCAAAGATAAAAGTTCATCATTTATGTAATGCTCCCTGTTAGTGTTTTTTAGGTTAGTGTGTTATGAGTGACTGTATGCTTTCTGAGTGTGTTCAGTGTTCTGGTTAAACAAGTTTATTTTGTGTTTTGTGTTTTGTTGGTTTGAGTGAGTTTTGGAGGTGAAAAAAACTGTAAAGTCAAAGTTTATTTAATGTCAAGAGAATTATTGTAATACTTTGTCAAATTCAGAGGCTTCCTAACCTTGACCAGTCCCACGTCCTCTTAGCCTCCAAACTTATCTCAGCTCAGTATTTTGAGTCCGTCAGTCACTTAAGTTCCATATTGTTCGGTGCTTTTATCGAGAGGCTCGGCTGAACAAATGGTGGCTGAACAATGACAGAGCAGTGTGAGCGAGTTTAGTCTGTTCAAAGCCTATCACTTGTCTTTGAGGAAATTAGCAGTTTTGAGTTAAGGTTCAATAGATATCGCATGCTAACAAAGTGCCTTCATCTGCTGCTTTGCTGTCTGCTTTATCAGTCCTACTTCAACTCTGCCCACTGTGTGTGTGTGTGTGTGTGTGTGTGTGTGTGTGTGTGTGTGTGCGCGCGCGCGCGCGCATGTGTGTGTGTGTGTGTGTGTGTGTGTGCCAGTTTTAAGTGTGATTTATATGTGTATTTTGGCAAGCCTCAGTGCATTTAAACCCTTGTATTTAATGTCAGTAGCAGCATTAATGAATGAATTAGGACTTCAGTATACTCCTCCTTCCCTTTTCCGCTCCTTTCATCTCTTCACCAGAACTTGCATTAGCTTACTCCCCTCTGATACCCTCTTATGTTCCTCGGCACCACTGGTTTTGCTCCCTCTCTTCAACCCCTTCTTTAAATCAGGGTCAAAGGTCAGATCTGACAGCTCAATCAGATGTCAAACCTATCAGTCTGCCAGACAGGCAGCTAGTCCGTGAGGTTGCATTTTCATATGGCAATAGATAGCTGACTAGATACAGACCAACGGCAAGCATTTATTTATTATTCCTGGTGACACAATGTCTTCATTCATGCAGCCCATCTGGCTTATAGTCATCACCGTGAATGGATTCATTGTTGAAGCATGTGCTCTTTCAGTATCAATAAATAGTTCTTTGCTCATGCTATTGTATTTGAAGTGAGGGTGCACAAGAGGGAGATGAGTTTAGAGAGGATGACAGAGAAAGGATGCAGAACAGAATGACTGAACAAGTAAGTTCCTAGAAATGTTCAGTGTTGTACAGTGCCTCGAAAAAAAGAAAAAAAAGGTACATCTTTTATTCATGTTCAGTCGTCGAGGTGTCAAGAGTTTTGTCAAGCCTCTCATTGTTCCGTTAACCTTGTCCCTGTGAAACATTCTGTCTCTATCTCTTTGGTTAAACATCACTGCGAGGCCACAAGAGGAAAAGGGCTGAGTAGAGGAAGGGATGGATAGAGAGAGGGAAGGATAGAGAGGAGGAGGGAGTTAGTGAGGTTCTGCTGCCTCCCTTCATCCTTTCATCATTAAACAAACATGGCCTCTTACCAAAAGGAGCGCAAGAAGAAAGGAGTGCAAGCAAGATAGAAAAGGCGCACAGGGAAGAAGAAGGGAGACCGAGGATGAAAGTGACAAAGAAGAAAAGAGAAAAGAGATGGAAGGGAGAGATGGAGGGAGAGAAGGAGACGCAATACCTGTGTGCAGAGCAGAAAGGTGTGCAGTCCATCATCTTCAGACAGGCAGACAGGGCTGTCTGGGGAGTTTATTTTTACCTCGGTATGAGCGCGGAAAGGGGAGTCTGGATGGGCTACAGTGGGCTGGTCGCACCTTTCAGTCGGGCTTCTAGGGCAGCTGCTATCCCTGCACGCACACCTGTCATGCGTGTCGAAACGCACACATGCACACACACGAAACACACAACACGACATCGGCTTGTATTGTAATGTCTGGCTGGTCTAGGCAGAGGGCGGTTTGAGAAGGTATCAATGTCCGGGTAACGGTTTACCCGTCCACCACCCGACACATTCCCCACTGTTTATAGGCCTGTACGGTTTGTTTCGCACCTGACTCTGCTCCAAATCTACAGGGTGCTGTTAGGAGTCAAAGTGATCTGTTATTGATCTCCTCCGGATCAATGTTTGTCTTGTATTTATGGATCCAGTAGATCAACCCCCTCCTCCTCCTTCCAAGATGCTGTTAGTACCAGCAGAGACACACTGGGAGGAGAATTGATTAACAGATCAAGCCTGTAATTAATTCTTACTGTGATCAAAGCCATGCGAGGAAGTCTATGGAGAGCCTGGGGCCTGAGGAAGAGGTGCTTTACAGTGCAGTTCCTCCAAGCGTGCTCTCCTCACCATGTTGTTTGCTCTTCAAGTGGGTGTGTGTGTTTTACATTCAGCGTAATGTCGGGTAAATTGAAAATGCCTTTTAAAAGTTGCCTGTTGCATGGCAGAAGAGTAGTGCTCATAACCTGGCGTACGTGTCTCCACGCTAGATACTGTCGTCTCTGTTTGTCGTGAGATTTGTTACTGTAAAGCCCCGACTCATCATTGCACGATGCATTCTGGGGCTGGTTGGCAATCCCCATCCATGGGAGAAAACCTCCCGCGTGTTCATGTATTTATCTTTCACGGAAATTGTCTTAGGACCTGAGATTCTTCTTTTGTGTCCCCAAAGCGAAAGAGAGAGACGGTCAAGAAAGTCTTTGTGGTGACTGCCCCCTCTGGAATAGCAAGTATAAGATTTAAAACTGAAGGAACTAGTTCGTCTCGCTGGCTTCAGAATTAGGGCTATGTAAAATCTATGGGGAATTGTAAATTTTTGTCACCACTGCACCACTGTTAGCTCTCTCTCTCTCTCTCTCTCTTCTATCTGTCTCTCTCTCTCTGTCTCTCTCTCTGTATATATCTGTTTGTCTCTGCTGTCCTACCATCTAGCATTTCCATGTCCTTGTGAGTGTACCTCGCCACTCTGTAATTAATGCTACTGTTTTCTCAGCCAGGTCTACATTGTAAAATATATTTTGTGGGACGAACTAAAAAATTACCACCTCTTAAAAATGAACCATAATTGTAATCTTTATATTCATGGCTGTACTTTCCTCTCTCCGCTTTTGTTTTTGTGATGGTGATGACACTTTTGAACAACAAGACTGACTGTTTTGGTCATGATTAGCACTCTGACCCGTTTGTCTCCCTTTGTTCTCCTTGTCTTTATGTGCAGGTTAGCTCTGTATGTATATGAATACCTGCTGCATGTAGGAGCACAGAAGTCAGCACAGACCTTTCTCTCAGAGGTAAGTCACAAGGATAGTGTGTGTGTGCATGTGTGTGTATGTGCGCACGCTCGTGCATGCATCCACCCAATGTATGTATGTATGTATGTATGTATGTATGTGTGTATGTGTGTATGTGTGTATGTGTGGACTCTCTGAAGGGGGGTCTGACCCTCGCGCGGTGTCCGGTAAGCTCTGCCAGAGTGTAGCAGCTAATTAAATTACCCTGGCCTCGCAGTGCTGAGCCGGCAGGCCAGTACAGACGGGAGGCTTTTTAACATTAGGGATCCATTTAGTGGGACTGGGCCGGAGCGCAGAGAGAGTTACGATGCTCAGCCTGGAGCTGACGTCTTCCACTGACATCATCCTCTGATCCGCTCAGGAGCTCCATCTCTGTCGACCTCCCTGAAACTCCTTCTCGTCTTTGCTGATTCTTCTTCTTCCTCTCTCTCTCTCTCTCTCCTCTCTCCCTCTCTCATCTTTCCAATCTCTTCTTGAGCTCTGCATCTATCCCTCCACCACGGTCTCTCCCTCAGACACACTCCTGTCCTCACTCTATTTCTGTCGAGGTAAAAAGGTGATGGGGTGAAAATGAGGTCAGTTGATTCTGGTGCTTCACTCTAAATGACTCTAAATTACAATGTAGAAGACAGAGGTGGAGTGGAGCTGGTTGTGGAGAGGGTAGAGGAAGAGGAGAACAAAGAGAGAGGGATGGAAAAGGTTACATCATCAGCTGGCACCAATTCTCATTACTCTGAACTTGTGTGTTCGCACGCATGAGCATACACACACACCTTTTTTTTTTTCTCCCAGTCTCTCTCTCCCTCTCTCCTCTCTCTCTCTCTCGCGCTTTCTTTCTCTGTCACCCTTTCCTCTCTGGCATCCATTGCCATATCACTTGCTCTCTCTTCCGCAGATGTGGGAGATGAAAGGGGTAGGCGGTGTCATATTCAAGTGTGGGAACGCATTAGCTAAGAGAGCAACAAGTATAAACACAGCCGCTTGTATACAATACACATACACATACACACACACATGCGCGCACACACACACGCACAAACACAGGGTAAACATTACGCCATAGTGTAGCTCTTGCTGGAGTAGAGGGGTGGAGTTGAACATGGCTTTAAAGGCCTGTTATCCACTGTTTATCAGCCACATCTGTTTATATCTCCAGCCTCAGGAAATAAGAGCCCAGAAAAAAGACTCTTCAGACACAAACAGCCTAATGCTGTCACCGAAACAGCCCAAATACCCAACCATATACAGGTCCAAAACACAGATAGATAGATAGATAGATAGATAGATAGATAGATAGATAGATAGATAGATAGATAGATAGATAGATAGATAGATAGATAGATAGATAGATAGATAGATAGATGGATATCCTACATCTGACAGTAATCATGCTTATCTCACTATATCATAGTGAAGGTAAATGAATGAACCACCACAGAGAGTAGACCACAAGAAGACAGGATATATGGGTACAGTCAATGCTGTTTTCTTAAACCCTTTCCAGATGAAAGGGTGAGTAATAAAATCAGTAACAAAGCACACTAGAAACTGTCCTGACCTGAACTGCCTGAAGTCATGCTGCAACCAAGCTGGGGCCAAATGGATGAAAAAAGGGATGTCAAGCCCATTTTGCATCTTTTGTACTCGTTCTCTGTGTGAGTGAGCAATTATGAGAGACTAAATCCTCCTTTGTCACATATGAAAATGCTGTCTGTTTTATCGACCCTTTTTCAAGGTGTCTTTTCGCGTGGCCCCACCGTACGAAAACAAGTCGGACGGCGGAATAAAGATTAGTTAGAAAGATAAAACGGAGCTAATTTTCCTCTAAATGATGTTACTGATATTTATAGAGAGCCAGACGAAACAACACCATCACAGTCTCTGTAGAGGGTCGCCTGACTGCTGCTCCCAGCTGCTGTTCAGACTATTAGGTGTGTGTGTGTGTGTGTGTGTCTGCCTGCCTGCCTCTTTGTGTGCGTGTGAGTATGTCTGCATGCGTACGTGTGTATACTTGTGTGTGTGTGTGTGTGTGCGCACGCGTGCGCACATCGACGGACATTGTGTGCGTACATAAATCAGGTCTACCGAGCGCAGCGGGTGATGTCAGCACTCATGTTAGTCATTGACCTTGGCTGAGGTGTTATTCTGTCTCTTCTGAACAAAGAAAGAAAGAAAGCGAACAAATGAACACAGGCAAAAAGACAGGAAGGGGAAGGATAGTGTTGGAGAGGAGCAGACTGGAGGTTCAGGGTATGTGGGCTGTACAAAGGTTGTGTTGAGTTCCTCAGGTTGGTACATGTTTCGAAGCTCAGACTCTGGGCTCTGTGCATCTCCTGGCTGACTACACACACACACACATGCACATAAATGCACATAGGCAGGCCTGCACACACACACACATAGACACACTTATCCACTTTTCACTCCACGGCATGAGAATCATAATATAATTACATAACGGTATGTGTATAAGAATTCCCTCGCACCCACTGCAACCTTGTAATGCAGGTAATTCAGATGTAAGGCTTGTGTCTACAGTTAATAAGTCTCTAAAGCATTTCTCTCTCTCTCTCTCTCTCTTTCTCTCTTTCTCTCTCTCCTCTCTCTCTCTCTCTCTCTCTCTCTCTCTCTCTCTCTCTTTCTCTCTCTCTCTCTCTGTCTAGATCCGATGGGAGAAGAACATCACATTAGGAGAACCTCCAGGGTTCCTCCACTCGTGGTGGTGGTGAGTGTTTTTCCTCTAGCGTTTCCAGTTACCACGCCTTCATACCATTTAGTTATTGTCTCGATGCTGGATTTCCCCGACTCTAACATTGACTGTTATTTTTGTTTGTCAGACATGAATGTTTCTCCTCTCATCTAATATCCGGTCCTTTTTCTCTCCCCGACTGTCTTTCTCTGTCTTGCAGTGTTTTCTGGGACCTGTACTGTGCAGCTCCAGAGAGAAGAGAGACATGTGAACACTCCAGTGAGGCCAAGGCCTTCCATGACTACGTGAGTCATCACCATTTATATCTTTCCTTGCGCTTTCTGGCACGATGGCGCTCTATGATTGACGTTGGCGCTAAAAGATGCTATCTTAAATTAAATGTTGTGACATTTTAAGTGTGTGATAGGGAGCATAAAGAAACTCCTGATTGAGATTCACAGTTCCGTACTACATTACATTACATTACAGTCATTAAGCAGATGCTGTTATCCAGAGCGACTTACAATAAGTGCATTCAACGTAGGTAGGCACGAGAACTACTAGTCACTAGAAATAGTAAGTGCATTTCCTTCCTAAACAAGCATCTAAGCATCTAGTACTAACTACTAATGTAGCTCTGAAATACTGAAAATAACAGTCCTGCTCACTACACTGTGAGCATGATGACCAGTGTGACGGAAACATTGTTTATTACTCTGTTGTCTCGCTGTGCCTAACTCTGCTGTAATTCCCGTACATCCAGGCATCGGTTGATTCATTCATGCACTGGCCAGTAACCGCAACACTGAATACCGTGAGCAATACCAAAGCTCTTGAAGTTTTTAGATTAACTGGTGACTAAGAGAGAGGAAGTGTGCCTCTCCTCAGGGGACGTTACGAGGTGGAGGAGGGGGTCTTCTCTCCTGCTTTTTGATGTTGTTGTTTTCCCTGTGTAGCCTGGAGTCTGACTCATCAGATTTGTCTGTAGTGTGGTTTATTGAGACGCATTGTTGGAAGTGCACAGGTCAGGGGTTTCTGCCTACACCAGCAGGATTGTCCTCCCTATCTCTCTCTCTCTCTTTCTCTCTTTCTGGTTCTTTCCCTCTTTCTTTTATGCCTGCAATCCTGCAGACCTGCTGGGGGCCCTCTTTTATCTTCTTGCAGTAGGTGTGTGCGTACGCGTGCGTGTGTGTGCCTGCGTGCCTGCGTGTGTGTGTGCCTGCGTGCGTGCGTGTGTGTGTGTGTGTGTGTGTGCTCGCGCATGCGGGCAGATGATGCTGCTGATCCTGGCGATGATGATCTGGGTGATGAATAGGCACTCGGGGAACACGGCAGCCATGTGATGATGTCATCCTGGCTCTGGGGAACGGAGCTAGAGGGCGGCACGACCTCAGCCCTGAGTAAGAGACAGAGGGGGGGAGAGAGAGAGAGAGAGATGGAGAGAGAGAGAGATGGAGAAAGGCTGGGGAGTGTGGTGGACAGGGAGAGAAGAGGATGGAGAGAAAGACAAAGAGTTAGTGAGCGGGAGGGAAGTTAAAAAGGAGGGAGAAACGGAGAAGGGGAACTAGAATGAGGCTGTGAAAGAAAGGCAGACACTCCAACACCACAAAACCAAACAAAGCAAATGTACAGTAATTATCGTCTCGAGATGAAAACCACAAAATCGTGCCTCTTATCTTAAACAAATAAATCAATTCAGAATGTATCTTAATGTAACGGACAAAGGCCACCAGCAACGTACGATTCTTACATTTCCTGCAGGGATGTAATCAGAGAATTATAATTAGACCAATTGTAATTAGACCAAGGTCACAACTGTTCCAATGCCGCACTGCTTCTCAGATCCAATCAGAGGTACTACCCACATATCTGCTGCTCAATTATAACAAAATGAGGGGACAACTGTGGTGGACGTCTTTGAAAAAGTAACGCGTCTTAATTTGATGCTGGTGTCTTTCCTTTTTTCAGGCTCCTGTCTTTCAGACGGAGGGAGATTTTAATCAGACATTTTAATGGTAATTATTTTCAGATAGCTAATTACTGAGTGAGGGCCTAATTAATGGAGAGACGTAGGAGCTCACTTGGATCTTTGTGTCTCTTTTCTTTGATAATCGATGGGATTGTGACAAGGCTTTGGTCTTGATTTGTGCGATTATCCCAATTTGAACTACCTACTACTAAAGCAACAATTTCTCTATCAAAATAAGAAGCTTTGTGTCAATGTATTTAATTCATGTGGTATGACTCTGACTGTGAGGTCTGTGACTGTTTATATTTGATTGTAGATCAATGCGGTAGCGTTGCTTGAGTGTCTGAAGATGGTTTGCCAGGAGGTTCATACAGAAATGTAGTGAAAAAGGAGGAAAAAAAGAAAAGACTGATGAATAAAGTGAAGAGAGATCCAATGTTATTGATTTTCATCCTCAGACTAAGCTTTTCAGGCATGAGAAAGGCCATTTACAGTTCTGTTAAGTGCTTTGTAAATTGTGTTCTCGACGCTAAATGAGCGATTTCCATTTGCGAGGGGCCATGAAGTCATAAAAACAAGCTATTTTTACATTATTTTGCTTGGCCTGAAAACGGTGTTATTAGAAACAAAACTCAAACTATTGTTTTTCTGTCTTTCAAGAATAAAACATCAATCCTTCGGGTCAATTCAAACTTTCCTGACAGTGTTGTGAGTTTGAAAGTCGAAAATAATGCTATTCATTCTGTATGCAAGCTGATGTGAGCTCTCCCTGTGTGATAACGGCTGTCTGGTAGATGCTGTTGGATTTAGTCTTTCCTTCTAGTACAGCACCTATACTAACATGAAATACATTTATAATACAAACATGTAGCAATATTTCAGTTCATTCAGAACAAATGGAGACAAAATATATTTGTAATCTACAGCTCTGAAGTGGTTTCTCTACTGACTCTTATTCCAACTCATTTATGTGGTCTTAGAGTTTAACAAAACATGGGTAGATTAAAAAGCATCGAGAAAGAATCGCGCCAGCATGAAATTGCTTCTAAGACCTGTGAAAAACAATATATCAAGCGTATTAGCAACTTTTTTTCCCCCTGACATTTAGACCCTTTAACATGTTTGCTGTACTGCAAAATTGTCTATTTAATTTAAATAGAAATGTGTGTGTATAAATTGTGACTGGAAGGGTGCAGCTTTGTGTGTGTGTGTGTGTGTGTGTGTGTGTGTGTGTGTGTGTGTGTGTGTGTGTGTGTGTGTGTGTGTGTGTGTGTGTGTGTGTGTGTGTGTGTGTGTGTGTGTGTGTGTGTGTGTGTGTGTGTGTCTTTTAGCTGTATATATGTGCCTGTGTAGCGGATTTTCTCCCAGTTTTAAAAGCTGTCAGAAAGATAAGAAAAGGTGCCTTTCAATCAACCAGAAGGCAAGTAGAGAAATATGATGGAACAAAGCTGCACATGCAGAATCAGCCAGGCATGCAGACTCACAAGGTGACAGGCGTAGATGGTCATTAAGGTTGAAAAACTGAGAGGTAGACAGACAGATATACAGGCAGACAGTCAGAAAGGTAAAAACAGGCTAGCGAGTACATAGTTCTGCAGAAAAACACCCTCCAAAATTCAGAGAATTATATTGCCACATACTGCAAAAAGCATCCATCTTATCAAATTATTTAGCTTGTGTTGAGTCTTAAAAGCTAATTTTCCTTAAAGAAAAACTGAAAATGCCACTGGGGTAATATCATTTCTCTTGTTTCCAATACAAATCAAATTAATTTTAATTTTCTTGACTCAAGTGACATTATTGTGATACTAGTGAGCTACCTAATTAGCGCCTTATGTCAAGATATTGTCACTCCAAGAAAGTTCTCCAATTGGGTGAAACTGCGTTGGAAACAAGAAAAACAAGATTTTTAAGACTCCACATTAGACTTAATGACTTTTTAAGATGGGCGTATTTTGCAGTGCCGGCGAGGGTGGACAAGGTGGAAAGCAAGCAAGCTATAGAAAGGCAGCAGTATACAGAGCATTATAGTGAGGCGTCCGTGGTATCGTTGTGTGGTATCACTGAGAGAGATAGCAGGCACAAGGCTGAGGGAGGGGAAGAAGAGATCAAGAGGCAGTGCCAAGAGCAAACCCCCTTTGACAAAATGCTCTGTCTCACACTGCCAGATCTTACACACATACTCACTCACTCATGCATGGAAATGTATTCACACCGCTCAATTTAACAGAGGTGCACATATCTTTACTGTACAGCTACAGAATACACAGCGTGATAAATATGTAATAACACACACAGGACTGTATTATTCACTTACATCTCAATGGATGTACAGTGTGGCGTACGGTGCTATTGGCCTCTGACATGAGGACCAGGGAGGGTGTGGTGACCTGAAAACAGCTCCTGTTTGACGTGACGCTAAGCTTAAGAAACAATATGCATGTGCGCTCTTGCACAGACACACACACGCACACACTTGAACACACGGATGAGTGAAAGGACCTTGCATGCCCTTTGGGCCCTGTGGTTTCCATGTCTACTGGTACAAGTCTCACAGAGGAAAACATGATTTGTTACTCCAATGATCGTATGCAGTTTATCACTGTCTACACAGTGATAAACACATGAACAAACCACAGTAGCAACACAATTATCTGTGTTGGTATCAAGAGACACGTTCTGGAGCCGTTCCACTAACAATGAATTAGAGACATTGTGGATTCATAGTATGCTTTACTCATAGTCCATATTGCATATTTGCAATATGTTTTTTAAATAGTTTATTGTTCATGGATTGTTTTCACTTGTGGCATTTTGCATTCCAATTAAACTAAATGCTTACTAGAGATGAGACCAAATGTGTCCTGGGACATGGGAGCATGCTTAAAAGAAAATGATTAAAGTGAGTGATATTCTGCAACAGTTCCCCAAATAACTAGCAGTATGCTTTGCAGGGCCTTACAGTTAGAGTATGACTTGTCGCAGTGCTGTGCCAAAAATGTTGCCAATGATATATGAATTTAATCCAGTGACTTTTAAAATGTATGGTAGTAGAAGCAAAATTAAATTAAACTGAATGGGCTGTTCAGACCACGGCACTGTGGCGACTGCACTGTGGGGGAAAACAAGGACAATAAAATCTATAAAAAGGAGATTGAACACATTCAAAGTGATTTAAAAAAAATTAACAACACAAGATTCAGTGTGGGCAAAATGGGCATGTCCTGCTCTCAGATGTTTAATAGCCTGTTGTATAGGATGTACATTTCAGCATTACAGTTTTGGTAATGTCACTGGATTTCACATTGTAGTGTAAAACTGCATGTTTATGTATAGTTGTTTTTTTTGGTTTGTTTTTTTAAACAGTAGAGCAACATAATGTCTTCCATCAAAACTCCAAGACTCCAAATTTGATTTAGGCTGCAATTAACTCTGGAGAAAGCTTTTTCTCTGTCTCCTACCTTTCACTGAGAATCCATGTGTATATAGATATATAACAAGTAAATACCAGTATCCTAAGTGGCCTTTAAAAATACTGGATTGGGGGTTTAAGTAACATATTTACTGTATGTTTTTGTGTATACATGCTACAAGTATTGCATTGCATATACTGTAACTTTCTTAAAACCTACACAACCTGTTTGGGTGAAGTTTGAGGCAGGGGCTCCAGAGCCAGTCAAGATTTATGATTCACCGTGCATGTCACTGTTCTAGCCTCACACTGTCAACTGCTGGGAACCAATAATCTTAAAGCCGAGTTGTTTAACGAAACACCATCTCCCCGGGCATCCACAGCCCGAGCTCTGCAACGTATGAACTGAGTGGGAGAGCCAAGAGATTATTTCCTCTCTGATAAGTGCAGCAGCTTTTTTTTTACCATGATATTTAACGACTCCAGGAAACGACTTTTCAAATTTGTAGATTTCAATACTAAAGACAGGAGGATGGGTAAAGATTTGTCACCATGTATTTCTAGACTTGTAATTAACTAGTGTACGCCCTAGGTGAACAAACAAGGCCTTCATATTACTACAGTATGTTCTTACTATATTTTTCTTGGTGGGACTGAATGTTTTATGCAATATTTGCGTAGAACTATTTAAGTTTGACATCTCAATGCTAGTCACTGTCTGTACTTCTACTTTGTTTGCCATGAAGATTTACATTTTGAAGAACTGCCATAAAGTCCTGCTGGTTTGACACCAGCCTTGGGGCGGAGGCTTGGTGTGCTGAGAGGAAGTTGGATAGTAGGAAATTGATAGTAACTTTTGAAAATGATACAAATGATACAGCAAGCTACAATTATCTGTGTGACTTTGTTGAGTCCGCGAGGATGTTTTATAATAAAGAAAGAGAATCCTGTAAAGTTTACAAGTGACCGTCACCCTGCATGACACTGGTTATGGGACTCATCAAGAAAGCAATGGAGGGGATCACTCAGTATGTGAATGACGCTTAGCAAACCTGAGGCTTGATTCCAGGAAATGTAACACCATCACAGAACTACCAGACCACTTCTCTGTGGAGGAATAACTTTATGATGGCATTTGTTAATGTGTGTAGTCCGGACAGCTAGACAGCTCAGTCGGTTGAGCGTGAGACTCAGGGTTGTGGGTTGGATTCCCACATAGTGGCAACTATCACCTTTGTCGTTTTGGATAAAAGCGTCTGCTAAATGACTGTTGTGTGTGTGTGTGTGTGTGTGTGTGTGTGTGTGTGCGTGTGTGTGAGAAAGAGAACGAGGAAGAGAGACCTAGAAACAGATACTATGTTTGTTCCAAGCGTTGTGGGTAACAAGCTGATTCCACCCAGTTGAGAACCAATGGGGGTTAGGGAGACCCCCAGTCTGTTTCCAGGGAAACGGAGCCCTTTCTCCACTACTCCTCTCTCTGTCTCTCTCCCTATTGCACTGTATCTATCTCACTCTGTCTCACTCTATCTCTCTCTCTCTGTCTCTATAACTATCTCTATCTCACTCCCCTGTTTCTTGGCGATGTGGAGGTGACTCACTGTAACATCATTGCCATGGAAATGGAGAACGAGCTGAGAGGGAGTGAAGGGAGAGGGAACGGGAACTTCCATAGATTGAGCAGAGATGGGAAATAATTGGTTGCCATGACTTCAACCATTTTGAAACAAGACAAATTCCAATGTGTAACCTTTATTGTATGCTGGGCTGTTTACACTTGTTTGCTTTTCTCTGTCAGAGAACAATTCAATCACTAGCTTCCTTTCTCCACCTCACTCTGTCGTTCTTTGCAGCTTCTTCATTCATTCATTCAATCATTCACTCATTCTCTCTGCTTCTCTCTGTCCTCGTTCTCTCTCTCTCTGCCTTCCGCTTTCTATCTCTTCTCCTCTTCCTTCCTCTTTTCCTGGCCTGTTGCACTCGTCCTTCTCGTAGCGTGTCTCTGGGGAGTGCGTGTTTTCCACTGGCGTGTACCGCTGAGTCATGTCTCATGCGTGTTTGGACAAGCCGAGGAGGCGTGTTCATGTCATGTTGACATATGCGCGCCCAGCTGCTCTGCGGTGGGCAGGGGTAAAGACGAGGGCAAGATGGAGAGCGGAGAGGAGAGGTTAACTTAGGGCAGAGGAATACAAGACGGCCTTAGAATGAGAACAAGCTGTAGGTTGAGGAGGAGTAATTTGTAGTTTCACTGCAGTTAGTATTGATTATAAGGGTCAGGGGGTGAGTCAGGAACACATGTTGCATATCTC
This sequence comes from Hoplostethus mediterraneus, assembly GCA_034670385.1. Taxonomy (NCBI): domain Eukaryota; kingdom Metazoa; phylum Chordata; class Actinopteri; order Trachichthyiformes; family Trachichthyidae; genus Hoplostethus; species Hoplostethus mediterraneus. Next base: position 8,272,302 of record JAXDDW010000002.1, read on the forward strand.
CAGTGGTCAGCGTGGTGGTGCTAGTGCTCTCACACAGAGTGATCCAGGGATTGAGACCTAAGAGTTGTGGCATGTCAGCAGAGCGAGAATGCCGAAAGGATCAGCCTGGCACATTATCTCTTTGACCCCAACTAACCCCAGTGGTTGTTTTGCTGTTGTAGACACCCATATCCTTATCTTGTGCTGTCTCTTGTGTCTAGTCTTCTAGCACTAGAGGGGCTGCAAGACGAGACGCCAATTGTGTCTTCTCACTAGTCCTTCCTGTGGCGGGGGTGGATGAGTCTCCAGTGAAGGTGTCATCAACAGTTCTGCTAATTTCTCTGTGCCAATCCTGCAGCTGCAACCTGAGATATTATGAGAGAATCGGATCAATCCAATGGTATATATAGATCACAGAATCACTCTATTCTAGCTGGATCAATATTTTCTAAGTCTTTCCATCGATCTGCCAGATATACAAGACCATCTAGCTACCCATGACAGAATCTCCCCTTCATCTCAAGACGTGGCTTTTAAATCTGTCTGTGTGGCAGTTTAGTGTCTCTCTAGCCTTTCCTCTCCTCTGTGTTCAGTCCATCTCCCTTATCTCCTCCAGTGTCGTTGAACCAAGTGAGATAGTGGTGGGAGGAGGAGTGTGGCTCCCCAGCTCCAAAGTGACTATCATTTACAGCTGTGTAAATCTGTGTGTGTGTGTGTGTGTGTGTGTGTGTGTAGCTGACACTGCATCAGCCGACAGCTCCACCTCACATATTATACAAGCTCCTAGCAGCTTCACAGCCCAGAGATGTTTACGAGGGTCGATAATGACATCAGTGATAAAGGAAATGCGGCCAGTGGTCCCCTCCGCTGTTGCCCCTGTGCAGCTGATATCACCCTACCTATAATCACCCAGTGAGACCAGGTAGATGAGTATTGTATCATTACAAGGGTAATCAGCCATAATGATACACCAGAGAGTGTTTGGATGGCGGTGGGAATTCTATTGTACAGGGTAATGTGCTGTTAAAGGTGAGGGGAATGAAAACATGGAGAGTGTTGGGAGTCAAAGAGACTTATTGTGCAGGTTGAATGAGGTGACCTCTGCATACCCAGTCAAATGCCGTCTCCCCTCCTACTATGCATCTTCCACTCAGTGTCTCTGTTCTAGTCGAAGCGCTCTGGGTGTCTCCGATGTTAACATAGCAGAGAAAGGCGTTGTGTGGGTGCGCTCAGTTAATAGATATTTATTCTTGGCGTTTGGGACACCGGATATTTTTGCTAAACAGCGGAGATCCGTGAGAACAGTTTCCATCACAAAATGTTTGTGCTCCCCACGCACTCGCTGTGTTCCGCTGGTGCGTAGCATGAATATATGGCATGTTTTGGTAGGAAGGGGAGCTGTGAAAGCCAGAGGGCGATTTTAAACCTATCTGCCTTGAAATTGAAAAGTGAGTTTGGCTCAGGATTGGACAGTGGAGCGTGCTGAACTGTCTCTGGTCGCCACGGGAGACTGTGAATAATACATGGTTAAAAGCAGAGCACACCCATCCTCGTCTCAAACCAGCAGCAGCACACTTTTCTCGCTCTCTCGCTCTCTCTCTCTCTCCCCCCTCGTGTTGCTTAAGTCTGACAGCTTGCTCTTAGTTATAATCTGTTGTAGCTGCATGGACATCATGATGCTATTGACAGTAACAATCATGGGCAGACTATGAGGTTACAGTTATATTCGATAGGCATAGTTCAGGAAACGGTTTCTTACTGTGTTTTTCTCTTGTGTTTTTTGCTTGTCATTGTGTGTGTGTGTGTGTGTGTGTGTGCGTGTGCGTGTGCGCACATGCATTTCATGCACAGTGGTAGCATCTCTTCTTTCCATTTCCCCCTCCCTCGTTCAGGAAGTGGACTAATGGCATTTGAGAGGATGGAGGGAGTGGGGGAGAGGGAGAGGGAGGAGGGACGGAGTTCCTTCCTGTGTGGCGTGTCATTTGTATATCCTGTTGTAATGGGGGTGGCCTTGAGACTCAGTGGCAAAACCCTTCCACACCCCACCATTGCCCCCACCCAAAAGCTCTCCACAGACAGCCAACCTATGAGGGATTTGTGAGCTCATATCTCTCCCCTCCCTCTCTCATACTTGTCTCTCTTCTTTTACTCCCACTGCTCCTATTTTTCTCACTTTCCACAGCAATTGAATCCCAATAAAAAATGCAGTCATATGTTCAGTCATATAATTGCCTATTGTTTTCCAACCAGTAGTTCAGTGTAAAATATTTTGACATAAAAGTAGTTTAAGTGTCGTTACAGTGGCCTGAGGAGACCTATAGTAGTTAGGGTGGTATATAGATGCAATTGCAGAGTTGATGTGATGTGTTCTGTGAGAAGCAAAATGTGTTGATGAAAGACAGATAGGAGCTGGAGAAAACAGACAGCGACTGATGCAGGTTGAAAGAGACAGAGAGAGAGAGAGTGAGAGAGAGAGAGAGACACAGGCAGTCTTTTGAGATTCCACTCACACATCTCTGAGTGTCTCAGTCTCTGGGGTATTGAATGGAGATGATTCCCTCCCTTCCCCAGCTTCACACACACACACACACACACACACACACACACACTCTCATACAGACACACACACATGTGCATGCATGCATCATTACACACACATTAGTCAGGAACACAATCAGTTAAGGTATACTGATGAAAGACTTTGCAAGTTATCTTGTTAAGTATTACCGAGCCCGTAGTCGGATGGGGTTTAGTGTGTAAATTCACTGAGGTTTATTGTGGTATAGAGAAAGTCTGGATGGGTTGCAGGGTGTGGTGTAGTGCATTTCCACTACATTCAACGATCTACAGTTTCCTCAACAAATTTGTGCATTTTATGCAGGAAAGCACAGCTAGGCCTTTTGCCTCTTCTTTTTCTAGAAGAGAAATGTCCGCAAGGAGGCAATTTGTTGTGCAGCATAAAAAACACAATTATAATCAACAGGCGAGATAGCCAGTCAACCTCAATTCAGCAATCACCCCATGAAACAAAGATGAACGATAAAGCACCATTGTAGTATAATATCAGTAGTGCGCTGTATACGTGATAGTTCTTGTAAGCTGCAGTAAAAAGCACGGAGAGATTGTACACATGATCCAAACCATTTCCACAGTCTGAATAAATGAGGTCATACCCCTCTTTGTTGTAGTACAAGAACATCTGAACCTGCGCTCTGACAACATCACCTCAAACTCCTGGTGTAGAGGTGATGTGTCGGTGATGATCTTAGCACAGGTGAGCCAGGTCCTTCTGTTGTTGACCTATGGTTTTACCACAGAAGGAAGTAGAGGTCCGTACTGGTCTACTGCCTGTAGATAAAATACATTTTAACTGAATGTTGTTTATTTATTATCAGCTTAAGTTCAGTAAATACAAATTCGAGAAATACTAGACCAGTACCTGAGACCAAGACAAATTAGGTCCAAGACCGAGACCAGACTAGATCAAGGGATACTGATCTCCAGACCAAGACCAGTATTGAAAGCTACAACAATGCCTCTGGGACACATTTGATCCCATTTTGGATTAGTCTCTTGCAGAGGGTAGTGTAGTGTACGTTGGGTGATGTACTGTGGTGTATATGCCTGCTGTAGCCCTCTCCTGGAGAGTGGCGGTTTGAATAATTTACACAACAAATGAGTTTGCCAGGAGGTGCAGGTGTTCCTGTGAGAGCGGAGAGCGGGTGGGACCGGAGTCTTTCCACTGCTTCAGGTTTCATCACAAACACCTTCCAGTCACAACTCCAACATTATCACCAGTGATACAATAATAACAATCTGAAATTATCCACAGTATGATCCTTCATTTTTCACTATGGTCAATAGGTTTGCTAACTCTGCCTCACGTCATCTGCTACACAGGGTTCCCACGGTCACGGAAAGGTCATGGAAGTCAAAAGGTTTTCCAGGCCTGAGCAGTTATGGAAAATGGAACATGTGCATATAGCTTTGGAAATATCATGGACATTTGTTGATCATCTTCTTTGTTTTTCCCCAATCAGTGGAATGTTTCATGTCACGCTTGGCTGCTTGTTGATCCACTTCCCTTTGAGGAATAAAAACAGAAATGTCCTGATGGTATAAGTGATAGTTGTAGTCAGAAATAAGACCTGAGATATTCAGATCATCTATTCAACATAGAACAATTCAACATATTCACATGTTGGTCATTGAAAATCGTGCTATATGTCAGTCTTAGAAAAGTCATAGGGTGCAGGAACCCTGGCTACAGTTCCATGACCCTGGACTGTACAGTAGCTTCATCTAGAAAATACTGATTCACCAAGATCCTTCTGTTTCCTAGTGGTGTGTTTTGTTCCTTACTGATGCTACAACACTGTTATCGATCCTTCTATTTTTCCCTTCCCAACTGAATATTTGATTGGTGAGATGATGATGATGATGATGATGATGATGATGATGATGGTGGTGGTGGTGGTGGTGATGGTGGTGGATGTGGGAAATAAGCCAATTGACACTTTGATCTGTGTCTTCAGTAAATGAATGCTGCACTTTCTACCACCAGCTGGAGAATAAATAGCGGTCCTGCCTTATAATTAGTTCACAAAATAAAACTCTGCCAGGTCAAATGCATGAATATAAACTTCAGCAGTGATGCTTGCCTCTAATTGGCTGTTCTTCAACTGTCAGTCATGTACAAAATCATCACATGAGACCTCTAACCTTCACCAGGATACTCTCACATAATGAAATACATTGATCAGGTATGATCCACTATGATCTGTAAAGAGATATATCGAGATTTAACTAAAATACTGTGTAAGTGTGTCATATTGGTTTTGCACACGCACAAACACACACACACACACACATTCACACATATTTCTGTGTACAGCCACCAGCTGAATATCTCATTGTTCCCCTCTCTCGGCCTTGTCAGAAAAGTGTAAACATGGATGTGTGTGAAGTGTAAATGATAGATTCATTATCAGTGTATTACCCTGTGTGCTTTTTATGTTTGAAAAGGTTAAGTGCTGGAGTAACCGGAGCTTGACTGCGTATCAGTATTAAAACAGAACTGCCTAACAGGAATCAATGAGTAATTTCACTGCTTTAATCTGTGTAGTTTGCTAAAAGAAAAAGTATGATAACCAACAGTCAATATGATCTTCCTGTTCCACTACGCTGTTGTAGCTAACGTAATCCAATAGCTCCACATTGATCTGGTCACATTACATCAGGTGAAACCCTGGTGATCTTAATGTCAACAAGATTATCAGTAGCCGTGAGTGACTGCATTCTTTTTCAATGACCATGGTAAAAGGTTCGGGCTTGGCACATCAGCATGTTTGATTTGACTATTACTGGCAGTTCTCTATTAAGAGCAGTACTATGTCGTTACTAAGAGAATTAAATGTGTTTTAAACAATGGTATCACTAGCCACAACTCAGGAGATAAAGGAAATGAGGATAACCAAGAGAGTGGTGGGCAGTTTTCATTATTGAAAAAACACTATTCCTTCCCAGTTTGTAAAGATACCAGGACTACAAATCTAGTGTTTGCCCTAACACTGGGAATGAGCTAGCCAGCTCATATTGTTATCATGCCCACCGGTCCGCTGGGATTGACCATATAGATGCTATTCTCAGTGGTTCATTAGGAAATAGCTCTTTTTTTAATAATTATATATATATATATATATATATTTTTTTTTTTATTTTTTTTATTTTATTTTTTTTTTTTTATTTTTTTTTTTTTATTTTTTATTTAAATGTTTTAACCCAGTGCTAGACATGTTGCATAAGCATGGTAACCTGCATTAGTATGACAGGAATGTCCAAAATTTTGTATTGGTTGTAAAGCAACAGTGCAGCAGCAATACAGGAAGCATGCAGACAGTGAGATTGGGGCTTTAATGCTTCATCGGCCGTCAGGTCTAGTAGTTCAGTGTGGTTCATTTCAGTACAGCTCACTGATCTGCACTGTAAATTCTAAGAGCCATGATGCATGGGCAACATTTTTGCAGCAGTTATGAGCAGCAGTGTTTTTCCCCACCCCTGATTGGTCTTGTTCCAATTCTTACCTCTACTGATAGCAGTATTATATATGTTATTGTACATATTTAACACTAGCATAACCGTCCTAGACACATGACTCCATGAACTTCATGGTGTCTTAAAAACAAACTTTCAGTTCAGTTTTTTCTGATTCGGTAACCTCATTTGATTCAGTCTGGTTTATCATAATCAAGACTGTCAGCAGATGCTAGTGTTGTTTCCATTGTTGTTTTTGTTTTCTGTCGTTGGAAGGTGGTGCTGGTATTGAGGGAGATATCCTGGCATGTTTTATTTTTTATTTTTTTCTTGTTGCTTTATTCAGAAAATGCTGCTTTGTCAGCAGGTCAGGTAGATTTTTCCTCCCCCAGGTTCTCTGTCTCGCTCACACAAACAAACATACAGTACACTCTCAGGCACACACACACACACACACACACACATAATCTGCTTTGTCCTCTCTTCTCTCTCTCTCTCTCTCTCGCTCTCCCAGTGTGAAGGCAAACTCAGCAGACCTCCAGGCTGCCAGTGAGTAAAAGGCATTCTGGGTAATCCAGGGTGTGAGGAGGAAGAAGGAAAACGGAGAAAAAAACTCTCAGAACATCACAACAACACACACTTGCACATGTGCCCCCACACACACACACACACACACACACACACACACACACACACACACAACACTCCAAATCTGGTCTCTCACCACTGAACCATGGAGATACAATATCCATCTGTGTCCATCTGTACATTCATCTGCTGAGACAAATACAGGCTCTGTTTGAGCAGCAGCAGAATATGGAATCAAAAGGCTGTGCTGCATCCTGCGCTCTGTTCCCCAACATAAGCGATTGGAAGATATGAAGGAGAATGGGATGAGGAAATAGTGAGGGTGGTGGGTGGAGCGGAGAAGGATACAGGAGTGTGTCGTCAGTCTGCTTTTATCTCGGCTCTGATTAAACCTTGTTCCAGTCTGACCTAAAAAGTCAGCCAGCGGAAACTTCAGAGACTGTGGGTGAATTTCACTGAAGCTCTTTACACCCGGCCGATGCCATCAGAAAGACAGACAGAGAGAGAGAGAGAGAGAGAGATCAGAGGAATAGAACAGAGTGGGCAGATACTGGAAAAGTACACATGCACACACTGACACATGCTAGCTTTATGTGTATACTCTAGTATGTACTGTATGTATGTATACAGACATGCATGCAGCCACTCACTCTAGCACGCTACATATTGTCTGAATGTCTCGTGAGGGTGAGGTCAGTACTTGGGGAGGTAACTCCTGGCTAGTTAGCACAATGCCACAGGAAGCAGACAGAGGCAGTGCTGAAATGTGCCAGCGCCACCCGTCTGGTACAAGCACAACAAAAAAACAAGGTATAAAAATAACCTGTCCTGGGCCAGCATGCATGGGCATCTGCAGAAACAGGAAATATCCCACTGAGTGTGAGAGAGAGAGAGAGAAAGAGAGAGAGAGAGAGCGCCAGGGGAAGACCGGGGGATTGCTGAAGTTGTTTTTTTTACATGCATCTCACGGTGTCCTTTCATTTGTGGCAAGTTCAGGAGATGTGTTGTGTTGCAGACGTTTGCTGTATAAAGATTAGGTGTTCGGTCTGTGGAGAATTTGGGCTGTGAGTTTAACTCTGTTTAACTCTGTGTGTGTGTGTGTGTTTGTGTGTGTGTGTGTGTGTGTGTGTGTGTGTGTGTGTGCGCGTGTGCATGTGTGCGTGCATCTTGCAGAGTGCAGCAGCAGCTCCCAGCCCCGTCCTTGCAAACCTTCCCCCGGGAGAAGGCATGCCGGTGGGGCCAGTCCCTCCAGGATTCTTCCAGGTATACATTACGCACACACACACACACGCGCACACACACACACACACACACACACACACACACACACACACACATATATTATTAAAAAAACGGGCACAGTTAAATAGTGGCACATCCAGGAGCTTGTGTCACTTCGGCCTTATTCTATGTCACCATAATATTTATCTGCATGAGAGAGTTTTTTGTGTCTTATCGTGTGTGTGTGTGTGTGTGTGTGTGCGTGCGCGCACGTGTGATAGCGAGAGAAACACAGACGGTGAGAGTAATCTCTAATAAAGACACGCACACACAGCTTGGCCCCAGATGATCTCTGTCTCCATCAGAAGGACTCGGCTAGTTGCAGATTGATTAACCGTCATTATCAGTCAAACTCAGTAGCTCACGTCTGACACACAGATCAATAGCCTTCATGGTCATGTCTCAGCTCAGCTTACAAAAAACTCAAACTTGAGTCCAAACACTCTTTTCCATGTTGCCCCTGACCATCCCCTTCTGAAGATCGATTGTTCTTTGAAGATGATGTCTTGTCAAGGCCAACAAGGAACACACAACAGACAGAGCCAGTTCAAATCAAATGATGTCCACCGAGCTGAAGTTTGTATTTAACTGTATTTTATTGGAAGAAATGAGGAGAGGGAGGACACAGACCGTGCACAGCCGTGCCCATACTCACCCATGCCCATACTCAGGCGTTTTCACTCATCCACTGTCAGAATTAGCTCTTTAAATTATGTTCATTTACCCATCCATCCCTCCATCCATCCATCAACCCATCCATCCATGCATCATTCACCTTTTCCGTCATTCGTCATCCATTTATTCATTCACTCACTCACTCTATTCTAATCCTCTTTATTCATTAATTTGCATTGACTTGTTCAACAGGAGGTAATACGGTTTTGAAATATTATAGTACTTAAATAGTCCTGAAATATTATAGCTATTTGTCCTTTGATGATGGATCTCCTAGCACAGCTGGAAGATGAGAGGAGTATTTTAAAGAGAAGACCCTATCAGAAACAGTGGGCCATTGCTCCCTAGTGGCTAGTTCCAGTATTACTTCTCCATACCTGCAGACTGGCGTTTCTAAGGGAATTGTAACGACAGTCATCAATTCAACAGACATCGCAACAGCATTGCTACTGTTACATGGAACTTGGGACCCAGACTTGTTAAAGAAAAATGAACAAACACATTGTTTGTTGAGTGAAAAATAAGTATTGTACATAGAAACACGTTGCATTTGTTTTCACAGAGGTTGAGCTTTAGAAGAAAATAAGTCTGGAGCTCCTTATTTACACACTGGTTCCTATGGAAGGGGTTATAAAAGAATGAGCTTCATTTGTCCCCAGACATGGCAACCCAAAACAAAGACAATTGATTCAACATTTTTGAAATCAATGAAATCAAATTCTGAAATAGATAGATAGATATTTCTTATGTTTTACACAGCACATTCATGTGTTTGATTGCACATATATTTATGCTTATTCTGTCAGCCCTTCATGTCACCTCGATACCCTGGAGGACCCAGACCACCCCTCAGATTACCAAATCAGGTAAGAGTCACGCTGACACCTCCAGGCAGCACAGGGAAGTGCGGAGAGTAGAAATGGAGATGATCAGAGTAACAATAATGTTGCTGATAAAGAGGAGGAAGATGATGATGCAGATGATGGATTCTCTCCCCTTTATAGGGGCTTGGAGTCCCTGGCAGCCAGCCTATGTTACCCAGCGGGATGGACCCTACAAGACAGCAAGGTATACACACACACACACACAGATACACAGTATAGTACATACTGTGCGCTCAGCATCTACTTCATTAGGTACTCCTACAGCTGCTCCAGACTATGTGTCAAAGCTTGCAGGGTCAAGAGGTTCAGTTATTGTTTAGAATGGCCAAGACGTCTGACTGAAGACTTTAACAGTGGTGTGATTGTTGGTGCCAGACACACCAGTCCCAGCATCTCAGAAATAGCCTTTCTCCTGGGATTTTGGCTCACTACAGCGTCTGGAGTTTACAGGGAAGGGTGCGATAAACAAAAAACAGACTCCTAGTGAAACGCTGGATGATGGAGGTCAGAGGAGAATGGCGAGACTCATTCAAGCTAACAGGCAAGCCACAAGTATTCAAACAACAGTTCCACTCCTGTCAGCTTAGAACAAGAAGGCTTCAGTAGGCATGGGATCACCAAAAATGGACGACTGAGGAGTGGAAAAATTACGCCTGGTCTGACGAATCCCGGTTTCTGGGTCCGAATCCATGGATCCATCCTGCCTGGTGTCAATGGAGTAATGGTGTGGGGAATGATTACTTAGCTTAAATTAGGCCCTTTAGTACCAATGGAGCATTGTTTGAACGTCACAGCGACCAGGTGCGTCTCTTCATGACCACAGTCTAGCAGGATAAAGCACCATCATCTCAAGATGGTTCCAGGAGCATGACAATGACTTTAGTTTACTCCAATGGCCTGCGCAGATCTCCACGCGATAGAGCACGTTAGGGATGAGGTGGAACGGGATGATATGCTGCTGAAAAGCTGCAGGGGCTGTGTGATGCTGTCCAGTACAGTAATAAGTGTACACCGTCCTGAAAAGTGATGATTGGTAGTAATTTGACTAGTTTTCCATTTTTCAGGACATCCAAATATGGGAGGGCCCATGCAGCGGATGACTCCACCCAGGGGCATGGTTCCTCTAGGGCCCCAGGTATGGGATTGTTTCTTGAGGATATTTGATTGTGCATTAGTTTTCTCCATGTTTGTGTTCATTAATACTGTCCCTGTATGTGTTTTTGTCTGATTGAAGGTCTTGTAGGAGTGGCTTTATCATTGGTGTATTTTTTGTATTGTATTGTATTTGTATTGTATTAAAAAATACATTTGTCTGGATTTATTTATATTTGTGTCTGTGCACATTGTGTGTACTGTAGTTGCTGACTCTCCTCTGTTTTATTTCAGAACTATGGAGGAGGGATGAGACCACCCCTTAATGCTCTGGTCGGTCCTGGGATGCCTGGCATGAACATGTGAGTTTTACCTACACACACACACACACACACACACACACACACACACACACACACACACACGCAAGCATATAGAGCAGAGAGGAATATTGGGACACTTAAAAAAACGTCTCTCTCTCTCTCTCTGTACTATGTGTAACTTCTAAAATGTAAACCAACCTCTTTTCCCAAAATGTTCTGAAAGCCAACATTTAAAACCAAATGTCCTTAATCACTCTCCTTAACTCACTACAGTAGCAGCAGTCAGCCGTTTCCTTACTGCAGCTTTATTAATTACCGTACTGTATGTTCTTGGCTCTCAGAGAGGTCTGGAAGGGGAGCTGAGAGCTGGACTCTATTTCGTCTTCTCTTTTTGTTTGCTCTCTTCTTGTTGTTTCCGTCGCCTCTCTCTGGAAACGGAATGGCTTGTTGATGCCAACCCTGCTGAAATGAATTGTGAAACAACGAACCTCGCCAACACAAGAAAACTAAAGTTTCTTTGTGTGTGTTTGTGTGTGTGTTCCAGGGGACCTGGTGGGGGTAGACCATGGCCAAATCCTCCAAACGCCAATTCTGTAAGTACCTTGCCCAAGGTCTGGTTTCTGGTTCTTCCTTGTCTTCATAGAGGCCTCAGGCTGGTGGTGCTGGCCCAGGTTAGGCTACCTAGGCAGATTACGCAGACTTGCTATGTCCTCCTCTCCATTAAATCCTTTCAGTCCTCTTCAACGTGTTACTCTGTTTTTTTTATGTGCTTTTGTTCTGATTGTGTTCTATAACATCTTAATTGTCATAATTGATTGATTTTCTGCTGATCAGGCCTGAAAAGTCACCTGAGCCGTTCCTGTAAAGCTGCTACAGCCTTCTGTTTGGCATAATTCATTCAGTTGTCTACATTCTGCATCAGCTGTGTGTCATAAATCTGATTGTCGATCAGCCTGACCTTGTTTGAGGCTTGTTCATGATAAAGGGCTTTATAAATAAAGTTGAAAGGCAGAAATCAGAGTGTAACAGTTCTCCTCTTTCATTTCTTTCATCATTTTTGTAGATCCCATACTCTTCTGCATCCCCAGGAAGTTATGTGGTATGTGTCTTTAAGTTAACTGTTCCTATTTGCTTGGTGTCCAGACGTCACTTTATGAATTAAACTCACATTGGCACAATTTTAATTTCAGGGACCTCCAGGAGGAGGGGGGCCACCTGGTACCCCAATAATGCCCAGTCCAGCAGGTAAGCTCTGTCTGTGTGTGTGTGTGTGTGTGTGTGTGTGTGTGTGTGTGTGTGTGTGTGTGTGTGTGTGTGTGTGTGTGTGTTATGTATGTCTACCATTACTGTGAAGAACAAGTGTAACATTACATTTTCCTTGTATTGTTTTCTTATTTGGTGATGTCAGATTCAACCAACTCTGGTGACAACATGTACACTATGATCAGCACAGTCCCTCCAGGTGGAAGCCGACCAAACGTGAGACAACACTCTTTTCTCTGTGGTTATAGAGTGTGTGTGTGTGTGTGTGTGTGTGTGTGTGTGTGTGTGTGTGTGTGTGTGTGTGTGTGTAATTCACAGTTATAAGGGGTGTGCACACTGGGTTTCAGTTTTCCGTTTGTAATACATTGTCAGAAATGAGAAGCCTTTTGTTTCTGCAGTTCCTTGATTCTGCTGGTTACTGGATCCAAATGAAAGTGAAAAAGGCCTCGAGACAATAAAAACTAGACAGTTTAAATGTGTAGATGGATGTGTAGACTTTTGATATCCATTGTATACTATAGTGTGTACTGTCTGTTGATATTCTCCTCAGTTCCCGATGGGTCCAGGTGGCGATGGTCCATTGGGAGGAATGGCAGGAATGGAGCCCCATCACATGAATGGATCATTAGGTACAGTAGCAAATGGCCCACACCAAAAAAAATGAAAATCTCTCTTCTTGAAAGGAAATCAGTCAAATAAATTATGACAATGAACACTTCACGCTCAAGTGATGTCAGAGTTCATTTGATGATCATTATTTGTCTCATTTTCTTACCTGCTTCACTTTCTCTTCACGTTCCTTCTCTCAGGGTCTGGTGATATAGACAGTCTGCCTAAGGTAAGAGAAGACCTTCCTCTGCACCCCAGGTTTATAATCACGCTGCAAAGCTTATTATTATAGTTTTTGTAATACACAACTACTATTGATGCCATGCGTTACCGTGCTCACCTCCCGACAGAACTCTCCTGGTAACCTAAGTATGAGCAACCAGCCGGGGACCCCCAGAGAGGATGGAGAGATGGGAGGAAACTTCCTTAACCCTTTTCAGAATGAGAGTGTGAGTATTGTCATCTTCTGTATGGACGGGCCTTGCAGGGATCATTGATGTGCAGCGATGATCTAAATTCTGTCAAAGCATATGTTTAGTATTTGTTTGAAAGTGCCTCTCACACACACACACACACACACATACACACACACTTACTTCTCCCCCTCTCTCCATTTCCTTTGTTTATCTCTACAGTATTCTCCAAACATGACAATGAGTGTGTGAAGGGTCTGGCAGCTGGTTGGTCAGTCGGTCAGTCAGTCGGTGTGGATTGGTGAAAAGCAACGAGACAGGACGTGATGTCATCTAGGCCAGTGACTCTTCCTCTACCTGCCCAATCAGGACAGTTGCCCCAGGCTCGTTCCTTCTACTCCCACCCCGCCCCACCCCCCCCCCCCCCTCCTGGTTTCCGTCTACGTCTCTCCTCTCCTGTTTCCTCTCCCGTTCTCTGTGGTGACTCTACTACATTCATCAGTCCTTCCTCTGCTATGAGACTGTACAAAGGACCCAAATTTAAACAACCAGGAGGAAAACTCTCTGTATATTTGCATACTGTGTGTATGTGACTGTGCACACCCTCCGATGTGCTCCTGTCACAGGCAGATGATCCTGTGTTTTCAAATCTGCCGTGAGCAAAGAAAAGGCCAGTACCCTATTTGTCCTAAATCAAAATTCTCGAGGATTTAACGAAATATAGACCGTTTTTGACTGCTGGCAAACTTCAGTCTAACTGGACAACATCACATGGAACTCGGCAAACCGTCCTTATTTTTTGTTTTTGTTTTCATGGACAGCAAATCACTCCGTCCCAGAATGGATGACAATAACACCTACAACAACTCCTCCCCATGAGCGGAGAGAGATCAAAATTACTGTACCACGATGTTTATTTGAGGCTTGTATTTGCGTGCGGGTCTGGAAGCACCAACATTGTGTTTTGTCGTTATGTTAAGGGTTAAGGCCCCAACTCAGTCAGAGGTGTTTTGACATGAATGGCAAAAGTGTGGAGCTCCAGCTGAAAGTGTCAGAGTGTATTCAGAGCTAGAAATCACCTTCTGTTGAATAGTTCATGAGGAAAAAAGGTCTGCACCAGATCAGTCACCATGCTAACAGTAATTTGTCTGGAGAAGGCTTGAAGGATCTAAGATAAGACCATGCTTGAAGGTTAACACACACTAGCCCAGATTGAATGTTTGACCAGTTTTCTTCTTACAATAAAGTGCTTTATCGTCCTTTATTCAGTAGAAAATGTTTGTTGTGATCCTTCCATGAGATACCCTAATATAAATAATATACTAAGACACCATGTAGAGGTTTGCAGACGTACTGGATGAGACAGAGAGTGAGGAATGGGCTTAGATGTTGACACAAGTTATCCTGTAAATGCAGATTCTGGTTTTCTGGGGGTTGAATCTGTTGAATCTGTGTTCATTTGATTTGTTGGTTTTGTTTGCTGTGTTGTATGGCTCCTTATCATATTAGTTCTTGAATCCTTGATCAAAATGATTTGATGGTTTTGCCCTGGAACCACAGTTGCACAATGAATATGAAAGTAAAAGCGACCATCTAATGAAATACAAAGAAAGGAAATATGTTCTGCATCCCACATGTTCTGGGTGTAAAGCTCCCAGAGAGAGAGGGAGGGAGTATCATGACAGCTGATCAGAAGGGAAAGTATCCGGTAAACCGCAAACTTTTACATCCACTTTGGTCAGTTGCTCTTAATTTATTATAGTCATCCGGATAAACTGTGATCTCAGTATGATTTGGAAGGCTACCTGATGTAGGAAGGTAAAATAGGCTTGTTTTTAATCAATGTTTTAAACCTTTTTCACTGCCCAAGATGTATTATTATTATGTATAGAAGGACAATATGCCTGTGAACATTTTCCTTCCCCATCCCTTACAGCAAAGTGTACAGCTCACAAATGTAGCTCCTCTGTCTTGTATGTGTATTTGATATTATTATTTAAAAAAAAAAAAACTGGAGAGAGGAATAGCAAAAGGGAGGGATGGACTGGTGATGCACCGTCACAACCGATGAGCGATATTCTGTTTGTTTCGTGTTAGTTTGAAGCCATAAGTGGGAATACAACAAGACGCATTTGTAAATTGGATCATATTTCCTGTTTTGTTGCAGTATGTGGGACTTGTGATGTGTTCATTTTCTCTTTTTTTATTCTTATCTTGTATTATGTTTTTGTAAATACACTGAGAAGTACTACATGGGTTTTGAATATGCTGGTATAAAGCTTCTCTTCCCTTAGTCAAAGTGTCAGCTCTTTTTCATTTGTGTAGCATGAGGAGGTGCGGGGTCGTCCGTGGGCAAGAACACTTCCCTCTTCCACGGTTATGCTGTTGTAGAGGGGTTTCAAACTAAGCTGCTAAATCGGTCTTCAGTTCAGGTTTACACTATGTGATCTAGGTGCTGTAGTTGAATTTGATACCTGTATTATCAACAGCACAGCAGTTGCCATCGCTGGGAGTGAGTGAGTCTTGTCAAGGCAATTTTGGGCAATTGACCTTCATTCCAGGATCACTGAGACGGCCATGGCTGCCACTTTGTTACAGGGATGAAACATCTCTTAAAGCCCCAGGAAACTTGGCTTGAAATAGTAAAAATGAATATATGATTTCAAAGTTCAGTGTCTAATTAAGCATCCACAAAATGAAAATAAACGTTCAGAAATATTAGAAAACCTCGTTCAAAAACAGCTCATTTAGCTGTTGAGACCATTTCTCAGGACTGTGTAGGCGTGTCAGATCAGGATTTGATTGACATCCTGACACGATCGATAGCTCCGCCCATGTCAAACTGTCAAGCTGTTGCACCTGTTGGGGGAGGGACAACTGACGTGCATTTTTTAATGATTGGATGAATTAATTCTCTTATTTTCACTTTGATTTTTGTGGATGCTTAATTAGACACTAAACTTTGATATCATATATACATTTTTACTATTTCAAGCCAAGTTTCCCTGGGGCTTTAACCTTTGTATCAGGGCAACATGCAGCTCGTCTTAAATGTTCTCAGTTTCTGCTCCTCTTTCTTTCTCTCTTGCTCTCTCTATCTCTCTCTCACGCACACAAGCTCTCCCTCTCTCTAGGAGACACACAGTAATTGAGTCTAAATTTCTCAAAGATACACAGTAAAAAAAAACATACAGTGGTGGCCAAAGTTATTAGAACACCTGACAGATCTGAAAATATTGACCTTTTCTTGCCTCCAAAACATGATTTAATTTCATAATGTTCATAAAACATGCAGATGGTTGCTCTGAGCACAACAAATATCAGATGAAGTGAGTCCTACTGTTTTTATCCACTTTTAACTTTAATATTATATTATTAAGAATCACACAGCTGTGTCCTAAGACTCTTGCATCACCATCAATTTAACCACGATCACACCTGACAATGATTACACAAGTAATTTGGCTTCTTCTGTGAAGGAACATGATTGTGTGACATTGACAGTGAAATAGGCCTAGCTTGTTTTTTGTAAGGAAAATGATATAAATGTCCTTATGATGACTCTATTCTATGGTTTATAGAGCATAATGATGACTTTGTATATATTTCATTCGTTTTATGGGTATTTTAATGGCCAATTGAACAAAACCAACTGAAACCTCTTAAATGTATGCCAAGTGTTCTAATAATTTTGGCCACCACTGTACATCACATTCACTACAAAATAATACAGTACATAATAGTAAAAAATATATTAGAACTTGAATGTCAGCTTAACAGTCTCCAGTCTCTGTTGTGAGCCATCTAAATCTAAATCACTTTTCATAACTTTGTCTGTTTTAGATGTGAGCATATCCATGAGGCAACTGGCCACATGAGACAACCATCAGCTGGAATACCCACGGAGAACTCTAACAACAGACTTAGACATCTACAGTATGTAGAGTCTCTCCTCCTAAGTTTTCAAGTTATGCTTTTGTGTTATTGTAGGTGGTTAAAGGTTTAGATACGCTAAGGTTAATACACTGGGGAATCAGATAATACACTAAAGGCCCTAGTTATGAAGAAGTGGATGAAAGAGGGAAACAAAATCACAGGAGATTATCAAGCCCTTAAATCCTTTTGGGGCACAAATACACATAGCTGTGGGAATCACTTGGGATACAGGCCTTTCACAAGCTGATAAAACTGTGGGTGGAGTCCAGTGAAAGAGGAGAGAGAATTTAAGCAGTGGAGCATACAGCAACTTAGATGGCAGCTGATGATATAATGATGCTCATGCAGTCATCGCTAACAAAGATATCCCCTGCATATCGCCACATAGCCAGGAATCATTTTTAGATATGGAAACATTTTAGATGGTTAAAAGCAACTGTTGCTGGAATAAGGGGTGAGAATGGCAGGGGAGGTGTTTCTGTGTGTGTGTGTGTGTGTGTGTGTGTGTGTGTGTGTGTGTGTGTGTGTGTGTGTGTGTGTGTGTGTGTGTGTGTGTGTGTGTGTGTGTCATTCTTTGTGTGTGTCTCTATGCAGGGGGCTTTTCACATTTGAAAGAGGCAGGGGTCTTGTTATTCAGTCTCTGCCAGCTGGCTGTCCTGACAATGTTATATAATAAGATGAAATGGGACACAAAAGAGTGCTGCTCCTTCCCTGCAGGAGTTGAGGTGCTGTGTGTGTGTCTGTGTGTGTGTGTGTGTGTCTGTGTGTGTGTGTGTGTGTGTGTGTGTGTGTGTGTGTGTGTGTGTGTGTGTGTGTGTGTGTGTGTGTGTGTGTGTGACATGTCTGCACACTATTATGCAACAACATGAATTTATGCTTGTGCAACAAGTTTTTGTAAATCTCTGTGTATTTGCTTTTATCTATTTATCTATTTGGTTTTATCTAAAAATATCTTTTTATTGAGCAATTGTATTGAGCAGAAATGATGATATGGGCAGGATAAAAACAGCTGACTTGACTGCAGTGGTCCTCTCTGGGTTGCCAGGTCTGCCGGTGTTGGCCTGTTTCTATTGCCAGACACCGGCACTCACCGAGTCTGTACTTGTCAGGTCAAGGTGGTTCTCAGTCAGATACTCTGCCACAGTGTACTTGTCTGTTGCATTTTGCTTTGTCATTTTGCTTGTGTGTCCCAAGCGCACAATTTGGTTTATTCTGATTGAGTTTCTATCTATATTCTGGTCTAGTGTCAGGACCAGCTGAGTGAGGGGATTGTGTTCTTTGCTCAACTCTTGGCTCTGCAGGGCTTTGTAGTGATATGAATGTGGGTCGCTGTTTTTCGGTGTCCCCTAATGGTCAAAGTTTTGCTTAGTGAGTGGACCCCACACTTCACTGCCATAGGGAGGGCAACCGGTTCAAGATTCTCTCTCTAACCTTCCCTCTTTCTCAGCAGTAGTAGAGTTGTTCTGAGTTGTCCTGTTCTTGCTGTGATGGGGCATCACGTTTGCTGTAATCATGGCCGTTCAGCTTGTGTTCACTCTGCTGGCTCTCTCCACCCTGAGTGCTGCATCTGAACCTGGCTGTGAAGAGCTGGTTACTGAGTACTACAGTAAGTAGTACACAGTGCTCCACTTTTGCTGCAATGGAAACTGAAGCTCTATCTGCAATTTCTAGACTGTCAGCTTGAATTCCTCCCTCTGTTTCAGACCTGTGTCCTGGTGGAAAGGAGGCTGCCTCACAGTAAATGAAGAATAACAAAAGAGAAAATGAACATTAAAGAGGCTGCTGTCATCTACTTCTGAAGCCTATCCTGAGACCTCTTCATATGCTGAAGTCATTCACCGAGACGTATTTGTATTCAGGTGTGCTCTCTTAGATGTGTTTAGTGAAGTCCCAGTGGCACTTGTATGTATCAGAGATGTCTTGTTAGATGTAAAGAGAATACCTTTTCTACTCTGCGGGGTGTTTTGTTTGAGGCAATTGGGATCGCAGTGTTTGTGAGGTTGTACCTGCCTTGCAGAAACAAAGTGCTGCTTAACCTACTGAAGCTATTCCTTATGTCAGGTTTGACCTTTAGATGTCAAATAGATTTAAATAGATGATGTGCTCTTAGTTACATTGGGAACTTGAATGCAGCCGTGTGTACGCTGGGTATGTGAACCATTATACACAAGACTCCTGGGCTGGCAGCCCATTTTATATTCACATTTTAGCCATTTAGCTGACACACTTATCCAAAGCCACTTATGATGAGGCCGCAATGGTTTCTGCAAAACATTAGCCAACCCAAAGCAACAATATGTTAAGTTAAGTCAAGAAAAGCGTTTTAATGGCTCAAAGCAAGTGGTAGTGACTAAAACGGAGGGTGTGGTGTCTATTTGTGGGATGCAAGGAAGGCTATCCCTATGGAAATAACCATAAATAGCCTAGTGTGAGTTACTGAGCCAAAGAGGACACTGAGGATTGAGTCACTCAGGGTGTTTGGTTTCTGCGTACTCCTCTTTACCCCACTACTAGTACTTTCATGTTGTCAAGTTGTTGAAGGGGCCCCTTGAAGGATAGGGTTACTATTGTGCATAGCTGTGAGAAACTTTGGCGAGAACAGCCCTATTGCAAGGCATTTATCCTCTTGGACGATTTCCCTGAAAAAAGAGAAAGAATGTGGCTTTGTAAGCATTTGAGAGTAGTGCAAGAGTTCAAAAGAAAAGTTCCTGTCACCTAAATTCACTAGACTCAAATTTTCATCCAGAATAACTGTCTCATATGCTCTGATTTCACTATAGCCATCTAAAAACAATTGCTGTGAAACGACATTTTAAGTAGGCATCTCCCTCTAGCTCAATATGACTTGCAGATCTTAAAAAGTGATTCAGACGTGGCATCTGTTTGATGTTCTTCTGTCAAACCATTGCGAGTATACAAATATAGAATGACACACACAGAGTTTATACTTCCCCTTTCCCTTTACAGCCACATCCATCCATCTGAACCTGGCTGTGAAGAGCTAGTTAAGCTTCTGTCACTGGAGGACCGCAGCCCAGTAAGTTGTCCTCAGGATTGACGCTCAGTTCATAGAGGTGTGTTCAAGTGTTAAACATTGGCAGCCTTAAATGTTAAGATCTGGGGTAACATGGCAGGAATAAACCCTGTCTGGGTCCTAAAGGACAGTTAGTTTACAGACAGGATGTGATTGCTGTGATGTGACTGTATTGTGATCTCTGTATGTCTAATAGAGTCACAGCTTGTGTTGATCAGGAATCTCTCTATCTGTAAGTCCAGGGGGATTTTTTTTTCTGGCTGTTATCAACTGAATATGGACCAGTACCACATTAAGCTGTTTCTGTTTTTTGTTTTCTTTTAGTTGTTTGTTGTATTGTGAAATAATGTGATACGCTCAAAGAGTATGATCAGATACAAAACAGCAACCCTGGAGCTACTAGGAACTGTGTGTTCCGCCCACCATGGTCAGGCTGGATGACTCAACACCGTTAAGGGAAGATGAACAGAACGTCAGACCATCAGACCGAGAGCTAAAGCTGGGCTGGAAGTGGTTGTTCAGCAAGACGATGATCCTCAGTATTCTTCATTAGGATTTGAGATTTAGATGAGGATTTTATGAGCTTATTCTCCTATAATATATTAAATAATGATCACCCCTGTATGGTTCACAAACTAGTCTTTGGTTGACAAAATCTTTAACTGGGTCCTCTGTATTAAATATATGGAATCAACTGCATGTGATGATTTCTTTTCCAAAATGAATATAGGGTGTTTTGGAAACAAACTCTGAACATACTCCTCATTTTGGAGGAATGGGACCTCAGATAACAAAGATTTTCTGAAGCTGCTGAAAAATCTCAACAGCTGCAGGATCGACCTTTGCCCCACATCTGACAGTGCAGTTTTCAATGCAACAAGCACATTGTAAGTGTCTTGTTGTTACAGACAGACAATAGTCTCTCTGTGTGTGTGTGTGTGTGTGTGTGTGTGTGTGTGTGTGTGTGTGTGTGTGTGTGTGTGTGTGTGTGTGTGTGTGTGTGTGTGTGTGTGTGTGTGTCTCTGTGTGGACGCTATTCACAGTTGAAAGAGGCAGGGGTCTTATTATTCAGTCTCTGCCAGCTGGCTCTCCTGCCAGTGTTATGTAATATGATGAGATAGGACACAATGACTGCTCCTTCCCCCTGCAACGTGTGTGTGTGTGTGTGTACGTGCGTGCTGTGTGCGTGTGTGCGTGTGTGCGTGTGTGTGTGGCCGTGGCCCAACCCACTGATATGGACCACCTCCTCTGGTTCCTATGAGGAGGCTCTAGCTGGCAGACACTAGTGTGGGTGTCTCGCTGCCTGCTGTCTCTAACCATGTCTGCACAGCTGGTTGTAGCTCTGCTGGCTCTCGTATCCCTGAGTGCTGCATCTGAACCGGACTGTAAAGAGCTGGTTAAACCCCTGGTACTGGACAGCCACAGCCCCGTAAGTACTGCTGATATCTTGAGCTTTTTGTATTTTTTATCTTGCTTTGTGTTTTTTTCAACCTCACTTTCACGCAAATGTCTTACAGAAAATAATAGAGGCTTTTTTTATTTTGAATGTATGTATGTATATATGTATGTGAAGTCTTATGCAATAGGTGCACTGAAATAGAGTAGAAATGAATGTGTTTGTTTAGTCACTATTGCAGTGCTCTTGTAATGGTGAGATTTCTATCTGTTTCAATTTTCGTATTATCTTATAGCAGCTGATACCAGTCAACTGCAAACTCATCCCACTTTCTTATAGGCATTAAAAAGATGAATGCACCCATTAAGGTACATCAATGCTATTTAATATATCAATTGTACTGTACGTATGGGGGAAAGAAAGAAAAAAAGTAGAAAAGGAATGATGGACACACCCTAATAGGGTTGTGACAATAAACAAATGTCATTGTGATAATACCATTATCGCCATAGTAATGTCCACCCACTAACTCTGTTCACGTAAACGCCAGCGACGTGATGACGTATCAGGGTCCTGAAGGGTTGTCCCATTTCATAGGGGAAAGATTTCAACCACTACCCCTTGCAACTCTGTTCCGAGGGGACGCGAGGGACACTCGAAAACGAGGGGTAGGGGTAAAAATAAGAAGTGGGATTGGGTCCAATCGTTTTTTGGAAAGTTCTACAGTTGCTTTGCTTATTTGTGATTGGCAGATCTATGGGAAATGGGTGCTCCATGTGGGGTCGTGGGACCAGCCCGACCTGAAGACTGACCTGGTGTCGGTGAAGAGCTCCTGGGTGGAGCTGTCTGCCTCCTTGGATAGCGGAGTCATGACCATCTACTGGGCAGACCGCCTGTAAGAACACTGCTGACTACAAATGATTGGTCACATGGTGATATTTATACCATTTTTATTTACTTCTAATTTCACCATTTTGAATGTATATCAACAGCTGATGCTGATCATTATTATTATCATTTTTACGTTGAAGAAAAGACGACAATTGCCTTCAGGGTGTTGCAAATGGCACCATCTCAGGAATGACCAGTCACACCACCTGTATGTATCTAGAAATATTTCCAATATTTATCTGATTTCACACTGCTTTTATCCAAAGCACCTTACAGAACTGTTTGTGGATTCCACAGGAAACTAGTTCCTAATATCACAGGAGTCCAAGATATAATATCCAGATATTGTCTATCTTTATCTGCTGTGCTGCTTTGTTCATCTATGTTTTCCTTGTCCACCCACTAACAAATCTCCCCAACCATTTAAAATAGATCCATGAAAAAATGAGCATGTTCAGTAGAGGCTTGGACCAAAAATTAACCCATACCCAGCAGACTGTACTCATAGGCCAGCTTGAGCTATGGCCTTGTGGATGCATTTGTCTGAGTACCTTGTTATTATGTTGCATAGTTAATATCAATGGTCACACTTCGTACCATGATGGGAAGTACTATGAGACCTGCTCTGACTGCCTGCTGTCTCAAGACACCACCCTCCTTCCTGATGGAGAGACAAAGGGCCGATACCTCTTTCTCTTTAGTAAGTCTGACCGTTTTTACCTTGATCAGTGACTTGAGGGTGTCTATTCTATTCTATGGTAAAAGGATCATCATTTTTGGTTAACACCTAGCGGTATTACTTTGCCACTTGTCAGTGTTGCTCAGCTCCCTCTCCTGTTTTCCCTACAGCGAGGACTGGAGCACTGGAGCCGTCTGAACTGGAGACCTTCAAGAAGCAGGCAGAGTGTCTCAACTTCCTCCCTGAATACTACTTTGGAGGCACAGGTCAGACGTAGTCACACTGCAGCGAGTACTAAAATATCCTACTCTAGTAGAAGTACTGTTACTTTGGTGGCAAAACAAAACAAGAAAACATCCTTTACAAAATAAAGTGCTTAAGTAAAGCATGAATCAACACAACAATGTATTGTGTGAGAGGATTATAGTGACTCAGAACTCATGCTCATCTCCATTATTCAGTAACATTATTGATGTTTCCTCTGCTACTAGCCATCCAACTAGCTAGCAACAAACAATAATACTGCGGCTGGATGGATGTTAACTAAACTACTATCACGGATACATTTGAGCATTTAATGTTAGTTGACTTAACATTTCCTCCACATGCTTGGCTAGGTTTGGTGTAGATGTAACTTACCATTGGTCAGTTTCTGATGCTAAGCTAATGGAGGAGAACCTACAGCAACTTTGTAATGGATGTGATTTACAATGTAGTGAAGTAAAAAATAAAAACTACTTCATTCAAAACACACAAACACAGAGACACGGTGAAAGTAAAGTTACTGACATCAACAAATACACAAAGAGCTACTTACTTACAATAGAGAAAACGTAATCCGTTGCTTATACGCTTGTCAATCACTTTGCTGCTTCTTTCACCATTCTGTCATGTTCTCTCCTTTCAGATCTGTGTACAGATGATCGGGAAACTGCAAAGCCTGCCGAGACTACAGAGAGCTCTAAAACCACTGAGTCTACTACACAGTAAAGCCCACCGATGTCCCTATGAACAGCTTCTACACGTCCAAGCATATCTTGCTTAACACATGCATAATGCATAATAATTACTAGTGTTGCATTATGATCTGCTATGGCCGCTGGTATAGTAATGTGTTAACCTGTGATTCTGTCATTCATTTGGCTCGAGAAAGAGTAGAAGCTCCGTTGCTGTAATGTCATGTTAGATTTACGACCAGTAAATTAATGTAGGTACTATTGCTGGGAGTCACTGGCCGCTAAGCTGTATGACCTGTCATGATTTAACACAATAAAGGTGAACTCTGAATAGCTTATGGCAAGTTTCTGCTTGAATGCCTCTTTTACACCAGTGTAACAATCTTTGTGAATGGTTGAATGCATAACAAATTATTTTTTAAACAGTTGTGTGAAGTGAATAAAAATACTTTTCAGCCTGCTTCTGTATTGTGCTCTATCATTTACAGTTTTTTTCCTCCTACCCTAATTGAGAAATTAAGTGCTGGTCGTCTCATTTGTGCCCCTGAATTTAAACATTTCTTTAGCCTTTTCAAACACAGATTCCAGACAGTCTGCTGACTCATGCCTCGAGATTAGATGGTTCATCTAATACATTTAAAGCCCTTTGTAAATAAATGTAAGTTCCCAGAAGCAAAGACTGTTGCTAGGTAACATCACCAGGAAGGGGAGAAAGAAGATGTCAAACTTTGAAACTGTGCCCGTTCACCACAAGAGACTCAGGCACAACAAACTTCATTGTTCTGTAAGAAAAGCTGCTTCAGGTCCCTTCTAAACGCCTGTACACCCAAAGACAAGTCATGGCATTATGCCCGAGTTCGTTCAGGGGCAGCAGCATGGGCAATGGAGGACTAGGCCAGACTGAGGAGGAGGCCATTCAGTGTTGAGTAAAAGAAGCTCTGCATGGTCATTGGTGCATCTGAGCATGTACACACTCCCCTCCTCCTCCATATTAACACTTGCACAGCTACTTTTTTGTTTGAAACTCCAGAGCGAAAATGTATCAGCATTAGAGGTTTTCCTCTCCAGTGCCGCTGATCTCTCCTTCTTCCATCTCGTCTTCATCTCTGTCCCCGACCATGGCTGTATGTGTTGTTGTATCACTGCTGGCTCTCACTTCCCTCAGTGCTGCATCTGCACCTGACTGTAAGGACTTGGTCAAACCTTTTATACCAGAGGACCCCAAATTGGTAAGTCTTGCTCCTGCTTTTTTTGATGACAAAATACTTGATTAGCTGTGTCATTCATTGCTTGGATCTAAAAAGACCATTGCATAGAAGAATCAGGATCAGGATCAGCATGTATTAATAAACTCGATCTACCAACTTTTTATAGTTAAAAGGTTCTCTCAATTACAAAAAATGTTTCTTTGATGTGCAGGTATTTGGAAAATGGGTGTATGTGATGGGGTCTGGTGACCCCAAGCCTTACCACAAAGCACTGGAGTCACTAAAAAGCTCCTGGATAGACTTGACTCCCACTTCTGACAGTCAAATAGTAACTTTACGTTGGGGAGATTACTGTGTGTAAGTCTGGTGATTTAATTTGATTCACACAATAACTGTACATTTAAAACAAGTTAAGTCTATGATGATGAAATTCTGTCATGTGTGTTAAGAGGTTATTCTCGTCTCTCAGTAATCGGTGTATCGTGGGTGAGGCAAACGCAACAGTCTCAGGAGTTGCTACCACGTTTCGCAGTAAGTGAATACGAGGTAGCTGAGCAGAAAGAGGAGATGAAGTTGCTCATGTGTTGGCCTGACATTGGCTGGATAGATGAGGAGTTGAGATACTGGTTAAGGCAGACCTTTGACCAAATTGCAGTGATGGAAATATCCACACAGATAATATAATCCATAATTCTGCTGTCTGTTTTCAAAGAAAATTTGTCAGATCACAAAGGACATATTCTAGAGACTTGCTCCGACTGCCTGCTGTGGACAGACACCTTTCGGAACGGCGATGTCACTGGGAGATACATCATGCAGTTCAGTAAGTCCTGTCTTTATTACAGTCATACTGTTGCAGGACCTATATTGTTGGTCAAATGTGTACATACCTATTCAAGTTTGTCATCGTTTTTAATTTCTCCTTCCCCCAGCAAGGACAGGGAAAATTGATCCCAAAGACGTTGTAATATTTAAGAAACAGGTCGGATGTTTGAACTTCCCAGAGAACTACCACAGCTACGATGGGAAAACAGGTCAGTAAAGCGATTTTCTCCTCTTCCTTATCAAAATAATTCTATCTAAAAGAAAAGCCTGACAAAATCTAAATCCTTGCTGGTCTGGAGACCACAAGTTACACAAGTAACCACAAGGTGGTGATGTTGTATTTTGAAATGTAACTTAATAGTATGTGGAGTAAAGTGTGCACAATGTCAGGAAATGACAATGGAACAAATATCCTCTCTGATACCCAGGGGAGTCGACTGGCATGCATCACAGCACTACTGGCATTCTTCTAATCTTCTCCTTCAATTGACCCCCTTCTTTTTCCTCTGTTTCAGCGCTGTGCCCGGACAAGGACAACACAGAGTGAGCAAGAAGAAAACAGAGACGGAAGATAAATGAATGTTAGTGTGAAGCAAATATTAATGTAGTAGGTTTGTTATGGTTGAACTATTTACCCTTGAGAACCAAGCATGCTTTTTGTATTTTCAGTATCATCTACACACACAATAGTTTCATGAGCCCCAATTAACCAAGGAATTAATGACTACAACCTTTTTATATATGTATATATTTTCTTATCAGAACTAACTTGTGACAGTTTGTGACATATTGCATTAGGAAGCAAACTTGTGGTGTCAAATCCACGTTTTATCTTGAAATAATGATTACTACATCACATGTAATTTGTCTTGAGAATAAAACTATGCATTGGACACTAACTGCTGACATTTTCACAAAGCTGGCTGTGAGTCGACATTGATACGGACTGTCATACTGTGAAAGGTCTATAACATGCATGATAAAATAACAAAAAACAAACTGGTTCTTTATGTAAACAATTATAAAACAATGAAGTTAATTCATAAGTGCAAATTCCAGCACAACCAGGCACTGGACACAATCAACCTCTACCTCAAAAGACACACTTTTTTTCAAACCATAACTATATATTTGGAAATAACAGATTTTAAGTGTAAGAATATGCAGTTTATTTTGAAGCTACACTAGGCCCCCCTCTCAAGCCAGGATCCTCATGTCCATGTACTCAAGCCATCAGCCTCCTGTAATGGCTCCCCAGGGCATCCTGAAGGCTTTCCATCTTGCTCGACTTGGTGCTCTCCGTTTGCCTGCTGGTTCTTGTACTTCCTGTTTCAGAGCTGGTCTCTGACCCTGGCACTAGCCTGCATCCTAGCAGTGCTGCCACCTGCTTCTGGCACTGGGAGGAGCCAAAGTAATAGATGATTGGATCCAGGCAGCAGCTAAGGCTACCCACACACATGGAGAGCAGGTAGGCCTGGTAGGAACTGTCACTACCCTTATGGGCCAGCTGAACATAGTGAACCATCAGGATGATGTTAGTAGGGGTGAAGCAGGCCACAAACACCACCAGGACAGTAACAGCCATCACCACAGCTCGAGTCTTCTTGGAGTGGTTCTCCACATTGGCTGCGGCCAGGGCCTGGACGATGCGCACATAGCAGACGGCAGTGAAGAGAAGAGGAATGAAGAAGAAGACAGCGGAGTAGATGGGGAAGAAGTAAAGGTAGTACCCCCGTAGTTTGACCACATCCTGTACATCATGACAGGTGGTGATGCCCAGGTCTGGCAAATGGATGGTCTGCCCTGAGATCAGGAGCGGGGTCACCCCTCCCAGGGCCAGCAGCCACATAGCAACACACACAGCTGAAGCCGTCTGAGGGCTGCGCCACGTCAGTGAGTTCATGGGGTAAACCACAGCCAGGAAACGGTCTATACTGATACACATCATGAGCAGGACAGAACAGTACATGTTGCAGTAGAAGGCTGCTGTGACAACTCTACACATGAAGGACCCATAGATCCAGTTGTTGCCATGGTAATGATAGGCGATCTTGAAAGGAAGGAGCAGGCCAAACAACAGGTCAGCACAGGCCAGGTTCAGCATGTAGATCACTGCTGGCTTCCTCGGACGGATCCGACGCACAAACATCACCACTGCAACAAGGTTGAGGGGCACGCTGATGATGAAGACAAAGGTGTAAATGGTCGGTACGAAGGCAGTTGCCAGACGGCCCTGGAGGAAGCCTTTGACCTCAGCTGAGACAGAATAGTGGTTCTTGGGTGGGTGGTGTGGGCCGTGGCGGCTGTGCTTTTTCACTGGTTCCTGCTCCATCCCAGAGCCGGAATCCCTCATGTTATCCAACACAGACAGGCCAAGGTAGTCTATTGGCTCATCAGTCACCATTACAAAGTGAGCAGAAAAAGTCCTCAGGATGGGCATTGAGTCTAAGGAGACAAGGGCAGATAGAGTACAGATGAAGTACTGCATTCAATGGATGAAGCTACATATTGTGCAAAGACGCACTTTTTTTCAGTCATCATTGAAAATGAGTAAAAATCAGTAAACCTTTCCACCCAAAATCTGATTTTGATGGACCAAACACCAGCTTTCAGTTGATGAAAACCCGGTTAAAGTTCGACACATCATTAAGGCAAAAGCGTATCAATTACCAAGTCACTAATTTGTGTCTAGTGGGCAACATGACGCGCTGTACGCAGGGAGATTCGTGCGTAAAAGTAGTGTCGCCAATATAAGCCAACGCGATGGCAATATATCACACGTAATAGTAGCAATTGTTTCATAAGGCATCATCAGCATTTTTCTATTCAATAATACGATATACATGTCCTAGATGTTAAACAAGCTTACCATATGCCCAAATACATGCGTAGCCATACAAAGCGTGTCTCAATCATTAACCAGGAGAGTCAATTATGTTTTTCATGCAGTCACATTAAATTACATGCTAACCTGAAATCACCTAATCACAGGCCACTGATGGACCGACACTTATAGAATGAAGCAGACAACTTACCATTTGTGGGAATAAACGCTGAGCTCTGGAGACAAAACAATACCAACAACCCCACTGACCGGAAAACCATGACTGAGAGCTTTTGTTTTATTTCTTGTAAATATTTAAAGTCGCAAAGTGTGTGAATATGAAACTATCTGGCTGCTGCAAGACTCACTGATGTGTTCTCAGCCCGCACGAGACATGCTTTCAGTCTAGTCTAGGACACTCCGCCTCCTCAGGGCCTACTGAGCCTCGTCTCCTCCCTAGACTTCCTTCGCGTTACAAAATGCTCTCCCTCATATAAAAGGTTGGTAGACATTAAGCGATGTATTAATATTGGAAATCTCTAGAGATGAGTAGACTTCTATACAAACAAACAATTATGGACATTTGTGATTTATTAAGCACCTCATTAAAGCATTATTTCATGTGTCATTTATACTTTCATATTACATACATTTTATAAAACAAAAAAAACGAGAATCACTGTTCCTTTGTAGTTTAAAAAGTTCTTTTTTGAATCTTATCTGAATTAAAAGGCACCGGTAAACTACTGTTTTTCAGATGTCCATGCTGGCTGGTTGGGCTGGAATCCAACACTCCCTCATAGATCCATGTCTGAACTAATAGACAGCACTACAATGTTGGAGATCCCATCAACACTTTAAAGTTTTTCCTTCATACAACATGAAAATAACAACGTGTTTCCCAGTATCATCTACATATAAAACAAATGGCATTACAATATAATTCTTTAAATATATTCAATTTACAATCACCCTGTGGGAAAAACAACAGAACATAAACAAACAACAAACACATTTAATTAGACAATACACCAGCTAAACATTTCATTTTGGTATAAGGTGATCGATCGAAATGTAATCATCTTTGGTTCACCAGCTTGGTGATTGTTGTGATAAATCATTGCTGGTCAAATACTTGCACCAGTCAGTCTCTTCCTCCATGAGAATTTATTTCAAACTCTGCACTGTCAGAAGGCACAATCCTTTCAAAAACATCGTCCTCCGCTCCTGTTTACTTTCTCTATCTCCCTCCAGCTTTTTTTTCTTCTCTCACTTTCCATAGAATTTCTTGTTGAGGAGGAAGATGAGCAGGTTGACATTCACCTTGGCCTTGTCAAACATCTTCATGACAGCCACTCCTTCATACTGTAGTTGAAGGAGGTCCTGGACACACAAAATCCCATAGATGTGATTTAAGACTCAGTCAAACAACCTTGTCAATGCATTCATTTCTATAGATTGATGTGGTACCAATTTGCCAGATTGAGAGAGAACTTGAATAATCAACTCTGAAAATAGCATACATATATATCATACAACATATTTGAAAGTCCATTTAGTATTGAGTCATCATCAATGTGATTGTTGAAAGGAGTCTACTTCTTCAAGACATTTTGATCTATGTCAATAAATCATTCCTTCATACTCAGTGCAGAGATATGAACACCATTACAAGTGCGTTCATTACTGTTATCTGGTTGACAAAAATGGAAAATAATTGCTTTATTTTCATTACATTGTCTGCTACTAACCCAATAATGAGAACAGGAAAGTTCATCTGTCAGCAATATTTACTCTTGGCTGGTGAGACACATTATTTCGTAAAAATCCGGCACACAGGGGAAGCATTTACCTGGAAATGAAGCTGGACCTTTTCCATTTCAACTCCCATAAACTTGGCCTTCACCTCAAAATCCCCAACTTCCTGACTGGGTGAGATGTCAAACATGACATTTTTGAACCTAAGGGGAAGAAAGACAATAACATGAGGTAAATTGATGAACAAAGCGAGAACACAGGACGCGGGGAGAGACAGGATAATCATCTGCGTTAGTGCTGTTATTCTAAGTCCAATGGGAGTTGCTTTTGGCATAATCCGTAGTATTTTACAGAAACTGAAATTAGGATTCCAAACTAAGAGTAAATTTGTGATTCAATTAAAAAATGACGGCGTAGCTATGCTGTAGGTGTTTACTATGTCAGCATAGCAAAAATATCACCATGGCAACTAGGTTGAGCGGCATACTGATGAAGAAGACAAAGGTGTAAATGGTCGGGATGAAGGTAGTTGCCAGGCGACCCTGGAGGAAGCCTTTGGCCTCATCTGAGCCATAATGGTGCTTCTTGGGAGGAGGGTGTGGGCCACGGTGGCTCTGCTTTCTCATTGTGCAGTAAGAGCCGCTTATTTTGTCTTCCTTGACAGATCACATTTTTCCCCCCAATTCCCTCTCTGGCACAGGATGGCATTTTAAGCCAGTAAGATAGGAGGGTATTGATCTTGAGAATAATAGAGGAGGTGTGTCATGAAGAAGGATGTCAACTCAATGGACAATATCCCTAATGATATTTTTCCTTCCGCACAGAGAGCTGACACAGCTCATACCACTGTTTACATCAAAGCCAGTTCATAGCCCAGTCCCAATACTTCTAACAGGCATCCTTCCTCTCCTTGCTTGGGAAAAGAAATCCTATAATTTCCTACACTGAGATACAACTGGATTGATGAAAACTATGGCCTCCAGTAGTATTTAAACAGGTTTGCAAATACTGGCTAGGAATAGGTTTTCTTTTATTTTGGCCATGATAAATGGACAATTTTGAGGCAATGTTGAGGCAACATTGAAGAGTGACATAGCTTGCAATAGGTATGGAGAAAAAACAGAGTGGGATGCAAGGAAGAAAAGTATCATGATATTCATACACTCACAATTGTTGGCAGACTTGGTCTTCTACATTGCCTTGAGCCTTATAATTATACCACATGTAGGGAATTTTCTTGTGATGTATGAATGTAACTGGACTTCCCAAAGGTCTCTTTGTACCAAACTCATTGTAGTCTCAGATCAATGGAAATAAGCAGCAGTAAAATACTTTTGGGATACCCTGCCCTTTTCTGTAGCTGTCCAAGTGGCGACCATTTAGACTCACTGGTTCGTCTGCAGGCCCTCTATCTCCAGGATGACTCCCTTCTCATGCAGCTTGGCAGCCGTGTATTTCAGAGACTGCTGCTTCCACTTCTTACTGCCCTTCTCCTCTCCTTTTCTGTCCTGTTTGATCGACCTGCGTGAATTCCTGGACACACGCATACATAAAATTGAATAAAATCTCCAGCCACACATCCATCAGTCCATCCATGAAAATATTATGAGATTTAGTTAAAACTCACTTCCTGTTGAGGTTATCGAGGCAGGTCTTGATGTAGGTGTCGTAATAGTTCATTTGGTCCTGGTAGAAGGTCGTCTTAGAGTTGAGCGCAGTCAGTGTCTGCCGGAGCTTCACGAGCTCCGCCTTCCTCCTCTGCCTGTAGCGTCTTTGGTAGCGAATATCCTGTCAGTCACACAGAGAACGAACTTGATTGATTGAAAAGATGTTTTAGCTACACTTTAGCATTGGAAGCATGTGTGTGTGTCTATGTGTATGTGAACAAAAGCTGAATATATACCTTTGATATGTCATTAATGAGGTCCTGGTACTTGTTACTTGCAGTGACCAGGCCAGCCTGCTCCAGGGAGCGGAGGTTCCTCAGGACCTTCCTCTTCTTCTGCTCTAGAGGCAGCTGGCTGTCCTCCAGGACCGCCTGGCTGCTCTTCAGACCTTCTGGCGTTTGGGCATCCTGGACTGCACGGCGCTCTACAATCTTAGCATGCTCGGATTCCTTGAGAGGGGAAGTCAGACATAAACACAAACCGTCAGCACATTGCAACACATAAAAATATCAATGCATTGCATATCACTGTTGTCATGTGAAAACCTTAGAGCTAATATAATGTTATGATAATGTTTTCATAATTTAACTTCAAGGATTACATGCTGTTTGGATTAACTCACTTAAACGTGGTGGCCAAACTAATTACAGGACTGTTCATCTGACAAAAACACCTTTTGCAAGAAAACACATATGGTATATGAGGATCTAAAAAAAGTAAATACAGCTAATAAGATCACCTGTAGGGCAGTGGCTGGGGTCTCCAGAGTCTCAGGTAGAGTCTCTCCAGGTTGGATCCGAACTACATCCACGATAAGCTTCTTAGTCCTGACATGCACACACAGAAATAGATGGTCTTTGCTTGTTATCACAGGATAGAGGTCAATATTTTATAAAAACTAAATCATAATATCCATTTTAGATGGATATTGGATATAGATTAAACAAAATCTTCCTAAATTCCCTATTAGTGACAATGTTAACAAGTAGTCTAACAATCTGTTGATATGACCAAAAAAAACCTCCTCGCTTTAAAGCAACACTTTTGGAGACCTCAACTGGTTTAAGGTGTAGCCTAGTCTCTTGTAGATCTCCTTCCCTACATTGTTTCACTTTGTTTTAGCGCCGTGTCACCAGAGGTGAAAAGTCTGGCTGAGGCCAGTTTGCATTTCATCTACTCTACTTCAGAAAGCTTGGGTTGATGGGTGATGTCTCGTCCATCACCAAACAAGACATGAACATTTTCTTAATTACAAATTTAAGAGAAAAGTAAGAAAATCCAAAGTCGACTCAATTTGCACAGACCCCTAAGTCGATTTACATTTGTATTCCCGATAAACACTGACAAAACAGGAATTTTGAGTTAAAAAATAACTGTTAACTGTTAAATCATCAGAAAGAATCAAATAGCTTGGTATTAGTAACCATCCGCCTAACCCAATGACACGGTCAGTCAAAAATGGGAGCCATGACAAAGGCCATATAAAAACTGTGACGTTAATTTCCAAGAGACTATAGTCTTTGACGTACACATTTTGCATCACTGAAGATAAACATAAGCCATCGGCTGAGGAAGAGGCCATCTTTCCAATACAGATTATTTTACAAGGTACTGTAAGGAACTGGTGCAAATGGACACATCTTTATAGCCAAGATAACCCTGACCACTAAACCTCTTCCTCCTTGAACAGGAAACGAGGGGCAGGAAAGACCAAGACATGCCACTGAGTGATAGCCACTGAGAAATATTCGCTGTGTCCAAAAGGGTTAAGGCGTCACACAGTATTTATAGATTACTTCTGGCTTCCAAATGTGCTCAACCTTCTACAAGAGTTTACCAGCCATCTGAAAGTGTTCTGTACTTCTGAGCTGTGTAATCCTGTGGGATGCACTTCAATAGAGTCACCACTTTATAAGATTAGAAATATAGGATTATAGCATCACCATTTGCAATACTGGACAAACAAGTGCTTTTTTTGTTTGTTGTTGTTTTGTTTCGTTTTAAAATAAACCAATAAACTTACTTTGTCATGAGAGCCTTCATGTCTTTGTCATCGCCTTCCAGCAGCTCAAACTTGCTGGTTAGATTGAGGGAGATCTCCGTCTTTGCTAGCTGGCTCAGGGTGCTCTCTTTGTTGGGGTCGTTAGGATCCACTGCTCCTTCACCTGAGATTAGGCAGCAAAGCATGAAAAGCAATATAGCAGCTATGGTCAACTTAATAAGGTGAGTGCCAAACAAAGTGAAGATGTGGGCTTTTGAACAGAAGGTCGCTGGTTTGATTATTTAACTGAGGCAGAGAGCGTAGCTGAAAAAGAGCTTTTGTGCTCAGGAAAACCTTCAGTGGATAATGAAAGATTAGAAAAAATATACTTGCAATTGTAGAAACACTGTACTGTGAATGAATGTGTGTGTGAGAGTACCGAGCAGCGCCTCTACATCAGGGGCATCTCCCAGGTCCTGTAGCAACTCATGCAGCAGGTCGTTGTGGTCAGGAGAGATGGCTTCCAGGTGCTCCAACAGCAGCTAAACAAATACAGAATTTGTTTGACCTTCACTATGAACCTTATTCTAGGCATGCAGTATTATTCTGACAGGGCGAGGAACCTTAACCGATTCATCCACAGAGAATCAACTCGACAGGATCCAGACTTATGGATTCAAAGTGCTGAGCTTTCTCTTACAAGTTAAGCAAAACCATTCCTTCTCACCCAGTGCCAAAAACCACACAGTTACATCATTATCATGTAGATGACATGTAGACACAGCACATCTTTTTAAATCAGTGAGCTGAGGGTGCACAGGGGGCATTGAGATTAGAAAAGGATAGCCACCCCATGCTGCTTATATGAGGTGATAGCGCTCGGATGTAAAACCATTTCCCTCTCCCTTGCTCTCTTCCTTTCTTTGTGAGGAATAATAGACACAGGACATCCATACTATAGGTTTCTCTTGTACAGCAGCACACAACTATGCTAGAAGGGAATCCTCCCCCTTCTCTTTTCTGCGATCCCTTCATTCAGCCGTCCCATTTCTCACAAAATGATTACCAAGCGCATAGGTGTGTTACATAACTAAACAATAAATACATTGATATGTCAAACAGAAGTTGCCCTCTCTTCATATCATATCAAACACAAACAGAAAGAAAACGACAATCTATAGTGTTAGGTGCAAAAAGAAGGGTTAGAGAACATCCGCCCAAAGCGATATGCATGTCATCTCCATTGTTTGGGTTAGTGGGCTGTCGAGTGACACTGATGACCAAGAATACATCTGGCTTTAACCAACAGATGTCATCAGCTGGCCGTGAGAAGTTTGTGCTCACCACTAATCCCATTCCCAGGGAGTGGTCTGGAAATGGGAGAGAAGCAGATGAGAGCAAGAGAAAGACATGACTGTGGAAGAAAAAGGGGTCATGAGAAGGCCAGAAAATAGAAGAGAGTAGAGAAAGAGAGAGGGGAGAGCCCTTTTCCCAATTCCAGAGACAATCACACGTAGCCTCGTTGCCAGGTCTATTTGGAAAGGACATAATGCAGTAACTGTAGCCTATAGGAGGGAGCAGGGAGATCTTCGACTTCAGCATGAATCATAAGTCCATGCATGTACACATCTTGTGGAAGTAGCTGCATGTTTCTTTGAACTTATATTTTAATGATGACTAAATGACGCGTTGAGACATTGTTAATGATCCAATCTGGTCTACAGAAGACGTGTTAGGGACACGTCTTGTTTGGGTTTACCGAGTGGGTATTGATGATCTCCTCTATTGAGATGTAGATGATGGGCTTGCTCAGGGTCACCATGTCTGAGTATTCATCCACGTTAAACTTCTCCTCAGGTTCAGGGACATCACAGGCTGTCTGGAAAAATACCCTGGAGGAAAAGAACAAAAGCACATTAGCAGTGAATGGTCTGAGACACAAATATGGATAGAGCTGATGTCCTGCACTAGGCAAGATCACAAGGCATTAAAACGTCAACCTTGACTAAGGTTATATCAACCTTAGTCCACAAGCAAAACATTCTGTAATGCACCTTTGACTTTATGGTAGTCATTCAACTGGGGTAAATTACCCATAGTGACTTGGCTCAGGTTTCTGTGGATTTCCAGTAATGATGAGTCAGTAGTTGCTTCACCACTGTGGGGAGAACAATTGTCGGAACGCAACCTCCCCCCAAAAACAAGAGACACACGTACCAACACCCGTTCTCATTTGTGCGTTCATACAAGGCTTGCGGTTCAGGAGATTTGAGTGAAGACACACATCTCCTCCTAGTTGCTGACACTGCACGTTAACACAACAGCATCTTCCTCTCTCAGGATTACCTCTACTTCCACCGTGTCAGTGTTCCTGACCTCACTAGGGAAACAGGTTTATCAGCAGGGCTCACTTTATTTATCTCATCCTCTTGGCTTTTTCATTGGATGGAAACTTTCTTTGTGCATGCAAAACATCTCCAAGAGAGGTGTTGCTGAGTGAGGTTAGGAGACATTGTACATGTACACCAAGTATAAAACTTTCCCTTTCCCCCAAAAAGGAAGAACATAGCAGGAGATTGTTTTACCCCATTGTTTCTTCCTTCTTTGTGCACATGACATATGGAAAATATACTTTTGAGGAATGCATCATTGCATGTTGTTTTTACCAGCTACTCCATAATTGCACAGCATATATTCTCTGCTATATTCATGTTCCCTTCTCTCACCTAAACTTCTCATACGTCTCTGATATGTAGATGTTCATTGGTGTCATATGTGCATTCTCGCCCTCAAACAGCTTGTTGGCAGCTGCGTGCTGGAGCATCTTGGCGACAGATCCCAGGTTACGGCGCTGGTCTGAGTGTAGTTGACCCCCGGCCAACACGTCAATGATGTCAAAGCCGTCAGGTGCCACGATGGCTGGGTTCATATAGCGGTAGTACAGCAGGTTTCCTACAATCTGGCACAAGAGGTGGCAAATGCATAGTTAAACCTTTTGTACAACTAATGGATCAATAACCTAGAGTAAATCAACACAGACTGGAGAAGGAAGAGATATTATGCTACATGATAGTAAGCAAATAAAAAATGGAAATGTATACAAGGGCCCTCTACCTTCAACAGCTCATCCTCTGAGGCATCTGGAAACTTTTCATGGAGGCTGTTCTTCAGAACTTTTGCTATGTATCTCATGCCATAACTACATGCAAAACAAAACAACATGGAATGGACATCACACACCAAATAACATGCATTTGAAGCAGGATGTGAGGATTCAGCTGAATGTATTGCTGGATTCAAATGTCTCTTTACACGTTATTGGAATTCCAGTCCCGTGTAGTACACATCAATGCAATTTTCACAGCTTATGAGTGCAGTTTTCCCTCATGAGTTTAATCAAACATCAGCACCATCTAGTGGGATATACTGGCTCTAGCAACTGTGAGCAATTTTTAAATCCTTGCGATTGTGATTTTTCAAGTTTATGAGATGATGCAAAAGACTATTTCCTGTGCTATTTCAAAATAGAATTACATTGTTTTGCACTGCATAGATGTTTGTATATGTCTCTATCCAAAATTTGATGGGAAAGAAAGAACACTATTCAGCCTAGTACTGGATTATGCACTTTCAAACATGATTAGGAGATCACACGCTGACCTAATTGGTAGTAAAGAGTATTACAGGAACACCCTTATTTATTGTTCCTTATCACTGATATAGGCAAAAAACCCAACACATACAGTATCAGCAACATAGTGTTCATCAATCTGCTCTAGCATGATATAAGCAATATTGTCATGGAGAAAGCAAAGGATGGGCGGACACTGACAATGAACAGGTCCCCAAACTTACGGGATATTATCGAGCGAGGACACAATGGAACTGAGAACTTTATCTGTAGCCGAGCGCAGAGCCAGACTGGATGCCTCCAGCCTGCCACGTACTTCCTCATGTGACATGGCCTGCTCAGGAGTCACTTCATAGGGCAGCTTACTGAGGGAAGACAAAACCCAGGATACAGTGACGACTGACATTTGTGCAGACAGTAGGCATTTAGGTATATACACTACTGTCACAGTCACAGTGCTTGTTGCCGTTACTAACCAATACCTTAACAAAACAACAAAAAGTAACAAAATAAACATTGACAATCAGGTTTAATTATGAGAGGACTTGCTGGTTCTCTTAGCAGAACATAAATAGCCAAAGATTATATGATGGTAATATGACAATATAAATATACTTTAAAAAATGTATGAAGAATAAAATTCACTCAACAGTTCAGCGACCACTAAGTACTAGGGACCTACCTGGCCTCCCCTGTAGCCGACTCCAACTGGTTAACCCAGGCCTTGTACACATCCACAGGATTAGTGTTAATGCCCAGGCTCTTGTCCTCAATGATTTCTTTGACCACAGGTGCCAGCAACTGCCTGAGTGTGTTATGGCCACGTGCACCTCTGTTGAAGCTCACCACCATCTTGATGACTGTAGGGTTCCCTGTCACTATGTCCTGGATCTGGTCCACCTTAGACCTGAGGCACATGGAGGAGATTGTACAGATCAGGACTCTTTTGCCCAAAACATCAACATCAAGATCGAAATGGAAGAGTTTAGTGTGCTTTAGGGAAACCCATCTTGTTATGAATTACATAAATTACATAAATTAATAATCAATTTCAGACATTTCAGGCATTAATCACAATGGCAGTCCTCACTTGATTTCCTCCTCCAGGGCAGTCTTGAAGAGCTTGAGCAGTAGGTACTCTTCTCTCTGGTTAGAGGCGTAGTTGTACAAGGTGAAGATCACAGTGTCCATAAACTTGGTGGACTTGTTTTGGGGCATCTGGAAGATCAGCTTGGCCAGGTAAGAAGGATTGGTCTGAACGGGCAAGAGGAGAGAGGGTGGTCTAAGTTGAATCAAGTTGAAAAGCAATAGGATGAGGGGAGTAGTTGCAGAAGGAGAGACAGTTACAGACACTCACAACTGGGAGCTGCTTAGTACAGCCACACTTTTGTTGTATGTGTGAGTGTGTACACACATTTGTCTCACCTGTAGCAGATAAAAGAGGTGTTGATAGGCCTCCAGTTTCCTTCTTTTGCCTTTACTTAGGCCCTTGATACCCAGTCCGCCTCCTGCAGCCAGCTCCTCTTTACTCATTTTACTTTTCATGTTCTTCATTTTCTTACTATGGGACACAACATCCTTTTCACAGAAACAAACACCAGCAGGGTAAATGAAGCAGCCAGACTGGACTGGATACATGTTCAAACAGGAATATATTAAAGGGATTAAGTGCAATGTTGGTTACTGAAATAGTGCACATGAAACTTGTGATATTAGCTAGCTATGAATGATGCCAAAGAAAAAAAAAATCATTATTTGCATTTCCTTTCCTAACAACAAGGGTTACCAACCTGCAGGGTGATCCTGTTCTTCACCAGCAGGCCAATCTTGATGTCCATCAGGTTCAGGTCGTTCTCCATCTGCTGATTGGAGCGGATCTTGGTGACCACTTCCTCCCTAAGCCGTGTCACTTCCTGCTCTTCCTGCAGATCCAGGGTGCTTTGCTCCAGCAAGTGGACAAACTTGCGCACCACCGACAGAGGGGGATCCTGGGCTCCAGCTAAGAGTTGGCACATATGCAAGCCCGCGAGAGCACTGGTCAGTAGTCTATTCTATACAGCTAAGCCCTGTGATGCAGGCTGAAGCTGCCCACAGGTACTGATCTAGTGGTATTGGGGGCATGTAAAGTGTGTGTTGACTCACTGAGTGTTCTGTAGTCATCTCTGGCTTTGTTGGCCTTCAGGAAAGCCTGGATCTTCACTATGTCTTCCTCCTGAACACACGTTGAGTGTCATACAACTCGAACAAACCTTTGTATAAGGTTAAGACAAAGGACTCCATCTGGTGATCCTGAAGAGAACATGTTACTCACGTGATCTTTAAAGTACTGCATCCTCTGAGTGTATTTACGTTTAGCTCTCCACATTTTCACTAAGGACTGGATCTGAACAGGGAAGACAAATTAACAAGACAAGTCTTATTAGTGTACTTTTACTACTCAATAAAGTACCCATGTTATTGTTGAGTTAGGTATATGTTTTAACAGGTGTCTATTCCAGAACTCCCAGCTAATAAGGTTATTTTGGGCTGTGGTTGATCATTTCCAACAGTTTCCAAAGCTTTACACATATTATACATTTCCATGTCATACATCCAAAAATATAATCATTCACCTTGACAACAGAAAGAACATTGTTTTGCAGCAAATTAATTCTGTCCTTGTACATCTTCTTCTGTTTATACCCTTTCCAGCAAGCCTGCAATAAAAGGAAAAATATTATCAAAACTCTTTTAGCAAGGTGTTTTACATCAGTAGTAACATAGCTTAGATGTCAGCCTTCATAGGTTGTTAGACTCTTTAGTTCTTCACAAATAAGATGTGTGTCTGGTCTTAAAATGGTGCACACATCCTAAATGTATGCTCTTGGTCTCGGCTGTAAATTGGTAAGTCTGTAAAATGTTCTGCAAGACACAATACATTTGTAAACCTGTTAATGATCAACACAGAGGGAATGCTTTCTAGCCAATAGGAATATGTTCTATTGCAATATATAGCAATAGAACATATTCCTATTTCTATTCCTATTCATTACATGGCCCAAATTCCTTTCGGGGATCAACAAAGCTCATCTAATCTTTCGTCTTACTTGCCGACCACTGTTCGCAGCGCATAGTTTGTACTGGTGCCATACAGTACCTGCAGTTTGACCACATGTGGTTCTTGTTGTCGTAAATACTCCATCCTCTGGGCGTGCACTTTCCTGACCAGGTAACCTCTGATCCTCGCCTGCAGCTGGGTCACCAGGGACTCGTTGGCCAACCATAATTGTTCCCTGTTATACTCCGCAGTCACACAGCTGACCACATTCTGAAGGAACAAATAAATTAGTCACTCAATCAATAAAATCATGGCAGGTGGAAGGAATTATGATAACACTACATGGTGGAGGGTGGAAAGTAGACATTTTCACACATATAGTTAAGGTTACCTGGATTTCCTCTTTACAGAGCTGGCCAGCATTGTGTTCAAACCCCTCTGGCTCCTCCCAGGTGCCCTCTCCATTCTCAAGGTTGTAGTAGTAGTCATACCTGTCCTTGATGTGATGTCTTACCCACACACTCTCACAGTTTCCTGGGAGAGAGCAGAAAGCAACCCTTCAAATCATTGTTCTTTTCAGCTACTGTGTGGGGCGGGGAGGCGTATCAAGGATAGGCTGCACTGTGGATTCATAGTGAACGCTACATTGAACACTAAATCAAAAAAGTCTGTTGACTTCTTTCTAAGTATGTAACAGTTCCTCACAAATAGAGCTTACTCCGTGGCAACACATGTACACCAAGTTACCTGTAGTAGCACTGTTTGTCTGTCTCTGGGCCAGGTCAGTCTGGTAGGTGTTGGCGCATTCAGACAGCACCGCTCTCAGCCCTGCAATGGGAGCCTGGAGGGCCTGCAGTGTATTCTGGGAGTCCCCCTCAGCCACCATCCTATTGATGTTTGCTACCGCTCCAGCCACTGGGACAGTACAGAAGAGTTGAACACACAATCAATGATGAAAACTAAACAGGAACAGAACAATAACAGAAGTGGTGACACAAAGAGCAGCTGCACAGTGT
Organism: Hoplostethus mediterraneus; assembly: GCA_034670385.1. Lineage (NCBI taxonomy): Eukaryota > Metazoa > Chordata > Actinopteri > Trachichthyiformes > Trachichthyidae > Hoplostethus > Hoplostethus mediterraneus. Next base: position 8,314,281 of record JAXDDW010000002.1, read on the forward strand.
TACGAGGACAATTAACTGGCTATGAGAAGATTGATTGGGGGCAATGGTAACATTAAGGTGTGTATGTGGGTATGGTTGAGACAGTGAGTGCAGTTAAACATACATATGAGAGCCTCCTCTTCATCCTGGTTGGCTGTGTGTATGGCCTCTTGGATTTGGTCCAGCCACAACACAGCAGACTCGTCCCCAGAGCTCTGCCGTCAGACAAAAACACACGGTCACTCCTTTTTCTGGGTGTTAATACAAAACTATACCACAAGCATACATGCATGGTCACACAATACCAACTTGATATCAGCTTGTGAAATGTTTGAGTGCAGTTTTAGTGTTCAAGTCCTCTTCCAGTATCACCCCTTTCCACCAATCACAGTCCCAGGCAAACAAGGCTCAAATATGTCAGGGCGAGGCCAATCAGCTGTCAAAGGTTAGAAAACAGCTTTCGAACTCATCAAATTAGGATTGTAGAGATTTTTGGGGGTATGCACCAAAGTACTGGTATAGGGTTTTGTACTACATACAGTGGAAGCACTTCATAGCAACGCTGATCACCAAAACTACATAAGCTAGCGGAGCAACAGCAAATACAACAAGCAGGCAGTACCATTTCAAGACTGCTTGTTAGACGGCCACCAATACATCCTCACACCGACACAATAAACTACTGTGGATTAAATAAAACAAAAGAACATAACACAATATCACAACAAACATAAGGAATGTTTATTTAAACCTGATGTATGTACTTGTTCTCAGGCTAATTTTAGCCCTTTGGTAGGGGCTAGGGGCGTATCCCTGACCACACAGCCAACAGGAAGGAAGTCACTATACAAACACACTGAACTGACTAAAATAGCTTTTCAGGTTCAATCTGTCTCTAACCAACGATTATTACAAGGCAAATACAGAAACCTACAACAATGCAAATGCTTTTTACAGTAATCATTCCTAATTTCCACAACCAAGCTGACAAACACTATTGCCTCCAACTATATACAAACTACCATATAACAACAAGGTACAGTGGGAGATTAATCCTAATCATTTTAATTAACAAGAAACAGCAGTCAGGATAAAACCGCAAATCACCCCCAACTAGTCAACATTAAGATTATTACTACTATGTTAGTTTTTGTAAATAGGGGATAGACGATAGTTTATAAACCATGAGAGGTCTCCTCCCACCCAGTGAGTCAGTGGACAGTGAGTGGCGCAGACAAGAGGAATTCAGTTTTCAAGCCTAGACAGGAAACGTGCTCACTGCACTACACACACATACAAGAGCTCGCGTACATATTAACGGGAAACACGGCTTGACTACATCGCTGACAGCACACAGTGGTTTCACTGTTGGAGCACAAATGCAACTTCAACCAGCAAACTACCAATGGAGAACTCCTAAAGTTACTTAAGTAACTCAAAAAAAGCACCACAGGATAGTGACTGGAGAGGGATATGGCCAACCTCCTGCCTGGATTTCTCGTCTGTCTGATGGCTTTCCAGACGCTGCAGGACGATGGTGAGTCACTTACAGTACAACATCACACTTTATTGAAAGGTTTTGGGGATTTTTTTCAACCTGGGACCCAAATGAGAAATTTTATCTCTGACTTCTTTAAACATCTTGCTACTTATGTTCTTTGAGAACACCAGTAATAGGTTCAGGACCCATTATGGATCCCAACTTGTAGTTGCAAAAAACAGGTTCAAGTGGATTTTAGGATGATCTAAAAACAAGACTGAATTCCCCAAATACAGATTTGATTAGAGATGGCTCTTTATTGTAAGGGGAAATTGCAGATTCATGTTAATGTTTAAGTGTTGACTTCAACAGTTGAATAGACAGAGTTATAAAACACATTTTGTGGCTGTAATTTGAAATGTACTTTTATGAAAAAGTAAAGTTTTGAAAATTACTTTTAAAAACTTTTTTTTTTTCTTTCCCAAATCTACCCTCAAACAGGGAAGAGTGCCGAAATCAAAAGCAATACTCCACCTGGTTTCACACCAAAAACATTCAAAGGGAAGCTGTACAACCACACAAACCGGCTGCCTGCCCTGCCCCATCCCAACGCAAACCCCCCACAGCTAGAGGTGAGCCCAGGGGACCCCGCGACAGCCAACACCACAGGGGTCATCAGCACCTGGGTCATTCCCTCATCCTACAGCCTGGCCATGGTGGTGGGTATCCCCTCCAACGCCTATATCCTGGCCTTCCTGAGAGTCAAAGCCAGGTCCTTCCCCACAGCGGTGCTTTACCTGAGCCTGGCCTTGTCAGACCTCCTGCTCCTGTTCTCCCTGGGACTGCGTGTCCACTACCACCTCAATGGAAGCGACTGGATATTTGGGGAAACTGCCTGCCGCATTATCACCGCCATTTTCTATGGCAATGTCTACTGTTCAGCTCACACCATTGCATGCATCAGTCTGAAGCGCTACCTGGCCGTAGCCAGTCCCTTCGTGTACAGGAGGCTGCCAAAGACTACATTGGCAGTGGGGACATGCCTGGGCGTGTGGGTCCTGTTCGGGGCAGCTGTAGTGCCTGAGCTGCTGGTCAGACAGAGCTACCAGGTGCCCCAGCTGGGAGTCACCAGCTGCCATGATGTACTTCCCCTAGAAGAAAAGTCCCATGCGCTGCTGGTGCCATACAGACTGGTGCTGGTTTGTCTGGGCTTCCTAGTGCCCTTCCTGATTTGTATCTGTGCTCATGTGGCGGTGTTGTACCACCTTGGGCGATCTCGTTGCAACTGGGGACCTTTTATCAGGATCAGCACTCTGGTCTTCCTTATCTTCGTGGTATGTTTCTCCCCCAGTGCCGTCCTGCACATCGCCCATTACATCCGTCTGTTTTCCAGTGGGGACGACAGGCTGTACGGATACTACAGAATAGCAGTGTGTCTATGCTGCTTCCACAGCTGTCTGGATCCCTTCCTGTGCATGCTCATGTCCAAGGCAGCAGCCTCGAAACTGCAATTCATCTCCCTCCGCGGGACACTTCAGAGGCCGGCTGTTGTGAAATGACGCTGGATGTGTGCGTAATAAATACATCCTGATTGAACCAATTGTTCGAGCACAGCAGGGGAGTACAGGCCCAAAGACAAAGTTGTGAAAGTCGAAACAGAATAGTGTGGAACGCTGTGCCACTGGATGGATACTGAACCTTTCTCAACTGCACGTAGCAGCCTCTATTCTCTCCTGTCTCTGTGATACAAAGTCATTTTTCACATCTTTGCAGTATCAGGAGACAAATAGCCAGACTCTCGGCAGCCTCTTCATGCCTATCATGGCAGAACTATCGAAATCTCACGCTAGTGGAGTGAAACAACATAGTATTGTAGTATGGCGACCAAGGTAATCTACTATTATGCCTTGTTTGACATCATGATTAAATACAAAAAACTAAATAGAAGTGAGAAAATGTACAGTAACATTTACTCCTTTCAACTAACTTGTATGTTCCTTGTATAAGCTATTGACACTCCTTCATTCCAGACAGACATGTTTCAACATCGCTCTATTAATCACCCAGTCTTCACTCCCAGAAGGAACCCACCACCTTAACGCATCCCCAGTCATGAGAGAATATAGGCAGAAAGTAATAGAAACACAACATAGAAGAGCAACAGCAATTGAGATCATAGTAATGTAGAAGAGAGCTATCTCAGGGATCGCAGGTTGCTGTACAATTCCTTCAATACAATTACAGACAAAATGAAGTTAAGACATTCCAGTACTTCATTCAGCCATAAAAAAGCACTTGGATGTCTTGAGGACGTGGTAGGTGTGAGCCAGGTCTACACAAATCATAAATTCACCACCAACTGTAGTGCCCCAGTACCTGGCAGAGGAGTAGCTTGGTGTGCTGTAGGACGTCATGGTAGTGTTTGGCCGTGGCTGGGTTCACCCCCGTCAGCTTGGCTGTGGGGAGGAGCAGGGCTGCAAGTGTCTGCTCATGATCCCCTGAGTTTAGCGCCTCGTTGATCTCAGCTATAGCGATGATGCCTGGAGGTAGAGAGAAGAATGATTTAGAACATGTTTTTTTTTTTTCAGCTTCACAATTTAGGACCATGTTTTCACAAGGTTTCAAAATGTTTGCTTTTAACCACAAGTCTACGAGGCTTTCTTACGTTCATGCTCTTCATGGACCTGAACGTTGACCGTGTCAATGCACTTCTGAACATCATTCCAGGTGAGGAACTCCTGGCCCTGGGCGAGGGACTCAGCTCGCAGCTGGATGAGAGTGTCTGCATACCTGAGGGAGAGCATGAGCAAAGATTTATAACCAAGCAACAACCATGTGGCCTTACAGCATAGTGTAGTGGAGAATGAGCCCTAACGGCAACTTACAATCATACTAGAACAGTGAAACACCGGTTAGTTTTTGAGTCACAGAATTCCAGAAATGTAATTTAGCTCATTTCTATGTCCTGCCAAAGTCACACGACTACCTGTCCTGCAGCCGTTTTACCTGTTGAGGTTGTCCTGGTCCATGTTGCTGAAGCCCAGAGGAGAGTCAGTTAGTTGCTCAGTGACAGCCTGGGGGTCTTTGGTGTCCAGCACCTCGTTCAACACCGCTACGGCAGACAGCATCTCCACAGCCACGCTCAGCTCCTCGTGGCTCAGGCCAGACTGACAAATACAACAGTCTGAATCACAAACATGAAGTGACATTCAAGTATATATACCTGTAAGCTTGTGCATGCGCGTGCGTGTAGTTCCACATGCAAACACATCAAGATTAAAAAAGTGCTGCTACTCATGTGTTGGTCATTTGCTTCCTTATGTGTCTCACCCGTCCCCCCTGTAGCTGCAAACTGAAAAGCTCAGCCTGGTAGAGGTTGGCAGCAGTTTGGTAGACAATTGACAGTTGGGCCTCGGGATTCATCAGCTCTTCTGCTGTCTCCGCTGCATTGCCAAGACGAATGGCTGTATTGATCGCTGCAACTGCCTCAAGTTCTGAACAGGAAGATTATCACTGTTAATCACCTCATGAAGATTACCCCGAGTCCAGTTTCCCAAAGGCATCTTTGTATTGAAATTATATTTGTATGTATGATCTCAGTGCAGAAATGCTTTTGGGAAACCCTGTTCAGACATACAGTACTGTATATATTGTCTTAATCTGTAAAGTGAAGATGCTTTCAAAAATAATGAAATGAAAGTTTCTAAATATACAAAAAAAAAAAAATACTATAATGAGTATAGTACTGACTTTTGTACAGTACTGTATATTATGAACAAAACACTGGTAGACAGACATTTCTTTCTGTGTTTTGAGGCACTGGGTAGTGGATACCTACTCATTTTTCAACTGGCCAATAATCATTATTAAGCAACATTCACAGTGAGAAACAAAAAAGGTGCTTACTTCGTTTCTCTGCCTCAGCAAAGTCATTACAGGAGCTGACAACTCTCTGGATCTCCTCTCGATCCAGCAACATGGCCTTCCCTCCATCCTACAGCACAGAGAGAGAGGAACAGCATCGGGACAAGCCATGGTTATTCACCATCTTCTAATGCATCTTTTCTGTTTTGAAACACACTTTCACCAAAGGCTTTAACGTTATTAAAGAAAACCCTACCAATGTGTATCGTGATGGCTTGTAAGTGTCATTATCTGAAGTGCTCCGATTCCATTTACCTTGCCTTTATGCTGGCAGTAGGTGGTAAAGTGTTCAAGGTACCAGTGGCTGTTGGCCTGCTGAACACCCAACAGGGCCAGGGCTTCTGCCCTAAGCCCAGCCATCAGAGAGGCCTCATCCTGGGCAGACACCGCTTGATTCACCTGCCTCACTGCTGCCTGGACTGGAGATGGTGCAAATGAAGACAGAGGTCATCGAGGTGCTTTGGAAAGAAGTATCTACCAAATAGCATATGTTAGATGGAGAAAATAAAAAAAAATAAAAATAAAAAGTGTGTGAGATCATATAGGAGAGACAGTGCTTACTGTTGACAATGTCAATGCAGCCCTGGATCTCCTGCTGAGTCAGCAGCTCCTCATAAACATCTCTTTCCTCTGTAGCAATAGAGGAGCGCTAAGGAGGGAGACAAGAGGGAAAAAGCTCAGGATATATTCTTCCTACCTGTTCAAATCCATTTTCCATACTGATGAAGTTGCATATTTTACAGATCATATATTTCAGCCTTGGGGGGGTGGGGGTGAATGGCTAATGTTTGTACAGTATTTGTGAGGAGAATGGGAGGCGAGATGCCGGATGATGTGGAGGGCCAGTGTTTGGTAAAGTAAAGCTGACACTGCAACCACTGGAATGTGCTGGCAAGGCCTGTGGAGTGAGTCAGTGGTGGTCACCCCTCTCAGACCCCAGTGCAGGGTGCCACTTCTCTTCAGTTAGTTGCCTGTACTAAACACTTCAGTCAGAAAGATCTGTTAGATGCAGCGGACAAGGTTACATTTTGTCGTTTGGTCAAATTTGATTATGTTATTCTCAATAAGTCTCCTCTCCTTCAGGTTCTTCTGCTTCATAATTTCAATCCACTGACTGACTGCAGTATGGAATCTTGAGATGTTTCCTATATTAAACCAAAATCAAGCAATAACAGGAAAGATCATACAGGTGATGATCCAGCCTCCCATTTTGGAAAGGTCAATACTAAATCAGTATATTATTATACCAGTAAAAAATAGCATTAAAAGCTTTACACATAGGGGATTGTTAGGCTTCTCACCCTGCCTGAGGACTGATCCTCCTTGCGAGCCTTGGTCCGGCTCAGCGTGTCCTGGTAGTCCTGGGCCAGATCCTCCTGGGTATTCCTCAGCATAGCATTGGGATTCGTCAGGGCTCCCATAGTCACAGACGCCTCACCCTTGTCAATTGCCTCATTGATGGCAATCACAGCAGCATGCACTGGGGACAACAGGGTGTGTAGGACAGTTTTAGTGTTGGGCATCAAGATAAAAGGAAGCAATCCAATCAGTCAACAATGTTCAGATATTAAGCTATTGATGTTTCGCTACCTGTTGCCCTTTCATCACCCCTCCTATCATAAAGCAATAATCAGTGGCAGTGAGTAAAGGTGCAATGCTGTGACAATCTTGGCACCATTACCCACCATTTACTGTCCATTATTGCTTTATGAATACCAAATGGATGGAAGTATGATGGCCATATAATGTTAGTGCAGAACTGCTTTTTGGCCAATCAGAAGCCTCTGTGAGAATGATCTGTTTTACTGTAGAAATCTGGTTAATGTGATTGGTCGGAGGACTTACAGGCAGCCTCGTCCACTGAGAGCTCATTGGCCAGGATGCCTCCTATTTTACTGAAGGCTGGCATGTGGATGCCATACTTGTCCAGCTCACTCCTCATGTTACTGATCTCTTCCTCTGGAAGACAGAAACGGATACATTGACCATCGACAGGGAACATAAAGGTGTTTGTACAGTACGAGAGGGAAAGGTTGACATCTATTGCATGAAATACATACATTTTGTCCCACCCAAATTTAGAAGATTGCAGTGATGATCGCAGTTTCTCTCTTTTTGTTGTAGAAAATAGATAGATTGAAAAATATATATCTTGTGCATGTCTACCTGAAGTATTACTTGAAATGAATGGCTGCAGGGGATGTTTATCTTGAGCGGAAATGTTTGATTTGAACATCTAAACCAAATACTCCAACACTCAACCTGAACACGCTTCAGAGTGTGTGGTGACATTCCATTATCTTTTTCAATTAAACCCCAAGAGGACTAGTAATTACTCATCGTAACAGCCCACGCTAGGAGGATTCTCATTATATGAACACATGCACACATCAGTCTTTAGAGAAGCCCTTAGGCAGCTGTTATCCTTCACTTTAAAAGCAAAAAGGTAATTACCTCAGCACTTCCTCTTTATGTGGGTGCATTTTGTGGACACAACCGCAACTGTGCCTTTAATGCTATGGGTTTATTAAAAGGTGCTGTGATCGAGTTTTAAAACTGGCTTTTGTTCAGCTGACACAAAGATTTTCAAGTAGCTGCCCGATTTCCACCGGTATTACCTGTGAATGCCACTTTCCCCAGCAGGTCCTGGATCTGTGGTGCGATGCCCAGTTTGTATAGGTATAAGCTGGAATAAATCACACAGTACATTAGCATTGGCACTAGAAATTAAGACTCAGAAAGCTTTAAGAAGGCTGTAACATCCTGTAAGCCTAGAGGCGTATTATGAGATCGAAATATTGATTTTGAATAATCTTCTCATGATTGTGATTGCTCCTGAGGGCCACCTCTAATTCCCTGCTATGTCACACTTTCCGCCACAAGAGGGCAGTGTCAGCTCAGACAACAACGAGCATTACTTGACGGTAAGCAGGTGGCTGGAAACTTCATAAAACTTTCATCTGCCCGCAGGTATCTGATAAGTGTTCGTGAATTATAGATATTTAAGGGAGGTCTGGCATGAGTACAACTCTCTGACAGGAGAGTTTGTACAAGCTGGCTTTTCTGCCCTTTGGTCTGAGTGAGTGTGTAAACATGAAATGCAGTCTGTCCTTGTGCACTTGGGCTACACTAAGAAGTGCTACTACATTCAGCTTAGACAAAGGGTAAGTGTTAATTTGCTGACCACTGACTCAGCTCAGGAGATACAAACGCAGTAACAGCTGACTGAGGTTAATGGAGGAGGTTGATTACAAAACACTGGGGTTAAAGGCAAGCAGCTGACTGGCTTGGAGCAACTGGCTTACTCCCAATTGTGGGCTCACATGGTGCCCTCTGGTAGCAGTCAAGTTACTGGTGTTCCTTCTACACAACAAATTAGGTCCTGCTCCTTTACCATCTTGTCTCTCAGAGCTCAAATTCACTTATAAGCCCTGTTCTGTTTTTATTCCATTGTGTTCCCTTTCCATTTTTCCCCTGCACTGAATGTGACGCAGCATCCTCCCCTGTTCCTCCATGTTTGCATGCTTTGTGCCCTGAGCAGCAGAGTGGTCACTGGGTCCCTGCGGGACTCAAACTGGACTGTCAGGAAGGAAGAGCACGTGTGTGCATAAGGAGGGAAGGAAACCAATTCTCTCAGGACCTGACTGAAACACCAGACAAAATAAGCCTAACTGCTCACATAGTCACTCCCTAAATCGGTTTGGCTGACAGCAATGTAGATGAATGAGAACCTTCACTTCAAAAGACATGGACCTGAAGTTGTGAATTTCAAGCCACCCACCTTATAGTGAGACCAGTGCTATCTTTGAAATCATTACAGAAATTCACACAAACCCCAAACCACAACAAGGATCTAGGCTTTGGTGTGAGACTGTGTGCAAACTGTTTGGCAGACCAACTGTTACACTGTTAGTGGTAGAAAGCTCCTGCAGACACGCAGAGGCTTATAGAAGCACCGAGTGTAGGTTCAACCTGCTCACAAAGCATTTGGCAAATAGAGTCTATAGCTTAACACAAATACAAAGTATTTCCTGATCTCACACACTTGATCCATTGAGTTACCAAGTCCCTACACACTACACACACACACACCTTTCAAAGTAAGTGCAAAAATGAGCAAAACCCTGTGGCTGTACCCTATGAGATGCTAAGTAGCCTGCATTATGAAGACGTTGGTAATCAGCCAATGCAGGGAATGAAAAGATGTGAACCTGCCTTGACAGCTGCTTATAGCTAAATGCATACTGCTGCAGAATACAGCCATGGCCTATTTAAAACCAATTCATAAAAATGTCCATACTTGAGAAGAAACACCCTCACAAACTAAACTAACTAGAAATAACATTTCCCAGTTCCTGTTTCATATCACATGAGTACTATGTCAGTCCTTGACATATTAGGGGTCGATCTTAATGGACACATGACAGAGGCCATGTATGAATACCACAGTTAGACCAAGTGGAAGCAGTTGATTCACACACACTTGTCTCCTCAAGTACTATCTGGCCTCTGTTCTGAAGACACTACTCTGTGTGGATGACATAACAGCCCCCAAATGTCAAAGTCAACCTCAAAGTTACGACCTGCTAGCCTGCTATATCCATCGGAGGATAGGAAATGACTCTAAAGTACACAGGAAGTTACATATCAGTGACAAGAGTATATGCAAACTTCCACTGCATACATGAACAAGACAAATACAACAAAGGCCTTTTTGAATTAGCCTCATTCCTGCCAAGATTATTGAATCTCTCAACTATTAATATCCAATAGCTCATATTTCCAATTGTAAACTACAAACAACAGCTCATGGGCTTTTTTTTTTTAACAATATTTTTTTTTTAACAATAGCAGTTTGGTCCACCCATTTATTTCTCAGACATTATTACATTACAATAAACAGTGTTGCACAAAGAGATGATGAGACATGTATTTCACTGTCAAGCCAAGAGAGGGATGGAGGTGGTAAAAGTGAAAAATCACTACTTGGTTTTTGGAATCCATCCCGTCTTTTATTCTTACCTCAGTGCGTGTATGCAGTATACCACCTTGGGCATGTTTTTGCGATCATACACATCTGTCGTTTCGGGATAAAATATCTGAAAGTAGAAACCAAAGTATACATTATTCACCCTTCTTTTATGAGTCTCCTGACACATTTTATTCTGCTGCAGCCAAAGCCGAGCACACCATCCATCACGATGTCCTTATAAATTTCAACATACAGAGAGGCACACTGAGAAGGCTGCAGTGAAAAACTATCACTGTTCACTGTAAATACTCAATTGTCCTAAGAGACTGGTTGTGTTTTTTCAAACGGGCATTGTACAAGTATTTCCTTTATGCATACAACTTTTCACACAATATTTGGAGGATACAGTTTGTAAAACATTGGGCCAAATACTCATCAGCAGGAACTCATGATGTAAGTCCTGTCCTTATTGTCTCTGTGTGTCCTTTCTCACTTTACACCTGAATGATGCTGTAACTTCATGGTTTTCCTCAAAAACATTAAGTAATGGAAAAAAGCTAATCGGTAAAGTAAGTTATCCTTGCAATTATTTTGCAAAAGGCTATTCATAAAAAATGGCAATTCAATTTAGTATAAAGAGATGTCCCAAAATAATCCCACAGGGCATGACAGATAATTGGGTATCAATTTTACCTTATTTCTAGTACACTCCTCAGGGAAAAGTCTTTTGTGTCCTCTCATAAAAGATGCATTGGGGTTAATACCAGGCTATCAGAAGTCCCACACCCGCATCGCAATTTCATGTGTCAATGTTTACTATCTTCCTTGGCACAATCACAGGCTCATAAAAGGTGTGCCCGTGTATGTGTGTGTATATGTGTATCATATAATCCCAAGTATAAGCAACAGACTGCCAGCCTTCAACTGTATTCGTTTTTTTCTCTGTATTAAGTATTAAGTCACACAAAAACAGGTACTTGGGCAGACTGACTACCTGAATAGACGTCATGTAAGGTGGTCACAAAACACTTTATGCAGTCATTGTTTCAAATTGTGAACCATCAACATCACAAGACTCATTTTTCCATTTTCTCATTTGCCCTCGATATCCTCCGCCAAGCCCTAAATTGCAGCTTCTTATATTACAATGACTGAAATCCTATCTCAATCCTGTTTTAGTTGTAGGATGGATTCTACCCTGTAATATGAGTGACTATGTCCTGGCTCTGAGCCAATGCACAAATGACAAAGCCTAGCCCTTCTAACACCAGACCTCACGTTGCAAAGGGTCACTTCAACAATGCGGATGTCCCTGGCTACTTTTCCAATAAAACTCAGTGGGTAAGTGAGTTCACAAAATTCACCCCACTCAACATCACCCCTTTATTACTTGTCATAAAGTGGTGGTGATGAGAGGGCTATTACACCAACTTGTGACATGGGCATTGCCTCAATCCTAGACCTGTCCATTTAATCCACAGTGTACCAGTTTACTGTCGGGTAGAATCCACTTTACCTGGAATCCCACTGAGATGCAAGAGGGACATTTTTGGCTTGGCAAAAGGACTTTTCATGACTTTTAGTAAAACTTACATTCATCTGTAAATGGGGTACTGACTTTAACCGACATTCTTATTATAGTGTATTGATATTTGGAATGCAAACTAAATTAGTCTGCATGACTTCTGTACATGGATGCATACGCCTGTTAAATATAGAGTGTGTCTCTTCCTGCAGGTGTGCATGCATGGCTAGCGGCTGTGTGAGCTCTTCGGTTGCCTCACCTTGGGCAGCCCCACCGACTCCATGGCTCTGAGCCACTGCACTGTGTTGTCAGTGTGTCTGAAGTGTAGCCCTGTGCTCTGAAGATGAAGACAGAAAGACAGACATATAAACATTATCTCCCAGAAACCAAGTACTATTACTATCAGGAGCTGTAATGCAATGGTGCAAGATACCTCTGCAACATAAGAAAAGACTGATAAGGGGTTGTTATGACTCACATCACAGAAAAGCAAGGTTTTTATTAATAGCCTAAAAACACAACAGACATCTAATATATAACCTCAAGCCAATATGCTCAACGCACAAAGAGCCTATGAAGTTTGTTTATAATTTCCCAACAATGCATATCAAGCACAAAGATCTTTCTTAGTTTAGTGGATTCTATCAGCACAACAGCTGAATTCTTCAATGAGGGCCAAATCCTCACCCTGACGCCTTTCCTGTGGAAGACTGTTGACAGGAAGTGTCTGTGAAGGATCTGAATTGGAGTCTTCCTGTCTGACACCATGCAAGTTTGTTGAGGATTGCAGGGGAAGCTGTATTACAACTAAAACCTGGGTTGATGGGTTATCCATATCAGAAGCATGAATCAGAAATGTAAGGCCTATGAAAAGGTCTCCAAGTAAGTAAAACAGGTTTAGAGTTGAAATGCACCTTATACCGGGCCTGGTCTCTGTCATAGATCCTTTTCTCAGACACCATTTTTGGGGCAAAAAACGTGGCAAGTTTGCCGAGGTAGACGCCATTCCTCAGTCCCTCCTCCAGTTCTGTGGTGGGGGGCAGGTCCTCCTCTAGACAGGCCTCCATCCACCTGAGAATACACAGATATTGACATCAGAACAGGACTAGTATCTCTACACCATGTTCATCTCTCCAGACCAAAATCACCTGAGTGCAAAATTGCTTTGGGGGAAATGTATTACTAAATTAAGTCTAAACAAGCAAGTTAATGGCTAAAACATATACAAGTTGAAAAGTGGTTAACCAATCTCAGGCCATTGCTTGACTGACAAATGGTGAGTATGAAAAAAAGATGAGGAGAAATTACTCTCTCTCCAGCTTGCGGAAGGGAGCAGAAAAGGAGTTCAATTCACTTAAGTAACTGCTCAGACAAGAAACTAGTTTTAGCTTCCTCTTACAACTCCAGGCCGGTTCGGTTTCAATGGACAAGTTGACTTTCCTCTTAAGACTAAACTCAATGCTATGGTTACAGGGTGGATATAAACAAACAGAACCTTAGTCTGTCCCTCACCTTGCCACCTGAGATCTAAGAGTGCAATGTAAGCCATTACATGACTGGATACCTGCACATGTACCCAGCAAGTCAATATTGGTTTTACCTGCACCCACTGCACTGCCTGGGCCAAGAAAAAAAAAAAAATCCAACAGTTGACCAAGAACATTTAGATGGATATAAACTAAACATAGGTCTCAAACTAGACATTTCAAAAAAATATGATTTAACAGAGGGCCATCAAAACATATTGACAGCATCCTGCTGAAACCTGAATCTCCAACTTTCCCTTTTTTTGTTAAAATGGTAAATGACTCTTGGCAGTCCTACCACATTTTGGAAATGTTTTAGGACCTGGGATCAAGCCAACCCTAGATAAGGTATTGTTAAGTGAAAAAACAACCTGTTTACGCAATACCTAAAATTTTGGTTTTGGAGATACAGGATTTTCTAGTTGAATGGGCTATTGAATATTAACATTAGTTATGCTATGGTGTATTTGAGTCCATGACTGCCTCCACATCAGCTCTTGCTTCCTGCCATTCATGACACTGAAGGATAAGGTATTTCTGGGAAAATGACCAAGGCCTTGTCTTAAATTTCCTCACTTGGGTCTATAATGCCATAGCTGGTACATCTAGTATGATTTTGTAGTTAGTCTGTAAGAACTGTAGGCCACCTGTATATCAGACTCTATGGGATCAACTCAAATTTCCAAAGTTTATTGGGAAAATTTTGCCTACAGGCTTTGAATACTATGAGCTTACAAAGAACAAAAGTTGTCCATTATTCACACAGCCTTTATAACTAAGGGATCATTTTTGACTCAATCTCAGTCCCACAAAAAAAATGAGCACATAGACCCAGTCTCATTGAATCAGTGTTAATAAGACAACATTAGGCTATACAGCTCCGGCCTGCAGGCCAGTGAGAACTGGGCATTGTTACAGGCAGCACCCACATTGTACTCAGGATGCCTTTGTAAGGGGGCTGGACAGACTCACAGTTTGAGCTTTGGGACCATCTGAGGGTCAGCCTTAGGCTTGTAAATGATAACCGACTCATACCTGTCAAGTTTAAACTGTGAGGTTAAAGAGGGAGTCTGGGTCATGGCATCAGGACAGTGAGCAGGATGTCTAAAACTACTTGTTGTAGTTTACAGCCTAACCCAGGTCACTAGTGAAGGCTGATGAGTGAATAAACGATGTGTGATCAGGGGACAGTTCTTTGTGAATGAAGGGAAGTGAGTTTAATCACACAAGTAACAGAGAGAGGTTGATTGATTGATTGATTGATTTATTGAATGAAGTAAGTAGACTACAATTGCTTGCTGAGTAACCATGAAAACTGAATTTAGACTGTAATACTTTTCTTGTGTTACAACTACGTTCACATTCTTCCAGCCTGTCATCATTTCCAGGAGAAAGAAACAGCACAAGGAGAGTCTCTGCAGGCTATTCCCAGAGATAGGAGGGAAAGCCCACACTAAAGAGCTAGTTAATGATTTGTGAGGAAAGTGAGAGTGAATCATCAAAGTCTGAAAATCTGTTACACATTATCTTACTGCCTGGAAGTGAGACCATGTTTTCCATTATGGCTACACGTCTCTCCATAATCGTTCTACCACAGAATTTAACCTTGGCTAAGTACAAGACAGTCAGCACTCAGTGATTAGGCCTGCTTAGGTCTTCATTCATGGGTTATTGATACAGGCAAGCCACGGCTACCTATCTGCCAGTAATAAGCACGCCCTCCCACATACATGCACTTTGTTTAAGCTAATTAAGGATGTGTGGGTGCCCAGAAGAGCCAGTCTGCCCAAACATGTGTCAGCGCTTTGAGGACGACAACACACCATGCAACGGGTTAGGCAACTTAATGAATGAAAGCGACCACATCACAACAAATGCTGTCACCTGATGCTCTAGACTGCTGGGAGTGCATTGTGCAAGAATGACCTAACTACATGGTGCTCGGTCACGCAATTAGTATTTCAAAGATTGAAGTGTACTGAACACCAATTTTGCTACGTAAAAAGTACTTATATCTGAGATCTCACCAATACAGACTGCAGTAGCTTTTTTTTTTTTGTTTTGATAATTTTCTTAGTTCTCTTGATACATTTTCTTCCAAAGGAGGACGTCAAAGCACCGATTCAGTTACAGAGTCACTGAGGCTGATAAGGATTCAGTTTCTTGCTCATGTGCACTTTCAGCAAGGCAGAAGCTTTATTTCACTGGGATTTGAACACTTCTGGTTGAAGGACAGTCTCTCTAATCACATCGCAATTCTGCTGCTGTGAGAATAGCAGCCTATAATAAGTGGTAGTCTAAGCAAATGTGATTTTTAAATCTGTGTCCTAGTGGAAATAAGTCAGAAATACAAATTCAGATTTCTCCTATTGCATCGTGCACATGTGTGATGTCAAGTAGGTCTACTTCAGCCCGGTATCAGGCCTGACAGAGGTGCCCATTTGGCATTGGGTGAATACTATGCTGAAACACAGATACAGTATTACACACAGGCCCAAAAAAACAGAGCAGAGTTAAGTGGCTGGCCCTGAGATTGGAGAGCGATTTTGGACTCACCCACTGTGTCATATCAGCACGCTTCTGCACTAACATGACACGACGTTAATCCGCCAACTTGGAACAGGCCATTTGTTTACATTGCAGTCTACATAAGAGTGCAGGACTACAAATCAAACCCGGCTGGACCGAGCCAAAAGAACCACGATAACAAACTATAACCAATAAGGAAAGCATGGCTGGCCGAACAATGGGCTTTGTGTAGGCGCATGACAGAGATTGCAGCACACCATGCAGTGTCCAGTTCGGTATGCCAGGGTCTGCTTAGAAAGAGTAAGTGGGGGAGAGAGCGTGTGTGTGTGTGTGTCTGTCTATACAATTCAATTCAGTAGCCTGACAATTTATTAAATCCTTTACGTTTCATATCTGTGTAGAACTGACATACTAGTGGAGGGGAGGAGATGGAGGCAATAGCAAGGATTACTGAGAATAAAGAACAGCTATCAAAGGCAAATCCAAATCACAAAATCAAGAGCAGAGAAAAATAAAGTAACATCCTGGCTAGGTAACATGACTCTCCTCTGAAGCTTTACTTCCTGTAGTTAAAACAATGTAGTGAGAATTTGTCTCCTGAACCCCGACAGACCAGGGCTCCTCTGTTTACAAACCCCCAAAGCAGGCTTTCCTGTCATTGTCCCGTCTGCAACCAACAAGGCTAAACAAAACACAGCTTTATGGATTCCGGGACTAAAGTCTGTCCCACACAAACACATTATTAGTAGACTAAACTCCTTAGCTTTGAGCTATCCCCGTCTACAGAGAGCCTCTTTTGGGCGCTTGTGTCATGTAACTTAGTCATGCTGGTCATGAGTTTGAGGGTGTGTGTGTGTTGTGGTAGGGTGTCTAAATGACTAATAGCCTTGACTGAAAAACAGCCAAATCTGAGCTCTAGTACTCTAGTCTAATCACAAGTGATAAATGGACCTGTATCAAAGAAAAGCAAAAAAATCTGTTAGCTACAAACTGTTTACTCAGTGTTGCAGGTACAAAGTCTCTCTCCAGAAATATACGTGTGTGTGTGCATGAATATGCATGTGTGTGTTGTGGGGTGACAACATCACTACCATCTACTTGGTATCAGTGTTCATTTTATCAAGCACGATTAAATTCAGATCTCAAGGGGGCATGTACGTAACCTACCATCATTGATTTTACGTCTAACGTTGGGGTAGAGAACTCTGGCTTGAGCAAGTGAAAATTGGATTAGATTACATGTGGACAGGAAATCAGAACTAGCCAGTAAAAATGTATGTGTTTAATCTGCATCATTTTCCAACCCCCAACAAAGATGAACAGGATACATCCTATGAGGGACACAAAATGGCCACCACAAAATGGTCACAACTGGGGCTGCGTCATGGATGGATCACCAAAGGATGTCATAGCCCTCAGTGAACATGTTTTCCCAAGTGTACTGAATGAGCCAAGAATGAGTTGCCTTGTTCCAGTGACTGCTGACCCCAGAGAGAGCAAGACCTAATCCTATGCTCTCTGTGGTTACCATCTTTATTAGCAGCAGTCCGCCCTAATCCTAATCCCATTTGGCATCTTTCCTAGAATAGAGGTTCTATTTCACAATAGACAGAGGAGTGTCAGTAGCACTGGGATGGAATAACAGGAAGTGTGTGTGTGTGTGTGCGTGTGTGTGTGGTGCATGTGTGTTTAGTGAAATAGTGGTCACCCTGAGGTTAACCATGCATTACATAAGAAGCACAGCCAGCCTCCTACACTTTGTCAGTAAACTAAAAAAAGAAAAATCTGTCTGCCAAAATCAAGCCGTAGCCTAATTATGATGGATAACTGCCTCTGTGCTTAGTCCAGCCTAGCTAACCTTGCAGATCCTGTGACTCAAGCCAATGAAGTGATCTATTCAAACAGTCTTTACAGAGTCAAAGTCCTGTCAAACAATAATCTACAGAGAAATGCAGATCATCTACCTGAGGCTGCACACATGTCATGCTAAAGGATCTAGGACTAGCCTAGCTACTAGCCTAGCATTCAAACTTCAAGCTTGACTGTGAAAGACCTAGGCCACTACAGCACGCTAGATCTGAGCGTAAATAATCCATCTGAGGGAACTGTGGGCATGGGTGGGGTTGTCAAAAAAATCTGTGCGTTTTAAAAAAACAAAAAAAAACAGTTACACACACTTCCTGTTCAGTTGGATGACCTAGCGCAGAAGACAGGAAGTGGTTCCGTGTTTCTTCTTCAGTTTCATCTTTGTCAGTTTCACCTTGTTGAGGAAAACGAAGGCAAGCTAAAATCTATAAAATGAATCTATTTAAAACACTAACAACCTAACATACTCAGCATTTTGCCTTGTTATCTCAGCGATTAGTTAGTTAGTTGATTTGATTCTAAATCGAATGTGTTTCTGTGGCATTAGCGAGCTTGAGAGCACACTGGGAGGAGAACCACTCTTTCCACCAAGTCAGCAACTCTCCTGTGTTTAATTGCACACCATCTCATGCAGGCTTACAGCTGTGTCATCATCTCACGTGCTGCACATCCCCCTTCAGTCTTTCACCTGTCACGATAGCTCTGTCTTATTCCAAACATTACATTAGCTTCACTATCACTACCCGCTATTCATATTTGTCCCTCTTTCCTCACACTCTCGCCTCTTAACTACAAGGTGAATCGCTCATCTTTCTCGTTGCAAAGCATCTTCCTTCTCCTCCCCACCTTTACGCTCCTCTTATCTTAAGTGTGATTTCCTCCAACCCTTCCATCCTGCCTCCATCCCTCTTGCCAGCCCTTCATCTCTCCTCCTGACTCACTGTTTGGCTTCCTCCAGGTGACACAGGTACTCGTAGGCGATGTTCTGTCGTCTCCTCTCGTCCATCTCCTCCGCCGACAGCCTCTCATCATCCTGAATGGCTGCAAGAACAAGCAAAAAAAGTTTCTGCATGTGAGATTCAAGGAGATTCAGTATTTTCCAACAGCATTTGAGACATGTTTTATTGGTCTTCATTACACACAATCACAGTGTGGCAGCTCTGCGTGCATCTGGATTTTGAGAAGCACGTCTTCATCAAACGTGAAAGCCATGCGCAAACTGAAATATTGCACAATTAACACCAAAACACAAAGGTGCTGATTCCTGGTAAAAGCAGTTTATTTTGACTGTTAGGAGACTACTGCCCCAGTGAGCCCATGTATGAGAGAGATTAAACTACCATGTGAAAGTGGCCTTAGCGGGGTGCCCAGCAGACAAGTGACTTCTGCTGAGAGTTGACCTTTACCTGCAGCTTAATGAGATCTCCTCCTCCAGACGCTCCTTACCGCCCCTCTAATCCAATCAAACCCTTTATTTCTGGCTGAGTGGAGGGTACAGTCCCGGACCCAGAGGCTCTCAGAGTTGTCTCCCACTGGACCAAGCATGATGCTCTAGGTTTGAGTACAGGCTAGTGACGAAGTCTGGTTATATGGTTAATCTCTACTTTATAATGCTAAAAAAGTGCAGTAAGTAAAGACCAAACACTAGAGTCAACCTGTTCTCAATACAGGGGTTGCATAATTATTATCACCTCTAGCAAAGCAGAGTTTAACTCGTTGAAACTGTTGATTGGTTAGCCTTACCAATCCAATCGATTAGGAAGCAGGCCAAGGCTTGCAGGCCAGCCTATACGTTCAGAGCAGACCCTCTCCCTACTAATTCATTTGAAATCTCAGCCTCACCGCTTGTTGTTCCCAATGAGTAACTAGACTACTACAATACAGCGGTTCACCACATCCTAATTTATCAAAGCCCAATGTCTGTAACGTTTTAATTAGCGGTGTACTCCAGCCTCTATAGAGAGGAAGGCTAAATCTGAAAATACCATCAATAGCTCCCCTGGATTCTCATCAGCCACCTGCAAAGTGGCAAAATGGTTGTCGCACAATATCAGTCACACTGAAGAGAGAGACACAAATATACATACTGACTACACTTGCCACAAATACACACACCAAGGGGCGTCCATCCACTAGGGTGACATATACAGCCTCACGACCACAGTATCCGTCCATCCCACCAAAGGCCACTGGCCCAGCTGTGTTGCTGGAGAGGGCACAAGTGTGTGTAAACACAGTCCCCACACACTTCCTCTCTCGCACCGAGGGTTATATTTAATCTGCAGGATGGTTTTGTTGCCTTCATCTGTCACAGGATCGCTGGACCTGAGTTATGAGCTCTGTGGTTATGACTCATGCTTTTGTTTGGCTGAAGGTTACTCTACCTGACCTCTTGGGGCCTATAGGGAACAACAAATCAAGACAGGCTAGAATTTGGGGGTTACACCATTTCACGAGCAAATCCATAAACTAAGGATAGTCTGGCATTTATTTAAAGTAATTCAAGGGCCTGGCACTGCTTTGCTCCCACAACAGCAATTAAAACTGAAAGAGCATGCAGGAGGGAATCTTACTTGGGACAATTTTAGCCTCTTTCTCACAAATTTAAATGCTCCTAAGGACTATCCTATCACACAGCCTTTGTAACAAACTCCCTATTGGTGCACTTTTTAAAAAGGGCTTGGTGCACACACACACATGCACACCTCTTTTGGATCCATATAAGCCAATATAATCTTTAACCAGCAAACAACCATCTACAAAAACAACCTACGGTAGCCTATAAGAACAGAGCAAGACAGTGTTGAGTAATGAAATTCAATCTGCCAACACAGAGGCAAAAGACAATAATGTATTGGTGACCCAATTGATTCGTCTTATCTCTCCAAGTTGTACTTTGCCCTCAGATGTCCGTCACTGATAACAGACCTGAAGTAAACTTTGGCGAACTGCAGTTTTCATTCTGTTAACTCAAGATGTATTGAAGGTTACTGGCTTCAGTTAACACAGTTAAATTCTTGAAATACTCATGAGGTCAGGTGTAGATTTCTCAACAGCAGTAATTGAAAAGGTTAATAGTTAACCTATGAGAAATGGCCTTCTGTCTAGACAGGCTGTTGTGTTGGCTACCATCATGAAACTATCCTAAATATCACTGTTGACTTGTGGACACTTTGAGAAGGGACACTGCAAGAATACCAAGCGTGTCCAGGGGTTAAACTGTCTGAGGAGCCAGCTGGCCCTGACCTCCAGTCTGGACCCCAGACAGAACCACGACTCCCATGTCCTTCAGTGCAAAATCAAGAGATGGACTCCTCCACATAAAACACAGCAAAATAAGTATGTGTTCGCTCTCTCCTCACCTCAAATAACGAGGGCAGATTTTTCTAAAAACCGAGCTTGTCAGAGACCACCCCACCTACTAAAGGCATCCTGCTGTTCAGTGGAGCCAGGTAAAGCGGTGCTGCTAAACCACCTGTTCCTCGTCAGAAATGCCTCTAGTCTCGTAACAGCACGTAGCTGGGATGTGTGCTCTTTATTTCATTATAAATAAACAATGGCAAAATTGTGTTAACTGGAAAACCATTAAAAATGTCCAACTTACTTCCATAGCGCGGCTTTTGTAAAGTTGCGGTTTCTTCATGGTACATCCTGCTTCGTTTTCTCCACTTCTAAACTCGTGTGAACTCGAAATAACGTTAGCAGCCACCAACAGAGCTACAGCAGCAGCAAGCAAATATGCCGCGGCTCGGGATGAAATTAATAAAATAAATAATGTTACTGAAAAAGAAGTGGGGTCAAGCAATCTTAAAATGTTTCATGAAAGTGCCTATTGTCACTTGCGGCAAATAATCCCCATAGCGTCAAGTTTGGTATAACTCCTGACTGAAAATGCTCATTGCCACCGCTGTGCTCTCAAATGAAATGACTGACGGGGCAAAATATGTAGCACCTCGCACCACCTGGTGGCCGAAAGATTTTGATGCATTCAAGTCCTATGGGAAACATTGTAAACACGAGTTTCCTTCTTGAAAATACCGCCCACCTCAGCTTTCAGGTGGTAATTACTGCTTGGGAACACGGGGTTTGGCAAAACCTCAGTTCTCAAGTAATAAAACAGCTGCAGTGGAGTATAGTATAAAGTAGAGTATATTTAAAATAAACTCATTTCGTGATCATAACTCCATACAATTCCATGTCAGGACACAATTACTTATTGGATTGTTTTTTTGTTTGTGGTTGGCATTGTTGTAAAAAAAAAAAACCTTCCATACTGCAAAACAAATTTAAAATATACTGAACAATGTGCTGAAAACTGAAGTGTATTTTCGAAACTGGAAATCAGTTTTCTTACTATGCCATGTTGACAAGATATATATCTGCATGGCCACTCAGAATATATTTTAATGTCATATATATATATATCATCTATACCATAAGACTACAAGTCAAACAGTTCAATCACGTTTCACAGCATCAAACGAGTTTAACGCAAGGAGTTTGTACTGAATGCAGCATAAGTCACTGTAGCGGACCCTGAACTTTCAACTTGGGTGTTCCTCGAGTCAAAGGTCCTGATCATATGACATACAGCTGCTTTGTCTTTTGAGATAACCGCCTTTGTGCACACCCATCCAAGTATATACAAGTCCCAAAAAATCTAAGTAAACAAGTTGTAACATTGCATGTTTGTCTTTGTGTATTTTTCCCCTCATTTGCCAGTTTACATAAACGTGAATGTACCATCGAATCACGGATGTGAAAAGTGTGTGTTTAATTTGTTGAGTCATACATTGAATTCAACACTTAAAATGTTCTCTTATTTATTTTGAAGTCAGCCACTAGGTAGCAGCATTAGTTTGAGCTTGTGAGTGAAGTATGCTAGGAAACACAGCTGTCTGTGGTTTGTGTGTCTGTGCATTTATTCATCTATTTTGTATGTTTATGTTTAAGTAGGCAATGGACAAGTGCCAAAAACCTTAATTCATTCTTAATTCTAATAATTGCTTTAAGATAAATACGTGCTTGTTTTTCTCCAAGTTTGCAACTGTTTCACAAAATAATTCAAAATAGTCTTTCTTGCAAGTTTCTATAGGTACTGTACCTACAGCATTATTATATATGAATAATCTGGAGATTAATTCCACCGTTTCCTGTTTTAAGATAATGAATGTTAAATAAATGTGCTACATAATTTGATAGAGAACATAACTTTTATTGTATATACGTTCAACAGCAGCACAGGCTGCAATCCAGTCTTTCCAATTTCTAACATTATTCACAGGGCATCATTTGGCAAATATTTCTTCACATATTTTCACACTTATGGACCTCTGAACATACAGTCATTCCATGACTGGCATGCCCTTCACAATAATATGCACAACTTTACTCTCCACACATATTTGTTTACCTCCATAAAACGGATTAACAAAAACTTACAGGAGTGATACATTCACATTTTTTTCCTCAACAAAAATCTGAATTTTGCCATCATCTTCTGCCAGAAAAATTTACATTAAGAACACAAATTTGACCACAAAATAACAGAGGTTTTCCTACACACATGCAAGTTTGTACACATACACACACACACAGTAGCAGAGGACATGAGGCTTAAAGCCATGGACACACAGAGATGTACGACAGAGATACAGTAGATGGACTTATTGCTTGGACAAAGCAGGAGACACGTGTCGATCAAGGAGCATATACGCATTTAACCCAGAAGTCCACCAATATCAGCTTTGATATGTACAATATTTACAAATATGTGAATGCAAACACAGGCCCACATTTGTGTGCATGCACGAACGCACGCGCACGTGCGCACACACACACACACACACACACACACACACACACACAAATTCACACACACATAATTACAGTACATTTAAGCAATACCCCAAATACCTCAAACTAAACAGGTAACATATAATTTCTCCCCAACAAAATACAACAGGTAGTTCTGCCACTAATTAAGACGCAAGGTTTTAACACACCCAGAACCAAATGCAATCCGTATGTTATTCTTGCACCTTACTGACGGCATACCACTGCTCAGGCAGCAACAGTCAGCAGCTTTGGTGTGACACTGGGCAAATATCATTGATTTGTATGTCAATGCTACTGCATTTACTTAGAATCTATATGCCATACTTTGATTTCAAAAATAGTAAAATTATATTTTCGAAAAATATCTGTTGCACAGTAGCAGCACACTTCATCAAATCAGTGTTTTTACAAAATCTGAGAAAAGGTGAGGTTTAAGGAAACATACACATGTACCACTTGGAAGCCTGTGTTTTTCATTGAGTGGCCTTGAGAAAGCCACCTGCAGTACAAGGGCAAACTACCTCTAAGCTGCAATCACAGATACCACAAATACAGAGAAAAGCACAGGCCATTAGCCACAGAAAATACTAACAGCACAAAATAAATAAAGAGTTAGAGATTGAAAGCAACTAATCTCGCATTTTGGAATTCTGAAAATGACTATATTATCTATAGTGATACTCATTGAGATTGAAGTCATGTTACTTTTTGGGCAAATGAACCTGGTGTAGACATTAGTGTAGACAGAGCTCGAAATCATCACCCAATTTTGTGTTTCACAAGCTTCGATATGTAAAACTGATATAAATCCAATTTGTAGTTAAATATAGAAAGGTGATAGCGACATACTGTATATTGTCTAGATATTTTGAAATACTAAGCCAATAAAGCCAAAAAGTTCCCTTAGGAGACTTTTTTTATTATAGGTGCAAGCGATTACCCTTCCTAAGGAGGCGTTGTTGTTTACTTTATAACTTTGCAGTAATATGTCAAACCATTTGATCATATTATGATCCATTGTTATGGCTGCTTGGAGACCACGAGTCAGTCTCATACTGACTTGGCTAAGGTGTTTATTTTCCCAACAAACACATGACTCACTGATTTGAGAGTCTTTTGAAAGGCTGGATCTTTTGAAACTCTGTCATTAATGTAATGATACCTTGCTTGGTTGTAGTTTATAGTATAAGCATGCATCTCAGCTTGGGCTTTTCTCAGAAACAGAACAAAATAACTTTCTTCACAATACAGATGTCTAACAGAAGATATTAGGGTTAGGCCAGAAGGGAAAGGAAATTAGTTCACCACTTAATATAATACTGTATATTGGCCACATATACACACAAACACACAAGGTTCATTTTCTCTATACTTCCTATTCAATTCCTGTCCATTCCCTGTAACCTTCGGATGCCACTTGACTATGGGGAGAATGCTCCAGTAAAGGAGAGGCACAGTTAAAAAAGGCCATTCAGTTTTTGAAAAGGAAGCAGCATGACATGTCAATATCAAAGACACTGTCACAAGCAAGATCCAACACAAAGCTAAGAAAGAGCCCTCATCAGAGAGCCTTTGTACAATTACACACACATGGAAGGGGAGCTGGAATAACAACATTTGGACAAAATTAATAATTATGATTCCTATTTTCATAATAAAACAGCAAAAAATGAAGTTAAAATTCTCAGATTCAACACACCGTACAATTAGTGGTTCAACAAAATACAGTTTTTCAATATGGCCTTTTTATTCTTGGTTGGGTAGTTAATGCAAAGGGCTTGGTGTCCTACGTACATTATCTAAATAGGTTGGGGAAACACGAGCAAACGTCATGCATATGAATTGTTGAGTGAATCCACTTCCTCGCTGTGTATGTGGTGTGTGTGTGTGTGTGTGTGGTTGTCTGTGTGCAGAACAGAGAAAGAAAACAAAAAAAGGGAAAGAGAGAGTGTATATGTGAGTGTGAGTGCAAGTGTGAATGTGTCGGCCTATTCTAAGATAGAGTTTGTGCACATTTAACATACTCGGGACTGTTTTTGTGTTTGTTTATGTCAACTGCCTGTAGTCTGTCCACAGTCTGTCCTGTCTATGTGGGTCCTGTGGGCAAGCCAGCTGCCGTACAGCTGTGTAGGGTGTCCAGTCTGTCTGATCATCTATTCCCTCCGTTGTCACACAGCAGGATGGCTGCGCTCATTACAGCTTGTTTTTCACTTTCCTCCCCATCTGGCTCGTCTTAATAAGACTGTATCAATATTAACAGCCTTGAGCTCTAACCACGTCATGACTTCACATAAACTTCCAACCACTCACTCTGAGCAAAACTCAACCACTATCTCAATACCAAAACCTCTGCAACCACTCCACTCTGCATCTTTGGAATACATGTTGGCAGAGATGTCATGAAATCCCCCGATAATACATTCACAAAATGACTGAGGCTACTCTTGACTTATGAATCTACTGTTTCTGCTTTGTACAATAAAAGTCATTTAGTGTTTAAAGAATGCACAGCATTGTAGTGAAAAGGTGGGGCTGTTATTGAACTTTGCCTTAGACGAGAAACTGCATAAGCCAGATTTGAGAAAATGTTACGATACGTATGAACCAAGCCCTTTGCACTCCTTGCTCCACACTCCCTGGGTTCCCCTTCGGTTTTACCCAGGTTTTGTCCAGGTTTTATCCCAGGAGTGCCACGCTGGTGTTACATGAGGACATTAGCCCTGGTGTCGGGCAGCCGGAGACCCACCAGGCCTCCCCCGACCAACACAGAAGAGGCCATGAGGATGGGGATGGCCTTGGTGATGCCAACAAGAGAACCAAAAATCAGGTTCCCCAGCACTGCAGCCAGCTTACACAGAGCGTTGCAGAACCCAAAGCCTGTCCCTCTGGGGAGAGGAGAGGGAAGAGAAAATCAAGGTGAGGAGGCATAATGTAGAAAGAAATAGAATAATAAAGATACGTCTGCATCTTTATATGTATATGTACAACTATACATATACAATGTATATGCCCTATTTACGTGCCTGTGGAAACAAGTATGCAGGCAAGTATACACTCATCTAGCGTTGCTCCACTCACCTCCTGTCAGTAGGGAAGGACTCAGTCGTGACCACATCCAGGGAGTTCCAGGCTGAGATGCTCAGGCCATTGTAAAGGCACAGCATAAAGATCATCATGGACTCACTGGTGCCGAACCACAAGAAAAAACAGCTGATGCCTGACAGGACCATGGAGCCACCTGATGGACAGAGAAACACACACACACACACACACACACACACACACACACACACAAAGAGTAAGAGAAAAAGCTTGAGGCAGCGAGAGAGTGCATGTGAGAGAGGAGAGAGTGAATAGTGCACATGACATTCCTTTGACTAATGTTCAAGGAAATGGCTGGGCCTAATCAAAATTGCCCTCTCATACTCCATGATGAATGCAACATCCATTTCAACATCCTACAGTCAATGTTAAAACAAATGACCGCCCACACACACACACACACACACACTCACACACACATACAAACTGCACCTCTGCTCCTACACCCTCTTACCTAACATGGATAGGCGTCCAATCTTGTCCATGAGAAGGGCAGAGACAATGTTGCCAGGCAGAACAGCCAGGGTCCCCAGGAAGTTGATGAAATAGACCCAGTAGGCACTGTAGTCGTCATCAAACGTCATCTGGCAGCCTGTCTTGTTGTGGGTGAAGGTGCTGTTGATCACCTCTGTACCGTCAACCAACTTGGAATCATCAATGTCTGCCCACAAAATATAATACAGCACAATTTGACTTTGAGACCTTCATGATCAACATGAGACTTTCATGAGCAATCACTGGACAATGT
Organism: Hoplostethus mediterraneus; assembly: GCA_034670385.1. Classification (NCBI taxonomy): domain Eukaryota; kingdom Metazoa; phylum Chordata; class Actinopteri; order Trachichthyiformes; family Trachichthyidae; genus Hoplostethus; species Hoplostethus mediterraneus. The sequence continues at coordinate 8,341,770 of JAXDDW010000002.1, forward strand.
ACAGGACTGTTGCCTGTGATATTTAGCCTATTGGTTGTGGTCAAGTATAAGCATCTTGCTCTCATAAATGTCTGACCAATATCTTTTTTACAGTGATACAAATGTGCCTATGTGAAATTCACAATTGTATACTGTATTAAAACTGTGCATTCATGTCAGAGCACCAAGCATCACTCAATCATATTGTCTCACCCGTGTTGAAGAAGTACGTTCCAATGAAAGTACAGTTATGGAAGGCGGAGCCCACCGATGTCACGTCATCAAAGTAGCAGTTACGAAAGGTAGAGTCAACAAAGGTGACTGACTTCAACTTCATATTGATGAATCTGAAGAGGCACAATGACGTAATTTTCTCATTCCATTGTTTAATGTCAGTTAAGCTACAATTTAATATCAGCTGACATTTTTATATCTTATAACACAAATATGATCATACTGACTTAATAGGGCTTTGTCAATAACATCAGAAATCCTACATCTAATTTTCCAGGTAGTCTTGCCTCCATAAAGACCTGCCCTACCTGTCATTGATGAAGAGGCCATTGGTGTGTATCTGATTTTCCAGGGTGAAGTTAAAAGTGAAGTCTTCGATGCGTTCATTGTTGTGGGTCTTCACTTTGGAGGCATAGTCATCTGCCTGGAGGTGTTTGATGACATCAGGAAACCAGACTGACAGTCCATAGTACCTGTAGCCAGGAGCATATGGTGAAGACGAGTTAGGGTTCAGGTAAGGGTTATTGTTGATTCTTGCATTGTCAATTGATCAATATTGTTTGATTTTAGCCTGACAAAAACAAAGGGAAGCAGACAGACACCAGACACCTGTGGTTTCTGCTTGATCATGAAAGTGTTTTCTATCTCTGGCTTCTTTTGTTCCCATCTCTGCTCACACTGAGACACCAATAGACAAGTATTGATCCAGAGACCATGATTGATTCAGAGACCATGCAACTTCTGCACAGCAGAGAGATCAGACTTACAGAAATGCAATGTTGCCACAAGCCTGACTGCCCTGTGCCATTTCCTGACCAAAGAAATTAGACATGTCTGATTTCTATACCTAAAAGTGGAGAAGTGGAGACTGTTGAGAGCATCACAAGAAAACAAATCAAATGCCACGAATGACATCAAAAAGCTCACCCAAATGACAGTGTGAGCCACACTATGGCGAGCCGGATCATGTTCTCTCGCATAGGGTAGTTGAAACACTTCATGAGATTCAGATAGATCTATAGACAGACATGGGAAAAATGAAAGTTCATATGCAGTCAAAAGCACTACTTTGGGCGGGGGGCTGGAAAGAAATGAGAGCCACAAAAAGAAAACAAACAACAGGCAAGAAAGCCTTCCGTAGATGTAAAATAGAAACAAAGATGCTTACCCCATGTATTTCAGTCTTTATCCTGAAGAGAGCCTTGGAGACGGGGTTGCCGGACTCTGACTCCATTTCCACCAGCTCATCCAGCTGCTTTGGGATCTTGATCCTGTTTACCTGGGAAATGAACCGTGTGAATTGAATGCGAATCAAGCATCAGGCTAAAAGTCCAGTCCACATTCACATAAGGTTTCTTTGTGATCATTCCCAGTTACCCACAACATGGAAGGCACCTTTGTACATTATAATTGGAATTAGAAAATTAGCAGCAGCAAAAAGGTACATGTGAGCAGTGTGTACTATGTGATCAATTCAAGAAACATGCGTTGACTAAGAGGCTTTCCCAAAGTGCACCTCAGGCAGCAAATAAGTCTGAATGACACAAAACAGCTTTCAGAACCTTCATAGTTCAGATATGATCCTAGAGAAAGCTTTAAAACCTGTCCCAGTGGTGGCAGAACATAAGCCTCTTTGCTTCCTTAATCATACAGAAACCCAGCCAAGGCAGCGCACGGGGAGAAACAAATACTCACGGTGAAGACTTTTTCTGGTTGCCCACGCGCTCGCATGTTGGTGTCGTGGATCTGTTTGAGGATCATCCAAGCCTCGTCATGCTTCCCCACCTGACAGGATGGAGAAGGAAATAAACCGAAAGGAATCCATGAGATCAAGAACAGCGTCGTTGTATTCAGGGATAGCCATGCTCTCAAATGCACACCCGCACATACACTCCTTTGATTCCCCTAAGATGGACTAAGATGACGGGAGTCACGACAATGATGAGTCATTTTACTTCAAAGGGTAATTATCATACAGCAGCAAGCCCACTGTTTCTGCTTCTTCTATTTTGCAAACACATACAGGACCAGGAGCAAGGGATGCAGTGTAACCAAGGCCTCTGCTTCCAAGGCTTTTTACTGACTCACTTTGTTTAGGTTAGTCTGATTTGTTGGGAAATGACCCCCAAAGTACTCCCAACTTGTCTGATGTGCATTCATTCCTGGGACATAGAGTGCAAGAGTGACAAACATGGACAGCGTACAGTTGATGGCGAAGACAGCGGCGATGTTGCATTTTTCCAGATACACCTGATGCAGCAGACTTAGGCAGGATCTAACATACGCAATCTGCATGTATGGTGCATGAGCTGTTAACGTTCAGAAACGTGGGCTTACCTCAAGGTAGAACCTGGGACTTTCGGGCATGAAAGTGAGGGCCACCACAGCGCAGACACAGGGCAGGGCACAGACCACCACAAACACCCTCCAACTGTGAAACTGATAGGCTGAACCCATGCTGAAACTCCAACCTGAAAACAACCACACACTGTAAAGTTACAATGAAGTCAGATGAGGCAGGCAGACATGGCAGATTAGGAAGCAAATTCATCTTAAATACTTATTCATTTATATTATCTTGCATGTGACATGTTCCCTTTTGAGGCTGTGTAGGTGTCTGGTGAGGTAGACCAAGCGCACCTCATGTAGTTCAAATATTGAAAATCATTTTATGCACTATTTATTCTTAAATGATCAGCAGCGCAATTGGTTGGGTAAAAAAAACAGACAAAAATGGCATCAAGCCAATCTAAGAACAAAATGGACCTGTGCACCATATTCCTCTCCACTTTGCTGATAGAGAAACAAACGAGAAACATTTCATACACAGTCCAGCAATTGTCATTTCTCTGAACTGAAAATCACTTGAGTGGTGTTTCCTGGCTGTAATGGCAAATGCACACCAGCGCACCACCAGCAGAGGGCTATTTACCTAATCTCCAATGCAACGGGCCATAATCACAGCAAATGTGATTACTGGAATAGTCTTGAAAAGGTTCCTCGGGGAAGTCGTGATTGAATTATATTAGATATTAGATATTATATGCTTATCAGTAGGGGGACCGGGCCATTTGATCTGAGAGTTTGATTTCAAACGATGTTATGTGAACCTCAAATTGTGACCACAATAAGCCACTGTAAATAAAAGATGCCATTTAAATGAGAGCTCTCCACAGCCGGAGCAGAGCGATGTGTACGCTCAGAGATGAATGGCTCAGTGGAGAGAGCTGAGAGAAGTGCACGGGGACAGGTTAATTGAATGTGTAGGAAAGGAATAGAGTGTTTTCTGCTAAGTTAAATCTTGTTGCACCTGATCTCAGCCCACAGGCACACTCCCAGACTCATTAATCATTGTAACGCGCGCAAGCATGCACACACACACACACACACACACACACACAGAAACGTACACACACACGTACACAAATACACATACCTGCACCTGTGCACTGCACGCAGAAACAAACGCATAAATCCCACACTGTCACGTCCACAAATGTACTTAAAAATGCATTAACAGAAAAAAACAGAAATTAATAACATGCATTACCATATGCAGATGAGCACACTGACACCACTAAACCCAGTAAACACACACACACACACACACACACACACACACACACACACACACACACACACACACAAAGGCATGCACACATACTACATTTTTGTCTTCCCTTTGCCAAATGACACTCATCCTAGAGCATTTAAAAGTAATTTACTAAATCATTCAGTTGGAGAAGGGGAAGGAGGGTATTAATGACATCTCAGAGTTAGAAATAGCCAAACCCTTCAACTATATCTCTCCTTGATCGTCCCAAGTAGCCCACAAACACATAAACGGCCATAATCATGGTTCTTTCCCTGCCATAGGTGTAAATGCAGAACAAAATTTGTAATCAAACTAAAATCTCCTAGATGTTTCCCACGAGAACAATAAGAGTGACACTAAATACAAGGAAGGTTCAGTTCTTTCACAGTAATCTTGCAGAGCCACACAGAGGCTCCTGGTGTGAGCCACAGATTACTTTCACAGCACCTGCAAAATGTGGAACACGTGGAAGGATCTTTTCTTTACTACAAATCTGAATTTATACAGCACATTGTTCTCTTTTGTGTGGGGGTAGGGTATTGTGTGTGTAAATACATTAACAAGGCCATTGTTTGTGTGCGTGTGTGTGTGTGTGTGTGTGTGTGTGTGTGTGTGTGAGAGAGAGAGAGAGAGGGGGGCCTTGAGATGGTAACTGAGAAGAGAACCGTACTGCTAGTAAAGTACAAGCGCAGCAATGCCAGACAAGCCAGGATGCAGACAAAAATTGTGTCCGGATGTGTGTGAGCTCCCATCGAGTTTATTTTTCATCAGTTTGGCAGGGAGCGGATAGAGGAGTTGTCATGTCAATCGTGACCTCCCACATCTCTTGTCAGATCGTGCTCTGAGGGAATGGCACACCATTATCCATCAACAAGCGTGGGAGGTGGGGGGAGGGGGGGTGTTCATGCTAATGGTTATGCCAGAAAAAGGCTGGTGGGAAGTACAGTAACAGCATACTGAAACTAGGCTTTGATAGCAAGGCAAGAGAGAGGGGGGGGGGGGGGGGGGGGGTGTTGTAAGTGGTGTAAATGCATCCCTCCCCAGAGAACAATGAGTAGAAGAGTGTTTAAATGAAGAGCATCGCAATCTGTGCTGAGTAACAACATAATCCTGCTGTAGGTATGTGGGGATTCCTTGTGGTTCTGTCATGAGGGCTCAAGTTCCTTCACACTGTCTTAAGGGGCAGCATGAATAATTCCCTTTGTGGGTGTTTGCTCGGCTGTGCGCGCAAGAGAGAGAGAGAGAGAGAGAGACACAGAAAGAGAGAAAGATAATGACAGAGTAAGAAAGAAAGAGAGAGGGGGGAAAGAGATGTTCTGCAGTGATTGGTTTTTCCACAGAAATGTAGCGTGGCTCCTTGCCCCTCAGGGTTAGCGTTTTACCCACGCCATTGGAAATCTCATTACAGGGATTATGTACATAACTGACTAAGTGTATGGATGACTGAGTCAGCACCATAGACAACTCTAGATAGATAGATAGATAGATAGATAGATAGATAGATAGATAGATAGATAGATAGATAGATAGATAGATAGATAGATAGATGCAGACTTACAGTACACCTGACTTTGTTCTGCTGGTGTTTCACAACCACATGACTCAGAGAAACATAGAGGATACTGAACCTGCTGCAGTGAAAGACACAGACTCTTGGCTTAACCTACATCCTCATTCATCCTCAGTTGCTCATCACTTCTGGATCATATATACTGTACTGTAATACATCTACCTACCCAAGTCACTGTGCATGTTCAGATTGTCAAATGTGTTTATTATTTTACTCACTCAGCATCGTTCCCACATGCAAAATGGAAACATGCAGCTTGTTTTTGGCCAAAGACAGAAAAGAGCATATTTTTTTCTAACCGATTCACTCAAGGGCTGTTCATAGAAAAAGAAAACAGCATGAAAAATAAATCAATTGGCTACCATCACGACGAGGCAGATCTTTAAGACAGCTTGAAATGACAACTGGAAGAAATATTCTCTCTCCCCTCTCTGTCGCTGCTCTCTCAAACATACTCTCGTTAATGGAAAATCAATGAATGTCCTCTCGCAGTTCTCTCCTGTTTCAATGGCTGAAGAACAACAAAGCAGAAAGACAGAACGTGTCTAAAGGATATGCATTTAAGACTTCTTCAAGCATTAAAGACATTTAACACAGAACATTTCAAAGTAAAAATAATCTAACGCCTTTCTAAAACTTTTACAACCATTAAATACCAAGTGGAGGTGGGACACTTATTACTGCTGCTGTTGTTATGTCTTTGCTGTAGTTGAGATAGAGTCCACTGGCGGTCTTTAATCTTTAATCCAACCACTCTGCATGAGCAGAGTCCGACTGGGTTGTTCTAGCGGCGGGCTTGTGTGGCACTGCGTCAACTCATCTAACTCTCCCATCAGTGTGATGTGGATCTGTGCTGAACCAGCCTCTCCGGGGCTCCAGCTGTGAGCGTGGCAGGAGGCTTTAGGGAGACATTAGGAGTCAGCAAATGGAGAAGATAAATGAGAGTTGTAATGATGTGTTAAACACCAGAGTTGAGGCACATGTATCATAATCCATCACTGGTATCTTCGCGCACAGATGTAAAGGTGTCTCGGCGGGAGGCTGTAGCCACCGTTGAACATCACATCGCTGTGCTGTTGGTGGTGGGCACTGCGGCACTTTGGGGAAAACATAAAAAACCATCAGAGAATGCTGGAGTGTGTATGCAAGGCACGTCGCCCTCCTCTCAGAGAAAGAGAGGCAGAGTTGTAGTGAGTGTCAGAGAGAATAAGAGCAGAGGAGGGCCACTACCATCCCTTCAATACGATATCAGCAGATCTGACAGCAGAGTTCTCTCAGGGAGACTTGTTCTGGTTTCAGAGGGTTTTGTGAGGGCCTTCACCAGGGCGCTTGTGTACGTCCATGTGCGTGGGTATGGACAAGTGTGCGCATGTGTGTGTGTGTGCATGTACCTCTTTGTGTGGCGGGTGAGAAAGCTGGCATTTCCTTCATCAAAAAAAATGATGATGTAGCATTGCTGTGCATGTGTATTTGTGTTGTCGTGTGTGTGTGCTTTTGTGTGTGTGTGTGTGTGTGTGTGTGTGTGTGTGTGTGTGTGCGCGTCAACTGGAATGACCTCCCACAGTGTCAGATGTTATTGCCTTCAATTTAACTTGAAGAAGGCCTGTATGTGGCTGCAACACAGTAAAACGTCATCCATGCCACTTACCGACACACACACACACACACACACACACACACATACACGCACGCACACGCACACACACACACACACACACACACACACACACACACACACACACACACACACACACACACACACACACTCAATGACGTCACAGGTTGGCTAAAGCACGGTCTGGCCATAAATCACCTCTAGCTGTAGCTTTGTCCTATTAGAGCAAGGAGAAAAACCTAATTATGCTTGATCAAGAAGAACAGTCCGCTGAGACAGAGAAGGGAGAGAGAGAGAAAGAGAGAGAGAGAGAGAGAGAGAGAGAGAGAGAGAGGAGGTAATAAAGGAAGGACAGAGTACAAAACAGGAGGAGAAGGGAGGCAGTAAAAGGAAGGGACAGCAGGCAAGAAAAAGCAGGGAAAAAGTGAGTTAGTGAGGAAAGGGTTGTGTTTGGGAGACAGAGACAAGAGGGAACAGTCACCCTCCGAGCTCGTTCCCCTTTCTCTTCTTTTAGTGATGAGTTTACTAAAGCGGCATCCTCGTAAATCACAGCTTTCTCTCTCCCACGGGCCCACCCTCACCCTTTAATTGTGCGTGTATTTGTGTGTGTGCGTGCGTCTCTCTCCCTCTCCCAGCCTGCAGCCACTTAACGCAATTGCATTGATTCTCATGCCAGGGAAAACTGGCAGCTTTACCTGCGGCCACAAGGAAGTCTTTTCGGTTTTACTACACGTAGCGTAGCTCAGAAACTTAACATAAAGTCACATTGCCAAGTTTCTTATTAGATTTGTAAAGAGGTTTTCACTAAACCCATAACTTGCAATTGCAACACATTGTTATTAGTATTTGTCTGACTTACAGGTTAGAGAAACAAAGAAACAATCAAGCCTATTGCCTCGAATCCCTCCAGAACTTGCCCTCCTGTGTCTCACCTACTCTGTGTCCCTCTCTACTTTACTGCTGTCTGAATAAAAGTACTAAAGGTGAGTAGAATTTACTACAAAAGCAATCAAATATGTCTTGGCTTGACTAGAGACAGTGAACTATATTACCAGTTTTCAGTGGTATTGGTCAACTCACCATAGTGCGGTATGATGGCCCAGGCCATGGCTGATGCATAGATCTCTCCAATCATCCAGAACATGCACAGCCAGCTGAGGTGTTCTCCTCTCTTCTCCCTGGACAACACCTCTGCAAAGAAGGAGAAAACGATGGGCACAGCACCCCCTATCCTGCAGGAGGCAGAAAGGATGGGATAGTTAGTTAGTGCGCCAGAGACAGGTAGAGCCCAAACCAGGACAGATGCAGGCCGGGATGAATCCTTATCTTTCACATGTTTTCATTTATTTTTGCTTTTGCGTGCTTTACTTTTGTCACAGCTCCATTTTATGGCCTTTTTGTGCCCCCACTAGCAGGCGTCCAGTTTTGTTACATTGGTGATGCAAAATGGCGCTAGTCAGACATGGCCACTGAAATTCAGTGTAATCAAGTTTAATTAAATGTTTGAATTCTAGAATTAGAATTCCAGTTTTGTGGAGCAGGGAATTTAGTGCAGGACTGGATAGAAGATATTACCGGATATTATGGGCGACATGGAAAGCTTTGAGGGTTTATTTTTTACATCACAGTAGAATAAATTGAAAGCAAAGATGACCAAATAAGCAAAAAATATGGAAAAGTAAGCATTTTATCCCAAACAGAAGACAGAACATTTCCTTAGTGCCAATCCACCATGATTCACGGGTGTAGCCTTTGGCGGCAGTTTGGAAAGCCTTTTCAATTACTCTGAAGGTCTCTGGGGAGAAGGATGCAATTACTAAATGAACTCTTATAAGGAACTGTTACACCTGCCGAAGAAGAAAACATAATAAATCACCACCTCTGTATGTTTCTATGTGATGGGTAGCGAGTGGCACAATTGCACTGCACTGATAACCATAAAGCTTTCATTTGATTAAATACTGTTGCAGGCCTATATTTATTTTATTCACAGAGTTAATGACTGATGTTTCACACACACTGAAACACTGTATGGTCAGTATAATGTTGTGGCAGACTGGGGGGAGGGTGTGGGGGAGGCGTAGGCTGGATCCAGGAGAGAGCGAGGATTGCTACAGATATATTTTCAGAATACATTCAGCAAGAAGTGTTAATTCTTTTTGAAGTCACAGGGAATGCCATTGGCTATCATCTAACATATTCCCTGTGGTGAAAGGATAGTATCTTTCTATACTGGCAGGAGGTAGGGCTTGAATTAATCAGTAAAGGAAATTACTCGCAAACAGCTTTTAGATTTAACTTGGAGAAACTGATGTGATGAAACACTTTGCTAATGTCCCACAGCTCATATTTACAGATTCATAACAACAAGAGTGGTGGTCAGGAAAGGCCATAATTCACTCCCATTATGAGTTACATACACACAGACAGGGTCCATCCTGCTGCTGAGGAAGGCATACCAGGATAATGAAACATAAAGGGATCTCTCAACATCGCCATGACTGTTTGTTGAGGACCCAACCATTTAAAAGGAGTTTTATGATTTTGAGCTACTGTGTACTCTAACATTTGACAGGACTTTCACAAATCATTTAAAGTGATGTGTTACCATCCTCAATGGCCCCAGAATGACCCCCCCCCCCCCCCCCCCCCCCCCCCCCCCACGTCATCAGACTTACCCGAAGCCTGCGAAGAGACGGCAAACTAGGAAGAAGCCGTATCCCTGGACAAAAGAGGACAGGAAGGCAAAGAAGCCGTTCGTGGACATGCAGATGAGGAGGCACTGCCTGCGCCCCACTTTGTCAGACATTCCTCCCCAGAAGAAAGCCCCAACCATCATCCCCAAGTACACAACACTACCTACAAAGAGAAGGACACAGACGGATCAGATTTCACCTTTGGCTTAATATACAGTACATTCACTTGCATCTAAAGCTGCAGCTGTATGTTTTTATGAGCGTATGTGCTTCTAGTTGAATGTCTTAATATCATCCACCAAGGAATGTGTCAGTATACCAAATATCTTCCTACATTTTCCTGAGTTGGGCATACTCTTTATTAGAAACACTCTGCATCATCTACAGTTATAGACACACACACACACACCTTGACTGGTGACGTTTTGAAAATATCTCTGTCGCCTAGTTAGTCATTATCACTGTCCTCATCGTCACCCTGGCGCGTTCTTTACCTGACATCTAATATCAGCCAAGAAGTGTTTTAAGATTCATGTCCTCTAATTGTGTCTCTGCTGGGAAATGGCGAGGTATAAAAGTGTCAAAGTGTGGAACAACATTAAGCTTGAGCCTCCATTACTGCTCAACGTTCATCAGTGAATTGCAAATTATGTTTAATGACTCAGTCAATACGGGATGCTAAATTTATAGATGATTGCTCTGTACTGAGGAAAAACAGACCGATATAGATATGTGAGATAGATATGCTCCTGTTATGATCCTATCTCTCTCCACACACACACACACACACACACACACACACACACACACACACACACACACACACTCACGCCAGAAACCAGACTAACATTGAATCAACAGTGAAATACAAAATATTTCTGTTGAATCAAACAGATTTGCAAATATTTTGATCCAACATTAACATTTGGTGTTATTTCAATCAATGTTATTCAATGATTGATTTAACATTGGAACAATACAAAATTAACTGTGCTTTATGTACAGCAGATTCTGTAGTGACTTGCCAGTAAAATACCAATTCAGTCTCCTTTCAGTCTGAGACTAGGTGGGGCTGCAGCTGACTTCGTTTTCAGTTAATAACTGAAAAACATCTGCTGCTCAATATAAACTATGAACATCATCAGTCCCTTTCTCTCAATTTTCTACTTGTTTTCATGTTTTGTATTAAATATATTGTACAGTTGCATTGTTAATTAAATTAGATTTTAATTAATATCCGGTTGAAAGAGGTTTTATTTCAGGGTGCAAAAGTGATCAATGTTAGTTGCATTGATGAACATTGATTCTGCATTGATACAATGTTAGTTTGCGATCTGGGACACACACACAGAAAATATGAGCAGACGAGAGAAAAATTGCTTTACTCTACTTTCAAATTGCATATGTGAAGAAGTACATGTACAATTTATACAATCGATAGAGCATTCCTACTACTCTAGACAATGAAACTAAAATTCAGTTGTGTGTGTGTGTGTGTGTGTGTGTGTGTGTGTGTGTGTGTGTGTGTGTATGTGTGTGTGTGTGTGTGTGTGTGATAGCCTGTAACCCATCCTAACTTTGATGAGTAAATACAGAATGGAATGGACTGAAAACAGGCTTTGATCAATGGGGAGACAAATGTGGACAGTAATGCAGGGTGACTTTATAAAAGGGCCCTCTGCTCTCTTTTAATCTCTCTCATCTGAAATGGGATCAATGCTCCAACAAAACAATATTGATTTCTCCTACTGATGATCATGATCCTGCTCTGGAGAGATGAGCCTGTCGTTACCCCTTTGATCCATATTGTATGTCGCGTTGTGTGTTTAGTAGCTTTCTAAAGCCTGGACATATCTGATACAAGGAGCTGCTCCAAACTATTTTTGTCCCCCATTCATAACGTTTCTTTTTTGAGGTTCCCTTTCAAGCCGACCAGTGATTAAATACTTTATTGAACTGGTAGTTATAAAAGATCTTGCAGTAATATTTTGTCTCCATCCAGAGCAATCAGACATACACACTTAAACATGTATACAGAATGGTTCGGAGAGGATATCTGTCTCATTTATATTCTCAATGCCAACACAAAGGCAAAAAATAACAGATTGCAATAGGTGTCGCCATATTGTGTTTACATACAGATTGATATAAGTCAGCCGTAGGGACACTTTGTTCAGCCCATTACAATGAAGTACAGCTGGATGCACTTCATTTCTTTAATGTCTGCAATCAGGTCTCTTCTCTTCTGCTGTGAACAGATATCTGTTTGACTCTCTCACTTCAGGGGTCAAAACTCGGCTATCTGTCACATTTGGCAGCCATCTAGACGCTCCCCTGAAGCTACCGTAAATTCAATTCTAAATTTAAATGAAGTCTTCGGTCTACGCCGTTCAAATTTGCATCATGTAAGAGTGGATAGATGATGATGTACAGGGAAGCGCCCGCTGGCCTCCCGTTTAAATGTCATGCATCCAAATATCCAGAGGCCTCTACATTTTGTTTCAGGTTTTAAACTGCTATAGGTTTAAAGCAGGCGTAAAGAGGACCTCGGATTCTGACCCCTTTAACACAATGAAAATAAAGCGGTAAAACTGTTGACTAACGATTACGGCCCCCCGGAGGACAGTCAATTACGTAATGAATGTATTGATGTTCTGTCCGGTTTACTGCACGGCACCTCAGAGCATGATGTCAGCAGTGCCCAGCGCCAGAGAAGAGGTGAGTGTGAGAAAAACAACTCCACTGTAATTCAGAAATAGACCAGACATCCTCTCTCATTATGGGGGCTATCTTATCTCTGGTTGACCAAAAAAGTCATTTGCACGGTATTAAACTGTGCGGTCTGAAAAATATGGCCCATGATTTCAACACATTTTGCGCACTAAGAGTCTTCCTGCTTTGTTTATGAATCATACTGATTTTCAGGAGCCGCAAACCGCAGTCTCAATTCCAAGAGCTTTTGCAGAGCCAACCAAGCAGTTACTACACTTATGGGGAGAAGCAGTTGACGTTACACCATTAAACTGACAGAACAGAAGCAGATGGAGCCACGATTACTATTTAAAACGATTACTTGTGGCACTCATATTTCACAACTAGAAAAAAAAAACAGTTGAAACCTTGTGCAGAAATCTCCGCAGGTAACATATGCTTTGCACATTGTAATTTCAAGAAAATGCTAACAGAAGAAAATGTCTACATAGAAATTCAATACATTTTCTACACTACAGATTTAAAAAATCCGTGCATCATTAGATTAGATCGATGCTGTTTTGTCTGAATGTTTCACTGACTGAGCAAGAGGAAAAATAGTGAACAGATTGGAAATGACACGGCTGGACCACAAGAGCTTCAACCAGAGTATTTTAATTAAAGGAAGCCGACCCCCCTGCACTATCACCCTCTGCTGCCATCTCATTGATTTAGTAGAGCTATAAATGCAGGTCTTTTCTCAGGCCTGCAGACCAAGGAGAAGGGTGAAATCAATACACTTCTGTTCAGTTCGGATTAATTTGAAATCCAAAACTAGGGCTCCGAAACCACTGGAGGATGAACTGCACAGGCTAGGCTCATTATACAGCATAAGTGTACGAGCACGAGACAACCTGATGTAGAAGTAAAACTCCTCGAAAGGAGATGGCAGCAGGAATACATTTGAATTTGGTCTTGATGACCCGTGAAGCAAGCAGACTCCCAGAGCACCATCAGAATATGACAGCGTGTCAGGGGAATTCTCAGGCAGAAGCAAGAGGTCTTTGCCCCAAGACACTTTGTTGGGATGTCAAAACACATCTCCAGGAACGGTAAATACTCAGCAAAATACTCGCAGACACACACACCAAACACAACAAACAAAATTCTGAGGAGTTGAGGTGTGATGTGAGGCAAAACAGGCCCCCTCTCTCTCTCTCTTTCTCTCCCTCTCTCTCTCTCACTCTCTCTCTCTCACACACACACACACACACACACACACACTTCTGCAGTTTCTCAATTAAACATATTTGTAAAGGCAACGAAGGTTCACTTCAGTCATTAGTTATAAAAGCGTTGAATGTCTTCCATCTCTTTGGTGTATAGCTGAACTGGCCACCGGGGGAACTAAATGAAGGAGGGAAGATAAAGCATGACATGACTCTGACATGAACAGAGAAAACCCGAGAGAGTAAAGATCAAGTAGGATGTGTGAGAAGAATGTGCGAATATAAAAAAAAAAAGGCCCCGCTGTCCAGGAGGAGCAAGACGGAAGCAATGAAGGAGGGTGACAAAAGAGAGGAAAAGGTAATGAGGGAGGAGAGCTCAGTAATAGATAGGGTGAGAGACTGGCGGGGGGGAGGAGGATGGGGGAGGAAGGGGAAGGCCCTGGCGTGGTGTTTTTTTGTCCTGTCAGATCCCGAGTAGCCCCCTGAGAGCCGTGGGAGCGCTGAGCTGCGTCGTGGCCTCTCCTCTGATTTCATGCTTTGATGCTCGTCTCTCTTAGCGGGGCAACACCCGTCCTGTTGGACTCACAGCGCTGATGCTGCCATACAGCTCTGGGGTTGTTAGGGGCTGTGACACCTCTTTCTGTTCTCCTGCCCTTTCTCTCTGTCTTTCTATCTCACTTTTTATGTTTCGTGTTGCGTCTTTGATCATTTTGATTTTATTTCATCTCCTCTCCTCCCCTTTTGCTCTGTGCCTCTCCCCTCCCCCCTCTCCCCTCGACCTCTCTTCCTCTCTTCCTCTTCTTTTTCTCAGCTTGTCTCCTGTCCCTATTGCTCTTGTATTTCTTGGCTCCCCTCTCATTTCTCCTCATCATTTCACCCTCCCCCCCCCCCCCATCTCCTCTCTCCTCTCTCCTCTCCTCTCTCATCCACTGTCATCAGCTATTTTACACTGTGCAGCGTGTAATCACATTTGTACTACAACATGTCAGTTTGATGGGACTCGTGCCTCCGTCTTTTGCCACCTCCGCAGAAAAAGAGATTGTGGATTTTTGTCATATTTAAGTCATATCAGTGGGGGCAGGATTTCAATGAAATCTATTTGAAAGTAAGTTATTGTGGGGCTCGGAGGAGTGCAGGGTTTAAAATGACTCACTCAGCTTCAGTAATGATTTCAACCTCCATTACATTAAAGACTGTGGCTAATCTGCATGAAATATAGTGACGCTATGAACTCTTGATAAGAGCGTGCAGTTAGACATGGTTTACTTGTGGCTGATATTGCTGGTGGCAGCAGGTTTGGTCCATGCACACGCACACACACACACACACACACACACACACACACACACATGCACACATTCACTCTAGTCGCATGCTCCCCCCCTTCCCCTCCCACACACAAATGCGCACATTCTCACACGCACACACACACACACTCCCACACAGTGGAGCTGCACTACTCGAGTAGTGTAATCTCCGCAGTGGCGCTGCGATCTGACTGCAGTTTAGCCATGCTCAGCTGCCCCTGGACCACGCAGCCCCACACAGCCTGCCAGCTGGCTCACACAGACAGGGGGGGAGAGTGGGGGAGAGGGGGGGAGAGGGGGGGGTGGCAGAGAGAATGAGAAGTGGAGAGTAAAAGTGGAAATGGGAAAAGAAAGAAGATGGAGAAAGGGAAGAAAGATGGAGGAGATTTGGAAGAAAGAAGGACAAGCAGGAGAGGGAGAGAGCAGGGAAGATGGAGGGGAGTGGAAACGAGGAAACGAGTGAAAAAAGTAGCGCCGGTGAAGAAGGAGAGGTGGCTGTTAACAGAAAACAACAAGAGCACAGCCTAGGGAGCGAGGGGGAGAAATAAGCGCAGAGAGAAGACAGTGTAGAGAACAGATAATAAGTAATGATAGGGTGATGTGATCCCATTGTCTGTCGTGCCTGAGATGATAACTAAGGCTCTCCCTCACATTGTTGTAGTGAATACCACCAATCTGCCACCCCTCCTCCTCCCCCCTGCTCCCATCCACCCACACCTCTCTCCCCATTACTCTAACTTGCCAGTTTCTCCACTTCATATCTGTCCTCCTCCTCGCCTCTCCCCCTTTCATCAAACATCTCCCCCTCACTATTCCCCCCATTTTTCCCACGTCGTCCACTCGTGTTTACAATATTTCCACTCTCTCCCCCCACATTCACCCCCCACCGCCCCACCCCCCTCCCCCCACCTCCCTCTATACGTTTCATCCCTCATTCCCATGTAGCATTAAAGATTCCTGTGGGATCAGGATCCTGTTAGGATCAAATTGAATTGTGTAATCTAATCAACATTTTAGTCATCCATCCTATTCGGGCCTTTTTGTTTTTCATATCGCATTATCCCATTACACCCAGCTCAGCTTGCCTCTGTCTATGCCTGTTATGTGATTAATGGCGCTGCACTATGTGGAGCTCAGGTGGAACTAACCAACCACCAAATGGCTATTTTTTTTTAAACTATGCAATGCAAATGTTGACTTTCACAAAAATAATACTTTCTACTGCTGTGGACGACATTTTGCAAAAAATGACTTTTTAGAAGATATTTTTTATCCCCACGTCTGCCTATTGTAAGGCTGTCACCATAAAACAAGATCCCTTTTTGGCTCTATAAGATAAATGAAAAATGAAAAACTACTTTAATCAAACTTAACCAACGATACACTTAGGGGCGGATCTACTAAGATCCCAAATAAAGGGGCGGATCTACTAAAGGTTTGCGTGTGTAAAAATGTGTGCAAACTCATAGCACGCGCAAATAAATGTACAAACTGATCTACTAACAGCGCGCACTGAGGACTGCGTCTTGCAAATGTGCAAAATAACACGCCTTATCCAGTTAGTACTTTTGCCTCAATGAATATGCAAGATGGGGCGTTTACACGCTATTTAGCAAAATACTGGGAGGAGAAAATGTAAATAGATGAATGTAGCACACGCACTGTGATCTATCAAACCTGAACGCAATTTCGTTGATGGAGACTGCGTCTGTATTTAATACGTTTCAAAAGAAGGTGCAAACGCCCTGCATGCGTAATTGTGCACAAATGACTGCCGTTATTGTAGCGAGAAGGAGACATAGAAACTGCACTTGAACTGCACTTGTTGCTCAATGTTAGTTAGAGGCATCTCTTCCACCGTGCCCCCACCTGTTTTCTTTGCTGAGGTTTTATTATAAGCCAATTTTTCTTTTGTTCTTCGTCTTATATCTTGCCATCTTCTCTTAATTTCATCCGTTGTTCTTCTTGTTTTACCAACGGCATTTACTTTCTCACAGATGATCTCCCATATAGTGTTCTTTTTTGTCATATTCAGATTTTTTTGCTGTAGCTCATCCAAATGTTTATTTGCCTCTTCCACTAACACCTCTAATTCTATAGGCGCAAATTTCATTTTGCGCTTGCGGTTCTGTTGCCCATCCAAACTCTCCATGGTGCAAAACATTAAACACGCAAAACCCTCATTTAAATACTGCTGTCTCCACCACGTTTGCACCTGTTGTCATTTACGCACGCATTCTTAGTAAATCACCCGCAAAACGCCCATCAACCACACGCGCAAACTTTTAGAATGCACACGCAAATTAGTACCCTTTATTTGGGATCTTAGTAGATCCGCCCCAAAGGGTACTAATTTGCGTGTGCATTCTAAAAGTTTGCGCGTGTGGTTGATGGGCGTTTTGCGGGTGATTTACTAAGAATGCGTGCGTAAATGACAACAGGTGCAAACGTGGTGGAGACAGCAGTATTTAAATGAGGGTTTTGCGTGTTTAATGTTTTGCACCATGGAGAGTTTGGATGGGCAACAGAACCGCAAGCGCAAAATGAAATTTGCGCCTATAGAATTAGAGGTGTTAGTGGAAGAGGCAAATAAACATTTGGATGAGCTACAGCAAAAAAATCTGAATATGACAAAAAAGAACACTATTTGGGAGATCATCTGTGAGAAAGTAAATGCCGTTGGTAAAACAAGAAGAACAACGGATGAAATTAAGAGAAGATGGCAAGATATAAGACGAAGAACAAAAGAAAAATTGGCTTATAATAAAACCTCAGCAAAGAAAACAGGTGGAAGAGATGCCTCTAACTAACATTGAGCAACAAGTGCAGTTCAAGTGCAGTTTCTACGTCTCCTTCTCGCTACAATAACGGCAGTCATTTGTGCACAATTACGCATGCAGGGCGTTTGCACCTTCTTTTGAAACGTATTAAATACAGACGCAGTCTCCATCAACGAAATTGCGTTCAGGTTTGATAGATCACAGTGCGTGTGCTACATTCATCTATTTACATTTTCTCCTCCCAGTATTTTGCTAAATAGCGTGTAAACGCCCCATCTTGCATATTCATTGAGGCAAAAGTACTAACTGGATAAGGCGTGTTATTTTGCACATTTGCAAGACGCAGTCCTCAGTGCGCGCTGTTAGTAGATCAGTTTGTACATTTATTTGCGCGTGCTATGAGTTTGCACACATTTTTACACACGCAAACCTTTAGTAGATCCGCCCCTTAGTCACTATTTCCCTTATGTGTTGTTTATTTCTGCACATCGAAGCAATATAATATTGCCATGGCACCTGTAAAGTACCAACTCACTTCATTGTTTGTTGGCTGTAATGAAGTGTAATTACTCTGAAAAACTCCACATGGATACCAACAAGGTCATAGTAATCATGTAGGCTATGTTCAGAATGCGACACAAACACACACACACACACACACACACACACACACACACCAATCATGTTCACCTCAACGGGGAGGAGCCGTGGGGCAATCAGTAGGAAAAAGGAGAGGAGAATGGGGGGAAGAAAAAAGAGGCATATAGCGAATGGAGGGTGAGAGGGAGGGACAGAGGGTGAGAGATGGAATCACGAACAAGGGGAAGCAGAGCGTAGAGCATGAATGCCTGCAGGACCTTGCTTGGGTGGAGAGGAAGAAAAGAGTTTACAAGGAGACTTGGGCAGAGGCAGGAGTATGGAGGTGCAATGTACACGGCATCTTGTGAGGACCGTCGGTTACAGTTACATACACAAAGTTATCATTGGGATGACAATTACACTGCTTAGCTGAGAAACTGACATAAAAAACCTCTTCTAAATGTATACAGTTTTTGTAGATGACTCAAAGCATGACTGTAAGTTAAACAGAGCATCTTGCATTTCTCATATTACATGCTCACCCGCTACAATCCAAATATTTCAGACTTTCAAACAACCTCCATTCCCAAGGAGGCTCTTACTGTATCAATTTTGCCTCAGAGGTGTTGCAGTGCACTTGATGTATTGTCATGTCTCACTGTGGCACAGTTAGTATCTAAAGGCTGTGCGCCTGATTCAATGTCCTCGACACTCCGGTACTGACACTGTGTCAGCCCCCGTACACAGCTCTGTGGTGATGGATTATACACCTGCAGCCACTGGGACTGCTGGGACTCCTGCTCAACACACAGAGCACACAGGGAATACTAGCTACCCTCTTAATCCTGACACAGAGACCAGTGGACCGAAACACCTCATCCAGGTGGAACACGGCTATAGAATAAAGTGTGCCCGTGTATAGTTCACGACACGCAAAACAACCATTTTCTTTTGAGACAAACAGATTCCCTGATATAACGTGGCCCTTGTTTGACAGAGTACCGAATGTAAATGCGTCAGCACATGTGGATGCATACAAAGTTAACACACACACACACACACACACACACACACGCACAAAACACTTACCTAGCCATCCAGAGCTGGAGTTGGGTACGCACATATCAGTCTCAGCGCTGGGCAGGACGAAGCCCACCACGAACACCTCCACGCCGTCTGACATGAGCGCCAGCCCCAGCACCAGGAACAGCTGCCACTGGAACCTCCCGTGGCCGCACTCCTGGATGATCAGCTCGTACTGCTGGGCCAGCTCCTCCTCATCGGCCCGCCTCTCCTGCTCCAGCTCCTTGCGGTCCCTCGCGGCGTCCGACACCGGCTGCCCCAGCGCCACCTGGCCCTCCCTGGTCTTCCCCGCCTCCCGCCGAGGGGATCCCCTGGTACTCGCCCTCGTAGATCTCGTCCTCGTCGTCGTGGCCCTCTGTGGCGTCGCTGGAGCCCTCCTCGTTGTCGTTGTCGCCCCCCCCGTCCTGCCTGGGGGGGTTCCGGTAGAAGTCCTCATCGTCGCCCTCCTCGTCCTGGAAACGGGTGTAGTTGCGATGGGATGAGTACTCATCGGCGGCACGGTTCACCACCTTGTTGACTTTCTTCGCCGCGTGCCGCTTGGCCTCCTTGGCCACGCCCTTGGCCCCCTTCGCTAGGGAAGTCCTGTTATCGTAAGTGTCCTCCATTCTGGCGGGTCTTCACAGGGTTTCAGAGGAGATTTGGGAGTAGGGGTTCAGGAGAAAGAGGGAGGGGGAGGGGGGGGTGAGGGGGGATGGATGTACGTCGGCAGAGGGATTGCAGGAATGGTGGGATCAGTGGGTCTGGAGGTACAGTGGGGAGAAAACCCTGGAGTCTGCAGTCACCACAGGAGATAACCCACGATGGCTGAGGCAATCATCGGCCGGGCTGTGAGAGATGGGGGAAGGGTAAGAGACAGACAGATAAAAAGAGAGAGAGGAAGAAGGGCAATGGAGAGATGAAAGAGAAAAGAGAAAGTGAGAGAGAGAGAGAGAGAGAGAGAGAGAGAGAGATGTTCATCAGATAGGGCCCATAACTCAAGTCTCCCCCGCTACATCCGTAACCAGCCCAGACTAACAGGTGACACCACACTGACAGCACATCCTCTCTTTAATCATTCACTCACCGTTCTCCCAGGCATTTTAATCATTTGGAGTGATGTGAGGGAAATGGCTTTGGCTGTATAGCTCTCAGTTTTTATTCAAAACGAACATTCAATTTCCAGGAGCGCTTTCCTTGTTCTATATTTCATGAGTTGGCCTCTTTCTTGAGGAGAAACAGAGACGCTGAATCTGCTGACTCATGATCAGCTCTGAGGAACAGCAGCTAATAAACAAGGCTCTGCCCAAAATCAATTTGCCCCCAATAAAGAGCTGGTTTATTATAATGGGTGTGACGAGCCAACCGGAACGGCACTGTCATATTTAATCCATAAAAAGAGAGGAGATTCCACGGGAGCCGCTGAGGAGAAATGACCATGAGTATATACGTAGATGAATACACACATGCACACAGGCGTGTACTTGCATGCATGCGTGCACACACACACACACACAGCATGGAAGGGGAAGCCCTTTCCAATCTTGGCAGGCCAATGGTGATGGGAAGGAGACCCCAGCCTAACACTGTGGATTGTAACATGATTTCATGTGAGTGCTCAAACTGTGAACCACAGTACATTACCACACTTGTCTCCACAGTCTCATTCTGGCTTGTTCATTCTTACAGATAAACATAATATTATACAAATACAAAATGTATATAAAATGTAATCTGCAAAATGAGGAAATCCAAATTTGCTTCATAATTTGATATAACAATTTCTATAGATAAGAAAGTGAGAGCTGGTCAGAGCTGTCCAGTGTGTGTGTGTGTGTGTGTGTGTGTGTGTGTGTGTGTGTGGTCAGAGCTGTCCAGTGTGCGCTGCTCCCGTGTGTCTAGGAGCTGCTCACCACAGCCTCTAATGAACACTGAAGCCTTGTCAGGAGGACACAAATCACAGGGCCATCTCCAGCTCCCATAATGCAATTTTACTGGGCAAAATGACACTACTGATTCAAGGTGACTCTGCTAATCCCTTTTGGCTCATTGGTTGACTTCTGTACTTACGAGCACAGTACTTTATACATGGACCAATAGTTTTTTAATGCTTCCATTGACACCCCTAGTGCCTGAAATACGGCCCTAGGGATCAAGAGAGTTTTTAAAGACAGCTTGCTAGCTATTGGTGTTTCTTTCCTCCTAAAGCAATTGTTCATCAGATCAATGATGATTTCTATGTTGCAAAGGGCAAAAAAAGATAACTTCAGCCATGTAAACATCAGAAAGATCCCCATCCCACACAAATCCTATATCGGTATTGTAGGATTTTCAAAACAATGCCTCTCAAAACAATATTGCAGCTTCAGGGAAAAAAGTGTGTAAACAGTGGAATTTATTTTGTAGAAGTTATCGCATCACTGTTTATAAATAAGTAGCATTTTGAATTCCTCAGTAGACACACAGCACAGGCTCACACACACACACACACACACACACACACACACACACAAGGTGAAGGATGTGCATCCTGGTGGAGCCTTCCTGTCAGAGAATCAATGAAGTGTATGGTGAGGCCCCCTGTCAACGGTGATGAAGCTCAGAGGTCACCACAGCCAACGTCACCTGACCACAGCTGACGAGACCCCGACAGCGCAGACAGCCCGAGCAATCACAATCCAACCGGGTAACAACTAACACTCAAAGCAGACGTTTTGCCACTTTTATGATACATCCCTTGTCTGTCCCCATCCCGTTCCATTTCTCCTCTCTCTTTCCCTTTCCTCTCAAGCTCATCATTTTTGCATCTGTTGTTTCCTCTGCCTATTTGTGAGAAAATGACAACTGCTCCATTTAAGCCGATCTAGCGTCTCCCTTCATAAATCACACATCTTTGAACCGATACCTAGATAACCCAGTTCGAATCACACCATCACGACTTCCCTCCACAGCGACCAAACCTAGATTTAACCCTTCAGACTTTTCTTTCTCAGGTCCTGTTTTTCCCACCAACATGTTACATCGGCTGTGGCTGTTGTTTGATTTCAAACACTTGTGGTTTGTGGTTTGGCTACTGTTAGCAAATCAAGATGGTGGTTAGGTGATGTAGTGGAACAGAATGAACAGTAGCTGCGACCATATACCAGTGTCCAGATGTTCTCTGCAATGGGAATAGAGAGGGTTAATATAATGTTTGTACAGTTGGTGTGAACTGTCTGAGGATGGCTGAAAATAGGCCTTGCTCTAGCGATAGCCTCTGTCTGCATGATGGATAGTGGCCCTGCTTTCCTTCAACCTCTTTAAAATGGTGAAAAAAACTCTAGGTCAAGTATTACTTGGCCCTAAATTTCCTCTCGCATGAACACACAGAGACAAATGAAGAGATCGGAGTTACAGAAGTTTGACAATACAACCAACTGGGGGCAAACGATTCGGAAAACTAAATATTTAATGTTATAATTGATTTCCAAAGTCTGCATGTTTGACCAACTCATCCCGTTTTAACACTCTTGCATTGCCTATCACGAATCATTAGGCAAAAGTAGCACAGTAATGAAGCTACTAATGAGTGTTTTGAAAGAAAAAAAATTAAGCGCAATGTCTTCTTGAATAATCACACCACATTACATAGTAATCATGGCTGTAGTAATGAACAGACTGAGTCAGAAGAACTTGATAAAAGGTAATGAAGCAATTAGGAGCGCAGTAAGGGATTCCTGCAAGCAATGCTCTTTGTCAACATGATTGATATCAATGCTGGTGTTGATCTACCGTTGTCAGTTTTGGTTTTACTTGTCCAGCAGCAAGCAGGCGGTCAGAATGAAAAGTAAAAAATCAATTCTGGTCCTACAGTTTCTGGTTCCTTGACCCATAACTACTGGAGGAGACTAACACTTAATATATTTTCATGAGAACTTGATAGGAAATCAATAGCACCTTCTTTGGCTAAATGCTGTCTGATGCCAGACTAGACCAAACATTGCCCCTCACACAATATAAACAAGTAATAATGAAGAACAATGAGGGAATCAATGTCCTTGCCTTTTTTATACACTATAACTATTCTTGCGCTGTGGAAGACTTTAAAATAAATGCATGGTTACTTCTCCTCTTACATAAAGACTAGCTTTCTGAAGTAGCAATCTGCCGTGTGTTTTCGGCTTATTATCAAGATCGTGTACAGTACTTATACGCTGAGCCAATTTCACAGTTGCTGTCCCTTCATTCATTAATGTATTCCATCTCAGTCACGTTTGACTCGTCAGTGTTCTCCTCTTTCAAAGGCAAGTGCAGGCGGAGGGAGTTGGCGGTTGGTTTGTTCTATCAGCATCAGAAAGAGCAGGTCCAATCTCTAAGTGGGCCGAGCCGCATGTAATCCCATCAAAACGGAGAGCCCATGACCTCATCTGGAAGGCAGAGCCTCAGCCAGCCTGGGATGTCTTCAGTTAGGAGATTTCATCAGACACTGATGCCATTACTGAGTGGAGGAGAAAGACAGAGGAGGGAGAGGGCTAAAGAGAGAGAGACAGAAAGAGAGAGAGAGAGAGAGAGAAATGGTGTAATGCAGAGAAGGTATTAATAACAGTTGAAGTGGTAGATAGAGAAAATAACTGGAAAGAAAGAGAATGGTGAAGTGTTATTATACAAGTGGGTATAGAAGATAGGAATTGGAAAATTAATTTGGAAAATTAAAAATGTGAAAAGTAATGGTGGGGAAAGGATTGACGATTAAGAGGAAGGGAAGTGGAAGGGAATAAAGTAAGAGGTAAGAGTGAGAAGAGAAGGGAGGCTAAAGCAACCCAGCGCCATGTCACCCCGCAGATGACGTATTTCAAAGCACCTACACTTCAAATTTCACCTCTTCTCAACTATCCAAGTCCCATCACGGCAGGTTCATGGTTCCATCGTACACATTCATAATGCAGCTGCAGCAGGTTGACTTCCACTTTTCCTGCCTGTAGAGTTGTGAATATCAATATTGACTTCAATCAATTTCATGCCCAGCTTAGATAAGAGAAAGGAATTCCCCTCTGTTTATAATGACTTTGTAGCCCTCTTACTCTGATGGTTAAACATGGTAAAAAATAGAGAGATTGGAAATGTGCTGCTCAGAACTGTGTATCTGTTTAATTCATAAAATCTCACATTTAGCAGCCAGACAGAAGAAAAACAGATTTTTGAGCTGTGGATTCAAATTCAAGCATTTACCTTCCTACCTTTGCTCTGTTTGGATATCTAGAGAGAGTGAGGTATGTCTTGTCTCTTTCACTCTTTAAAGTGGTTGATGTCTGTTTGATCTGCTTGGTAAACATATGGTCCGCCAGCCTTCCCAGACCTCACTGCAGAGACAGTACAGCGCTTACGTAGGAGACACAAAACATAACCTACCACCACTGTCGGATGCATCCCTGACACTGCAATTACATAATAACATTAATATACTGCATATGGTGGTTTTTATGATGAATTGTACATTCAGAAGCAGAATTTAAAAACATTTTGATGTAGTGATGCATGCCCTACTGTGTATATGTAACTAAAAACACTCACAGTCACAGAGAATAACACAAGAACAATTATAGCCCCTTTTGAAAAAGGCAGTGATAAGGGAAATCATGCACTCTTAAAAAAAGGCAAACCCAGGGGATATGGATATCATTACTGTATGAAATATAATTACACTATGGATTTAATTAACCTCTGAAATAGTGATTCATCTGTAAATTGTCCCTTTGCCTAGACAAATCAACTTGGTGGGCAGACACACTCTTTATGTGGGGGCCCTCACTTTTACTGCATTGTCATTGGAAGAGTGTCAAGCACTTTGGGTCATTAATTCCTGTCCAGGATGTAGCACAGAAACAAAAAAATATTCTTTCTTAAAAAGGATGGATTGTGAGTTGATCAGCAAAAGTGCAGGTCAGAGGATGTGAGAGATAACCCGTATTACTGGATGGGGGGAGGAGCTTTCTGAATCAGATCAATAGTCCTGTTTACCCTGAGAAAAAAACTTGATCAACTTGAAATCAATGACAAGTGGGCCAAGAGGATGAATCTTGCAAGCTCACCTCATCTCATCTAACATCTACTGTTATGCAAGCAGGACTACTACAGTAACCTTCTGATGGACAACAAAGCACTTTGCTACAGATTTCCACTTCACTGGCTGTGTACCTATCAATCGCTCGCTGCCTCTTGAGGTGCAATTCAAGGATGAGTCAGTATCCTGCTCCTGCATCCTTTCCTCTTTTTGGCGGTAGAGCAGAGTGCTTTAACTGCCCCAGGGCCGGTGGCTGGACAGCACTATACCATGCATAGTCCACAGCACCACAACCAAAAACTCTGTTCATGCCAAGGACAAGTATTTCACCAAAACTGCAGCGCTGCAAACAACCACCATATAAAAACAATCAATTATATTTTCAGCATTCATTTCTGCACGATCCTAAAAATATCAAATGGTCATATAACTTAGTTCAGCTTGATATTAATTATGATGTATACTTTGAATTTACAGATATACGTATGTCAGGCTAAAAAGGTGGGTAAGCTCTATCCCATAAATAAAAAGGTGGGTAAAGTGAGTTTACCCTCCACTACATCCCAAGCTACATGAGGCTATTCCGGAGCTCATACGTGCCTTCCTCGTATGTACCCTGAAGATAAGATTACTCTCTATTTCTGTATTAGGCATATCGACCGTTTAAAGAAAAAACATCCATCCCAACTTTTAACAAATGATACACAAACTTAGAAATAAATAACGAGATCTCCTTGTCTCCCAACCTTGTTGTTGTGTGAGGAAATCATTTTGGAAAGCTGCAAAACATTTTTTTTTAAATAACAATAGAACTTACAACCCCTGTAGCTGATCACAGGAAACGTAAACAATTAATTGAAAACAGTGTATTTGTCCAACTCGGAAGTGTTATGTAGTCAGCATGTTTTCTCTTCAGGAAAAAAAGTATTTACTTACCGTTATTTAGGGAGAGAGGTAGAGTGGACTGGGCTGATAGTTACCCATTGCATCAGACTCCGGTTTTTGCTTTATGGGTGTTATTCTGCTGGTATTCACTGTAGAATAGGATCTGAGGTAATTGCCGGAGCTCGACAATGTTGTTTTTTTTCGATGCAGTCCTCTCTCTCTGCAGTACTTCGGGAAAGGAACGGGGAGAGAGAGAGAGAGAGAGAGAGAGAGAGAGAGAGAGAGAGAGAGAGAGAGAGAGAGAGAGACGGGACGGACAGAGGAAGCTAATGCAATCAATAATTGTATTTCATTGAGTGATGCGGGCAATTCCGTCTAATGGAACAATCTAGTTAGGCGACTGAGTGACGCGAAACACTGCGACGTCTGATGCCGAAGCCCTTACAGTGAATACTAAGCAGATAAGAAATCACAGCGGTTCAATTTCAGCGGCAGGTTACAGTCTGCGAGTCTGTGCTTTCCGTCCATTCACCATGAGAGAAATCCACGTTTCTATGACTGCGAACAAAGACTGTTGGCTTCAGTATATGTGAATGGTTATTACGTTCATATGGCGCATATAAATGCTGCTTCAATGGGAGAAAGTTGTCCGTGAAGGCGACAACATGCTGCAGTCCAAAAGTTTCTGAGTCTTTGAGTTGTCAGGGTTCATCCAAAATCTAAATCCTGTAAAGGGAGTAATTCGTCCTGTTTCTGTTCTGCGCATTCACACGACTGTTCTCAACTGGAAACCTTTTCATAAAAGAAGAGCACCTTGCTTTTCAGAGAGAGACTCTCGCAGTTGCACGGTGCATTTCAACGATTTTCTCTGTCCGCGGTGCTGAAATCTGAGCACGTGAACATCTGAGCAAGGCAGGCTTGGGTGCTGATGCTACAGACGACCACGACCACACTTTTCGTGACCATTTGCTCATTCTGTGAAAATCGTCTTGCAAGATTGAATTGTGCGTAGAATTCCTGTGAGGAAAAAAGCTTGGAGGCCCATATGCAGACCCTTACGAAAAATAACTATAGTAAGAGATCCTATAATATATTTTCCAAGGACACTATAAAGATAAAAGAGCAAAATTGTAAGTCCCTGTAAGAATATTATCGTGATACCATTGGGGATTTAAAAAAACACCTCAAAGTACAAGAAGGTCACTTTAAAATCACTATTTAGTAGCACACATACACACCATAAGTCCTTATTGGAAAATTATATGACTATTATAGAGACTATTTGTTAGTGCAGGCACAGGTTTACCCAGGGACTTAAAGAATGTTAGGACCTTGCGTATAATGCTGCAAGAACTATAAGCAGCACAGCATACAGCTAATTTACTGGTTTAACTACATTCATACATGAGCACAATTTCATTGTTTACATTGTTTTATTATGTAACCCTACCCAGTATTTGCAATTCATATAGTGAATTGGGGTAAGAAACCTTGGGGTTTCTTTCCCACTTTCCAAATATCCCTCCATTTTAAAGTTCACTGTCCCTTACTCATTGCCCCCTTTTGAGTCTATGTTAGATTCAGTCATTCATCAGTAAGAGAGAGAGAGCTAAGTAGCCTAACCAGCTACATTTATGGTAGTAAAGGCCAGGATTTTTAGGTGTAAACTAAGCACCACAAACACATACATTTAGTTTTCATCCTACATATGCCCACAATTGATTACCACACAGGCTGTAATACTATTGCGAGTACCACACAAAGATTATGCAATAACATTACAATAATTGCTCAACCTAACACAGGCTCCTAAAGCGAAGCAGGCTCTTTAGAGTGTGAGACAGGAAATGCCGCGCCTGCTATGTCAGACACTGACACTTCTCAAACCCACGAGTTGTTGCTCGAGATGGCGAGGGGGAAAAAGGGTTGATGGACTGATGCAACCACAGGGACACTCAGCCTCTCACTGCTCATGTCATTAAAGGCTGCAAACTATACCAGCAGTACCAGTGAGACTTGGTCCACTGCAGAAATCACTAGCAGCAATAGACCAGCTATTTGATGTTTCATACCCTCTCCAGCTGACTCCTTATCGTCATATTTAGATAATCTCAATAACTACTGTTTTAAATAGATTTCACATGTGGACAATGCAGTGAGTAGTGTAACCTGATTGTTACCATATTCTAATGCACACTGTGCATTTTGACTACGCATTGCTTTATTGTGCTTTATGGTGCTGACACAGGTCATGCATTATAAGAATACTGGACAGGAAATGGTGTATACGAAATTGTGTATACATTACGCACAGACAGCCATACACACACACACATGCACACACGCAGAGACACACACACACACACACACACACACACACACGCATACACACACACATTTACAAAAGAAAGGCATCTCTCTTTGTCCTCTGAATTTGATGATTCACAGAAGCAGTGACCTGGGGCTGGGACACTCTCTGCTTTTCATTCAGAGTTGGAAGACAAACCTCCCTCAAGCCATAAGACTCCATTTACTACTGCTGGAGAGCCAAGGAGCACTTAGCTTAATGTACAGGACAGTAGAATGACCCTCAAACATGCACACGCACACGCGCACACACAGACGCATACACACACACACACACACACACACACACACACACACACACACACACACACACACACGCATACACAGTCCACTGCGCATGCCAATACTCTCTCTCTCTCTCTCTCTTAGGAAATTGCCTTCCCCATACTGTTTGTCGCATAAACGCATGCACACACATATATACACACACCAGATAGATACTGAAGTGTGCATAGTGTCTTTTCACTAATATAATATACAAAATATACCATATTGCACATAGAATGTAGCCGAAATTGAAACACATGGAGAATTGCACAGGCATTCAAACCAATTCACATGAAACACAATGGATTTCATTGGTTATTAGTACTGGGTTCTTTTTGTGGTGGGTTGAAAAGTAACAGTGTTAAAAAAACATGCACCCCTGCTGGTCTCGCCTTACCTTCCTGTGTCTCCTCTAGGTCTCCCTCTCAGACTTCCTACTGCCCCAAGAACTAAGATGTACCCTACATATGGAGTTGTAGTACCCACTTGCCTTAAAATAAGAATAGAGAGGTAGATGTGGACTGGAGCAGATGCCTGCTGCTTATCTTCATCCAGATTATAACAAAAGGATGTGGACATTGATGGTAATTGTTTTTGCTTTGTGGAGATAGAAGCACCGGCTAACTGATTTAGCCTCCGTCTTCCCTCTCAGCCTCCTCTCTTCCTCATTCATCTGGTCAGCCGCTTTATGTGGAAGTCAGTGTATCTTTGCTATATAGTATGGATAATGTTAAATAGTAATGATTATGCTGCCCTGTTGTCTCTTACTTAGAAGTCAATATAGTTATTCATCAGAATGGGGACAATGCAACCGTGATGTATTTACAAGCGCCAGTTATTTGGTACCAAAGCAGAAAGTAAAACAAAAGGACACTGGTGTCACTGATGGAGAGATGTGATGGATTAGAGGAGCCCAAGGGGGAAGTCCTGCTCCATCAAAATGTAATGAAAAATAATTTGAAAACAGCAA
This sequence comes from Hoplostethus mediterraneus, assembly GCA_034670385.1. Taxonomy (NCBI): domain Eukaryota; kingdom Metazoa; phylum Chordata; class Actinopteri; order Trachichthyiformes; family Trachichthyidae; genus Hoplostethus; species Hoplostethus mediterraneus. Next base: position 8,371,633 of record JAXDDW010000002.1, read on the forward strand.
GCTGCTATGAATATTTATTGGATGAGTACTAACAACACTGTGGTCAGTGAGAAGTCACCTTTGTCTAATATGAAAGAAAAATGGGTTGGTAACATTACGATTGATCATATTAGTTGTTTTCTTCGAGAGTTGTGCCTGTCTGGAAATACATTTGACTGAAAATCGATTGAGGGCAGAAACAATTTTACACCAAGTTTGCAAGTATAATGCAAAAAACTAAATTACAACAAAACAATAGAATGGGATCATAACATGTATTGGTACTTGTTTCAATCAAAGTCTACAACAGACATACAGTGTAAAACAAACATACACAAAAGTATTGTAATAAAAAGTTCCTTTACAAAGTTCACCTGTCTAACCACAGAACATTATTTCATAATTTCTGTTCTGTCTACCATTGCAAGAGCCTGAATAGTCTAACGCACCTGAGCTAAAATACCGGGGGAAAGAAAGTCAAATGGATTGTGATTATTGTCCTGGAACAGATTGAACAGGCTATAAGAGAAGAATGTGAGCTGAATCCCATTTCAACACACAGACCCAGGTGCATTTCTTTTGCTGAAAGGAAGGTGAAATTTACAAAGGGGATCTAAAGAAGGGTTAGAGGCAGTAATACAGGCTTTAATCTAACCCCCATCAACAGTAGCTTATTACCTTTTTCTACAACAAAGGAGAAACAGTTTACAGAGTGGGTACTCTTGTGGAATTATTTTCTGTCTGTATCTTAAACTCAGTTCTAGACTATTTTCCATCATTTTAGCCATGGGTGTGGGTCAAATAACAGCTTAAATAACAACAATTTTCATTACAGTAAAATATATTGTGTGTATGGCTGAGAGCTACCTTTCTTTTGATCCCAATTGCCTTAACTAAATTGAAAATATGAGAAGAGCAACCATATGGATGTCATATACTTGACAGATATCTGATGTGATAAAGGTAGATACAGATAAAAATCTGGTCTTTTACAAAGCACACACAAACACACTAGTTGTCTATGCCTAGCCAATCCTTGTTATTGTTGTTAATATATTGCACAAAGACAGACAAGCACAGCAAATTTGCAATTCAACATCAATGCCATGATAACAAGCAGGGAGCCTAACTAGCAAGGCTTGGATGACAAAAATCATCTTCAAAGAGAAATCGTGATGAACACGTCACCAAAAGCTTTCGGAAATGTGCATCATCTGCTCTAAAATGGAAATAAATAATCTGTGTGGAGCTACAGCTTCCTGTCATTCAAAGGGAAACCTCCACTCCCCGTAGAGCAGCAAGGATTATCCTTTCTGTGCATCACGATTCTGGTTCACATTCAGATGCTGCTTCAACTGTCAAGACATGTAATAATGAAATGTGTCCGTTTGTAATTTTTTCTTTAATTATCTTTAGATTTGAATTGTTACAACATAAGTTATATGGCACAGAGAAAAGCAATATAACTATAGTATTTCAACAACCTCTGTGGCACATTCTTATTTCTCCTTATTCAATCAACCCATAAGTCTATACCTCTCAACTTCAAAGTCTTGATTCCTCATTCCTCAAATCACAGCTCAGGTGCTTTTTGGGAAGCTTCTAGTGGGGACCATTGCGCCAGGGCTGTAATTATAATATATATTATATAATATTATATAATATAGAATTATATAGAAATATTAAAATATGCTCAAAATTTAATCTAATATATCAATATATTGATACAAAAAATATTAATTAAAAAAAATTGCTATGCTACGACAGGCAACCATGCACCACTGTCCGAAATAATCATTAGCAAATGTAATCATAATCATAACTAAACTAACTAACTAACAAATTGCCATTATCATTACTACCGGTTCTAGTATTACGGTGTACTGCAGATTTGCATGTGGTTTGTCCAAGTGGAGTTGCCGTACCCCAGCAGACGCCATTGCTCGACTGCTGTGGGTAGGTACAATCAATGTCAAACACTGTACTGTCTCCCTATTTCATTACTTTCAAATATATTAAAAGGTGAGGAAATGAGTTTTCAAATTGTGATTTTTTTTCCAATGTTGACTCCATGGCTACGGCCTTGCACTGTGCTGATACAAATGGCAGAGACTCTCTAGTGTTCCTTCATCTCACTAACTCAAAGTCAACCTGTAGGTCTTATGACAATGCTGACAGGCTGCTTCCTGAGAGTGGAGTATGCTCAGCACTCAGCCAGGTGGCAAGGAGGCCCCAGTCCAATGGCATCGCTGGCAGCTCTGCCACAGCTGAGAGGGACCATATGTCTCCTCAGTCTGGAGTCTGTCCCAGCCCAGGACTGCCAAGCCACTACTCTGCATATGTGTGGCTTAATGCTATTACGCATCAAATCTTCAGAGGGTTAAGACATTGCTGTCATTCAGTGTGTGAATCATTGTCCTCTCTGTGGTTGCCTAACTGAACAACACAGTAATGGAAACAGGGAGGTTCTCAGGTTGGTCGTATTCGCCAAGTACCTTCTTAAGACGGGTAAGTTTGCTTCTTCATGACAATGCATTTAATCAACTAATCTCTGTGCAATATCTCAGATTACTGATAAAACCAATAAGCAGTCTGGAAGCCATGTTTGTTTGAATGGGCACAACTGCTACTCCTGCTTAGATGTTTTGCCTGAGTCCATTTCAACCACATGGAGACTAACCTCCTTCTTGTTAAAATGCTTACGGGATAACATTGACAGTTAACTTAGGTATTAAGAGGAAACAAATGTCCATTGAGACAGTCGGTGATCATCATTCTATTTTCAGAAAAGCATTCATGTTTTTTTCTTTAAAATAACCCATCCTCCAGTTTGACACTACTTGCAATGAAATTTACTATGAATTTGAGTCATTAACATTCATGTCAGCCTACAAATTCATGTCAGTCTAAAAACTATTCCATAAATAAAAAGGTAGGTAGAGTTTAGTTTAGCTCCACTGCAATCCTGCATCTAAACTAGAGGGTTATTCTTTTATTTTTTATGGAATTCAATTCAAATAGAAACAGTGTGGCAAGTTGATGTGATAAAAGGTCCATACAGTAGTTGGCAAAACATAAATAGTGTATGGCTATCTTATCGCTGAATAAAACTCCCTGACATTGGAGGAGTACCATGACACTTATTACAGTTTACAGAATTATTTGGTGGAGGCAAACTGCTCAGATTGAGTTTATAATCACCCAAATGAGTAATGTTGAAATAATTGGGAAGCTAACTAACTATCAATCTAACTAGCTATCACTATCACTATCCATTAAAGAGCTGTTAGACGCGAAACAATACCAGAGACGCTGGAGAGTCTAGCGTAGTAAAAACACCAGCGTTGTTCCGCTTACTGTTACCATAGACACACATTATCCAATCCGATGAGCTTTGGTAGGGCGGTTTGGAAGCAGTAGCCAATCAGGTCGTCTCTTGTTCAAGAGTCAGTTGATTTGAAACGCAAGCATTTTCCAACTGACACGGAAAAACTTCGTGGAGCCTGCATCGTTTAAGAAGAGGTAAAACTTTGCTAAAATATTGCTCCTTGTTACCGTAGATTCTTTATCTGCATTGTTGGGTTATCTTACGTCGATAAATTACAGGGAACGGTAAGCTGGTCAAATCAACATGGCCAACCCTAACAGCTTGTTGATAACGTTATGTCTTTTCAACTCGCTCCAAATAGTGTTTTCGCAGCTTTTACCGCAGACAGTTTTACGTTTAAAAGTAAACGTGCGTTCCTAAAGACAGATTCGCTTATTTAACTGTCAGCTAGAAATCGATGTCTCTCAATGGAAAGATAACCGTACCTAACACATATGTTGCCTAGAAAAGTAGTGTCAGCACTGGGCAGCTTAAAACATCCACATATTTATTTCCATGCTATTATACAGGTCTTGTTTTGAGATTACGGTATGTCAGGTTTGTTTAGCTAACATTACAGTTTAGATTTTGCCTAACGTTGGTTTTCGCTGTGATCTGACTTCACTAGCTTGTGCCATTAGTATTGTGTTAATGAAACTAACCCCCGTCCACTTATGTCTCATGTCTTTTGTCCAGATGTCCTCAGAGGAAGAGGAGCCAACCAGTCCTGTTCTGCCAAAGGACTCTGATCGGGGCAGCTCTGTCTCCTCTGAGCTACAAGTAAACGTATATTTAACATCAAACTATAAAGGTGGCATAGCGGACTGTAAGACACTTATCATCAGCTTCTGACCTTTCGTCTCTTTTTACTGTTTGTTGACTACCAGGATGAGTATGAGGAGCTCCTCCGCTATGCTGTGGTCACCCCTAAGTTTGAGCCACACACCAGTTCTCGCTTGAAGCTGCAGAGCGTCTCACATCTGTTTGCAGAGGGTCGGAGTTCTAAAGGAACTGATGACGCAAAATCACACCGCCTGGCAGGTATCTTGGGTTTCTCGCATACACAGGCCACATTCACACACATGCTCATTTCACTAAGCCTTTCCTACAGAGACACAGCTTGAGGCCTTACAGACACTGCTCCCATCAAATTATCAACTGTCATAAAGGATTTGGCCTCAGAATGTTAGAAAATGCAGGGTGTGTTTATCTGCTTCATGTTTTCAGCTTGTAAACTACTCTAGTCAAAATACATATGATATCAGTCTGTCAGATCGTACCCCCTATCCCTATCCCCAGCGATAACCACATCTTAAACAGTCCATCAGTCTTTTCCCCCCCAGCTGCGGCTCTCACACAAGAGGTTTAGTACTTTAACTGTCACAGAGTAGTGCACAGGGATGTAGAAAGCACGCAGGCTGATTGGTAATGATCTCCTGGCACCCTGCCCATACTGCTCTTTAGAGTGCAGGCTTTCTCTTCCCCCTGCAGGATTTAATTAAGATATTGACATAAATGCATTCCTGCACGAGGAGCCGTGGTCTTCTTATTCAGCATTCCCACTATCACCTTCTCTGCTCTCACTCACTCTTTTTTGTTCTCTAGCTTATTCTTCCATGTTTTACTTTTACTTTTTATTTTACGCACTTCCGTGCTCAAATGTATTTCCCCATACACCCTCTTGTCTATTCAACCTTGTCCTGTGTTCCACCTTCTCTCTCTCTCTCTCTCTCTCTCTCTCTCTCTCTCTCTCTCTCTCTCTCTCTCTCTCTCTCTCTCTCTCTCTCTCTCTCTCTCTCTCTCTCTCTCTCTCTCTCTCTCTCTCTCTCTCTCTCTCTCTCACACACACACACACTGTATCTCTCCTCTGTTCTGTCAGAATTTGCCCCTGAAGCTGAAGATGGGAGGCATTCTAGCAGGAGAGTGAGATCATCACAGGTCTCCCCCTTGATAGTTGAGCCGACCACACACTCAAGAGTCTCTTACGGTAAATGGAGTTATTATAAAGAAGCCAAAATGGGACATGTTTATATTTAAATTTTACTTCATTCAATAAGCATAAAAAGCAAAGATCATCATGGTGTGATGACGTCACATTTTCTAGTGATAATCCTATGTTATCCCTGGCCTCCAGTTGAGGAGACAGCAGGTCGGTCATCTGGCATGGCGTCTGTGGTCTCAGGCGCTCCTTCAGACAGGTTACAGACATCGTTGGAGAAGTCCAGACAGAGCAGTCCAGACCCACTGGTATCCGTTCTGACAGAGATGTTTATCTCAGAGGGGAACATAAGCAAGATGGAGAACATCCTGGACATGTGGAGTGCCAACCTCAAGGTTAGCCTCCATCCTCAGGACTGTAGCGCTGTCCTTCCATAATCAATCAACTTAATTTATTTGCTGTCTGCTTGAGAGCTGACCATAAGCAATGCCCTGTGTCTACAGTGGTGGCCAAAATTATTAGAACACTTGGCATATTTAAGAGGTTTCAGTTGTTTTTGTTCAATTGGCCATTAAAATACCCATAAAACGAATGAAATATATACAAAATCATCATTATGCTCTATAAACCATAGAATAGAGCCATCATAAGGAGATTTACGTCATTTTCCTTACAAAAAGCAATTTGGGGCGAGTTGGACAATAAACTGGACACATCTATTGTACATTCAAAGGAAAGCCTTTGGCTTGAGTTGCAGAAGGCATGGGATAACATAAGTGTTCAAGTTGTCAGGAAATATATTGACACTATGCCAGAGAGATGTGCTGCTGTAATTGCTGCAAAAGGTGGACATACCAAAACAGTAGGACTCACAGTTCATCTGATATTTGTTGTGCTCAGAGCAACCATCTGCATGTTTCATGAACATTATGAAATTAAATGTTTTGGATGCAAGAAAAGGTCAATATTTTCAGATCTGTCAGGTGTTCTAATAATTTTGGCCACCACTGTATATATAGGGCTCTGACATAGCTGTCTAAAATATAATACCTACTTTACTACATACAGTATGTGATAGCAGTGTTTGGTTTTGAACTTCAAAAGAGTCACAATGAAACTGGCCCTAGCTTGCAGGTGTACGATGATAAGAAAAACAATTATTTGAATTCACTGACTGTAAGAAATATGTATTTTTAACTATAATGGAGAGTTTCACTGAAATGGTAAAATCAGTGTTGCAGTGTTAACAGAGAGTGCTAATGGAGCACTTGTAGAGCAATCAAGAAAGCAAGAAATGCTGTTTCTGATATACAAAATGTGAGTGTTACTGAGACTGAGTGACAGGACCTAAATGATGCATAGGGAAAGAAGCTAAAAAGTGATTATGCTACAAAATGACCCTTATAAATCTTGCTTATGTCACTGACACTGCATGGTTCTACTTCTAAATCACAATCGTCATGAAATTCTCCATACATGGTTCATATGGAAATGTGCCATATTCACCTTTCTTGCATGTAACTTCTAAAAATATTATAATTCCAATGAGAAGAAAGTATAAACCCCAAACAAACAACTTTGCTGACAGTGAAATCCATCATTGCTGATGAGGTAGACTTTGAGTTAATGAAAAAAACGGATAAGGTAAGGTATCTGTATGCCTAAAAACAAATATGTCAGATTATTAGAAGTTAGACCAGCAGTGGGCTAATACATTACATTTTGGAAGTGAACACAGAAAATCAAATCCTAAGATCTCCCAAAACACTTCACTTCATTTCCAAAATGAGAGAACTGTATTCATTGTGCTGTAACTGTTGTATTTTCTACCTTTCTTAGATAGGGACCAAGGAATCATACACTCAGCAAAGTCCAACACTATAAAAAGCTAACATGACAGTATTGAGTTTATAAGGCAAATGGGCAGGACTGTAATCTATGAATCTCTTGTTCAGTTTTATTTTTATGAATCCATTTTTATTTTAGATATGAAAAGGAAAAAAATATAGAGTGTAAGCTATAACAACACTTTCTATCTGGGTGCTCAGTGTAAGGGAAATATGTCAAATGAAGAGAGACATTAAACAAGTTGTAATAATTCTGAAAATGGTGATTGTGGACCCTGGAAACTCAGAAAATCAGCTGAGTTCACAATTTAGCCATTGATTTTCAAGGGATGATGAGTTAGCATACTTCTCTAGAAATCAATCCTTGAGTGTGTTCAGCTCCAGGTTATTGGTAGTGCACTATGGTAGGTTCACCTCTTTGCTTTACATTGTGGTTAGAGATTAGATCCACCAAGCTCCTGTCATCTGCAAACATTAGCAGTATGACAGATGGTTTGAAAGAGGTACAGTCATCACTATAGAGGGAGTAGAGAAGGGGAGAACACAGGCAACCCTCTGGTGCACTTGTTCATATCACTGAAAGACTGACACATTTCCATATCCACTGATTTAATGAACATGCTGTGATTATCTCCATCCCACTCTCTATTCCATAGTCCAATGTGCTCATGGAGCTGAGGAAGTGGAAGCAGGCCTTCATGGAGCAACACAAGTTGGAGATAAGGAAGGAGAAGGAGAAGTATGTTGCTCAGACAGCTGGCCTCAAGGCAGAGCTAAACAGCCTCAAGGAGCTGCTGCACACCTACGAGACCTCCAACCAGAGGAAAGATGAGGTGTGTACATGCATTCTGATTTCCTTTCTCTAATACAGCATATCCCTCTGTTCTATTCACTACCGATCTCTCATACACATTTTGCACTCGAAAGAATAGATTGGGAACACCCAGAACACCTCACCAACAATAAAGATGGACAAAAATACACAACTCTCTTTGACTGCTTTTTAGATTGATGAGCTTGTTGTGTGATGTGTGGTGTCTCTCCTTTTCTCCCTCAGGTGATTGTGAACCTGAGCCAGGCGTTGGACAGACAAAAAGAGAAGCTTGAGAAGATGAGGGCCTTCACCCACTGGAGACTTCAGCACAATGAGCTCAAAGAGGAGGTACACAGATGGAAGACGAGATGAGGGTTTACAGAATACTGGAAATGATTCACCTTCATGATCTGGGGAGTCTGTCATTTTAAACCGCATGGTATCAGTTAAATTTTTTCTTAGAAATGATGGTGGTAGTGAACTGTCTCTTAACACTGCTAGATTACTGTCAATGTAGTTTAATGGTTTATGCAAATCTTCAATTGCTACATGACTTGCTAACCCATTCATCACTGCATACTGAACACATATGTCTCTCCTCTTATGAAATTTACATACTTGAAATATTGTGAGGGCACTGGTAAACAATCTGTTCCTTTTCATCCCATGCTGAGTATCAAACTGAGAAATGCACTGCAGAATAATATTTAATTAAATTGTTGTTTTTTTTATCATTTATGAAATGGCTTTTTTGCTGTTTCTTCAAAAGGGCAAATGACGTGGATGACTCATTTTTATCTCTCTGTAACGCAGCAAGTGTACCACAACAGAAAATGTACTGCACCTGTGCAAGAAGAATTATGGGTATAATTATTTTCTTGTGAATATTTTCATGGTCTTGTGGTTCCCTGCCAGGCCCATGCTGCTCGGATGGCACAGCAGCACTATCATTTGCAGCTGAAGAAGAAGGTGTGGTTAGGCTGGCACTCTCTGATCCGAAGGCACTGGACGGACAAGGTGGAGCGGGCTTGCCGCGCCAAGGCCGAGGAGGTCTGCATGCGCCTGTCTGCAGAGTACGAGGCCAAGCTAGCAGAGGTAAGAAGGTAGACACATGAAGTGATGTGAAACAGGCATACATGCAACACCACCATGCACACAATCTATCTGATTTTTTTAAGATTATTTTAGTGAATAATTGCTACACTAAAGCAGTCACAGCTTGATGGAGGTTGCAGTAAAAACACAGTGGAACAAGACAAGGAATAGTATGCAGAGAGAGTGAGAAGCGAGAGAGAGAAATAAAGGGACGTAGCCATTAGAGTGAAAGAGGGTTTGGAAAAAATGAGTTATTGACAATGCTAGTGAGGTGACAATGCTAGTGAGGGTGCAGCACATAGGCCTGAGATGGACAGAGAGAGATTACACACTGGCAAGTCAGCATAGAGAAAAATCAGTTTTCAGTTATGCACATTTTGTTCTCAGCATTATGTTAATCACTGTTAATTCTTTCTCTTCTCTGCCACCTGTTTCTGCAGCACTGTGAGGCTATGGAGAAGTCCCAGGCTGAGATCCAGAGAATGCGACTAGAGCGAGAGCGCTATGAGGAATCCATGAAGAAAGCCTTCATGAGGGGCGTGTGTGCCCTCAACATTGAGGCTCTCGGCATGTTTCACACCACAGAGGGGCGGCCAGAACAGCCTGCAGTTCACGATCAGCATGGTTAGTTACATAATACCCACATAGACCTATTCCTATTAATAGAGAATCTTTATCTTGTGTCACCTGCACACACAAGAGACTGGCACATGACTATCACTAACCCAATAACTAAATAACTAGGCCCCTGCTCTGTAACTGATAACCAACCTTGAAAGCATTATTGGCCTTGCCTCTATGCTCTATTGATTTAATACTGCTCTCAGAATAGAAACCAAGACACCATTTGTCTAATAGAGTGCAGCCTTGTGATATTGACAATTGTGTAGATTTATGAATGAGTGGAGCAGAAGGGGGTCTTTGTTCTTTTCTTGGAGTCATTCATGAGTTCATCCTATGGTCACACCAGGCAGGATGGATCCATGCTGTTTATAGTAAATTCCGTCATTGTTCCGCTCCTCAGTCGTCTATATTGGTGATCATGTGGCCACTGCAGCTTCAACTTCTTTTTCTTATTATTTCTTGACATGAACGAAACCTTTTCTGCTGCTGTCGCACATCTGCTTCAAGGTTCAACACGTCAAGAACGACTTGTATGATATGAGATGCCCTTCAGCACATCAATGTTGTACTGAGCTGCTATTTGATTACTTGCGGCCTGCCTTTTAGCTTGAACTAGTCTTGCTATTCTCCTCTGACCTCTCATCAATGAGGCGTTTTCACACATAGCACTGACACTGAATGGATATTTTTGCTTTGCCAGTGGTGGGAGGTTGACTGCTATTAAACTTCAAGTGGAAATATATATTCTGAAAAGTGAAAATGTTCTACCAAAGGGAAATATCAGTTGGGTAGGCCTCTCATTCACAGTATGCCAATCAGGAAACAGTTGTATTCAGTCGCCCTCAACAATGCAGCACAGTTGGCCAGATTTGAAAAACCCTCGTCCAGCACACAGCTTTGACAATAAGTCAAATCAAATCACATTTTATTTGTATGGCCCTAAATCACTGTTACAGTCTCAAAGGGCTTCACAGTGCCCAAAGTGTGAAAATAATAAATGGTTGGTACACGACATGCCCCAGCCTTGGACCCTCACAGAGGACAAGGAAAAACTCCCACAAAACCTTTTAGGAAAAAAATGGAAGAAACCTTGGGAGGGGCTACTCCCAAGGTAGAGAGCGATTTGATTTGGCTGTATTTAACCTGCTTTCTGTCGGTCTCATCTCATTGATATTTCTTGCCTCTATAGATGCTCTGCCTCCCCGGGATGAGCCTGGCTCCAGTTCAGTGGCTCAGCTCCAGCCACGTCCTATCTCCTCCACACGATTCAGCCCAATCCACTTTGACCCCCCTCTGTCCCACAACGAGGCAGAGGAGATGGTGAGAGACTGACACAATTTCTAATTAAAACATACATTTATCTGTATGTCATGTTTTTTTTTCTGCCACAATTATGATCACAGCCACAGTTGAATTTCTCTCTGAATCTCTCATTAAATCAATTAGAACAATATTTTATGTAAAAAGTCTCAGGATTTATTTTTTTTCTCAAATGTATATACATTTTATTTTACCTGTGCAAATTCCTGCTTTGTCATCATTTATTTTTATTGAATTTAGTTGCTGACACAAAAACAAAAAGACAATAGTGCTCAATCAGCTTTCTTTCTCAGTTCATTCAATCAGATTTTATTTTCTTCACTATCACTCTCCTCATCCATGTCCCACTCTTGTCCATGTTTCCCCTGATCGCCTTTTTCCTCAGGTGGGCCCCAGTGCCCCAGTGTCCAGGACAGAAGTGTTCCCCTCCACTACGGTGGTCCACAGCTCCCTCCCACTAGGGGGCACTGCAAGCACCCACAAACAGGTTAGGATTACCCATAGATCTATTGGCTCTGGGTTTAAATTTCCTTCTTTCCTCCTCAGATTGTCCACCTTAAACATCGTGGAGAAAATTGCTAAATTGACCCCAGATCAGTCACTATGAGCGATTTCGCCCCAAGTCTGAATGGCTCAACTTAAGTCAAACATTATGACATAATGGTATTTAAAATATTGTTTCAGGTCGGTGGGCGTGTAGTTACCGCGAGTCAGCAAAAACCCTCAAAGACAGTAACTGCTCGCATCACTGCACGTCCTGATATTGGTAAGACTGCACGCAGCAACCTCCAGATGATGGGTGTGACTCCGACCATGAGCTCTGTCATCATTGAACGCCATCACCCAGTCACACAGGTATGGGGCAGGGCACATTACCATGATTATGTTGATGTATTATCACCATTATCAATGTGTAGTTGAGAATGAACACAAAAAATATCCTTATCCATCTGTTTGCTTGATTTCAGATTGTGAATGAGCAAATTATAGTACAGCTATACATTTTGTTTTACATTTTTTACTGCAGCTACCTTGATTGCTTGAATTGCTAAATGGCTTTCTTCTCTGTCCTTTAGCTCACCATCGGTCAGGCCACGACTGCCAAGTTTCCTCGCTCATCTCAACAGAGTCATGGCTCCGCGGGAGGCAAGACCTCCTCCAGAACACACTCCAACACATGCCACATACATTCCATCAAAGTAGTTGATTGATCACACATAGAAAATGTTACACACCTACTGTAAATTTGAACATTCACTGTACAATGTTTTTATTATCATAAAAACGGTTTCTCATAGATTCTCATAATACAGTCACTGATCAAGTAGAGCCTATTAAGAAGTAGAGCCTTTGAAGAGCTTTTCTGAACTATTCTGGGGGGTTTGTTTAGAATATGGTGGCATTTTTCATTTTATTCTGAAATGGCATTGTCCTTGCACTCAGCATTTTTGAGCATATTTGAACATTAGTTTGAAAGACTGAATTGTTGTAAATTTGCCTTTTAAATTATGGAAAGTTGAGGCTTTTCTATTATATGTGAAATCACATATTTTAATTTATTGCATTGATGATGTTTTCCATTAAGACATGACCGTCCAACACCACAGGTTTACAGTACTAAGCCATATGTATATGATCTGGCAAAAATCTGCAATTTTATAATAAATTATTTTACCGTTAACTGTCTGTACAGATCATTAGTTTAACTTACATTACATCTCTTTATGCTGCTTAAAATTATTTTTCTGCTTGTCGTTGTATTAAAATGTTCATCCTCATGAAATGCTGCAGCTCTTACTGCCACCACCCTCTGCCTCCATCCGAATCTTATCTGTAAGATAACAAATCAACAATTTCTGTGGTAAAACAAATGCACTATTCAACTCAAATTGGCACCCTTTCCCAGTCAGCACAGCTACGTGTTTGTAGATTTTTCAATATTTTTGTCATACTTGAGAATATTTGATAGAGAAATGTACCTGCAGCCTTCCTGTTGCCTATGAAGATGAGGCTCTGGTAGAGTTCTTTAGCAGGGCTCTTATGAGCCAACTCCACCGTATGAAGCCAGATCAGCAGCATCCTGTTCCCATGTTCCTGATAGCTTTGCTGACCTGAGGACAAAAAACGCACACACAAAAAAAAAGCTACAACTGTAGCTAGGAAGAAATAGAGGGAATAATATAGCCAGTATATTTGAAAAATTACCACTATTAAATTATTCTCAGAGTATTTTATCCAAACCCTTGTTTGGATAAAATACTCTGAGAATGAGAGTGCTGCTTCACATTCAAACCGTTTAACACATTCCCAATACAACCACAGACTTCTGTTGGCCACTAAATCCCCAGTTGGGGGTTAACTTTGATGGTGGATGTTGAGGGAAGGAAGAGTTTTACCAAACAATTCAGGGAATGGTACCAGTAACCTTATAACCTTATATGGAGGCTACTATTAAGAGGCACTATTCTGCTGTGATTGATGGCACCTGTCCATTGCTCCTCGATGGCTGCCACTTGCTCCGTAGTGAAGTTCCAATGTTCTGCCAGTCTTTTCCAGTCTCCTGGTTTTAGGAGCTGGTACGCCAGGTGCCAAGCCATGGAACGGATCTGCTTGGTCTCTAACCGGTGGTCCAATTTAAATGTTAGGGGAGACTCGCTGTGAAGACTTTCATTATGCTCTGTGTTGGCCTGAAAGGGCAATCAAATCATGTCAGCATCTTGAGAAAGGCCACAAGCCTCAGAGTCTACAAGGGCATGGGGAGAGCTAATTGGAAAGACACACACACACACGCACAATTATCAATCTGAAAGTCAAAGCTACACATGTTGAGCATCAGGAAGGGTAGGGAACCAAACACATGCTTAATCAAATTGACAGTTAAATTGGCTGTCATGTTTTTCTGGTTTGTAAGTCATTTTTATCATGGCTGCTTTAATAATATTAGAAGGGATACAACTAATCTAGAATAGTGACGTTAGGAAATGAATCATCTGTGATGAATGCAATTATTGATTGCCAGGCCCCGGGGATAGATCATAACACACATGAAAGCAGCAGGCATTAGAAGTATCAGCTCACCTCCCTCCATGCGTAGTATCTCTCTGCTTTGATAATCATGTCCACAATGATCACCTCGTCTGCTCTGGCTGCCACACCCAGAGCTGTCTTACCCTGCTGCTTAGGGGCGCAGCATGTACAACAACATGCACATGAATTAGAGTTAGACACTTACACTATTCCAATGTATTGTGCTATTGTTATGGCTAAAATGTATTAGTTTAGTGTTTTTACTAGTGTTTTAGTGTTTTCCTCTTCACTCTTACCCTATCCCGGAGTGTCAGGTCCACCCCAGCTTTGAGAAGCATTTCCACCACATCCACTCTGGCCAGCTCTGCAGCAAGATGCATAGCAGTCTGGGACCTCTAACAACAGTTCGCAGTGCAACGGGGACAAAACATTTTCACACTCAAAGTTTTTAAGACCGTATTTTGAGAGTGTGTTACCATGAAGGCCATACCTGATCAGTGGTATTGATGTTGCAGCCAGCCTGCAGTAGCGAATGAATGACAGGGATGTGACAGTTCTTCACTGCCAGGTAGAGAGGAGTCTCTAGGTGCTGAGTGCAAAAATATCCTGTTACGCAACATGAACCCGAAAATGAACTATGTAAGATTAGGATGAAGTATGTTACATTACGATGGCATGCATCCAGGCATAATGTCAACAATACGCCTGTTCTGTGACATTGCAAACAAAGTGCTGATGCCACATGGCTTGTTTTTGCTGACCTCATTCTGAAAGTCCATCTGGGCTTCGTGGTCTAGGAGGAGTTGCACCAGTGATGTGTCACCGCTCTCTGAAACTGGATGGAGAGCACTGCATTTGGCCTACAACAGAAGGTGTTCAGATGTACAGATGTTCAGATGTGATCAAGAAACATCTTTTTTTAGCATGTGCATATTTGATACTTCCCAAAGGACTAGCCCCATTAATGCATTATGTAGTATTATTAACAATAGGGCAATAGTGCAGTAATTGAATTATTTGAGTCAGCAGTGCCTTCCTCTACCATGGTGAGGATATTGGGGTCACATCCAGCCTCCAGCAGGGCCAGGACACACTCCTCATGTGTGTTTTCTGCAGCCTGGTACAGTGCTGTTTCCCCAGCCTGCAATACAGAGAGCCATGTATAAACTATAGTAGTGACGCTGGATAACAACCAAAACAGTGGCAATGATTGTCAAACTCAGGTGGCCCACATTTCAAAATGATTTTACTGTATTGAAAAACCAAATTTAAGCCAGCTTTTAGGTCTCTAACTGACCAGCATTCAGATTCAGTCTGAAAAGGTCCCTTTAGTATAAGGGTACTTTATAAGGGACCTTTATGATTTATTCAGAATTATCTGGAGAGATTTTTTAATCTTTTATTATTTTATTGAAGACAGGGAAACTAATGTCATCGCAATCCACTGTTAGGTCCCAATCCCAGTTTTGAAAACTCTGCCTAAAGCAGCATGTAAATGTAATTAAATACAATTTGTCAAAGAGTTTAAGTTCAAATCAGGACACACTTTCTGCCATATAATAGTAACCAGTACTTGTTTTACACAAAATCAAACTTAATCAACACTTAATCAAACCAAAAGGAAGCCACCATCCGGCAATGGATTACCACTGAGCACACACTGTCACACAGCATATGAACCAAAGAGTAGAGACAGTATTTACACTGATTGTCTACCATATTGACTTCATCCCGCGTATCAAAGCTCAGCAGCAGCAGTTGGACGGCCTCCAAGTGGCCGTTCTTGGCAGCCAAGTGCAGGGGCGTGTCACCGCTCTGGCAGAAGGGAGGGAGGGAAACGACGACTTACATCAAAGAATGTTTGACTTTGAGTCTCTCTTGCAGGTTTGATAAACCCAACAGTGGGCAAATGTGCACTCACACACATGCAAACACAGACGTACAAATAGATGCCACCACCAAAAATAGACACATAAACAAACATCCACGCAAACACACCTTGTTGGGCTCCGTGGTGGCCATATTGTAAGAGCTCCCCATTAGCATCTCCAGCATGTCGACACAGCCATTCTCTGCGGCTAACGAAAATGCCCAGTGTCCGGACTGAGAAGTAAGAGAATCAAGGAAAGAGCGAAGAGCCTGCTTTGATACTCCGGCAAATAGTTACAACAGCACCCAACCACACTTTGTACATTGGTAGTGGTAGCGCAAGAGCATACAGGCCAATAGGTCCTAAATTAGTCCTCATAGACACAGTACATTGTTTTATATGAGAATGGTTGAAGTGTACACTAAAGTAGATACCTGGTCCCTCTTGTCCAGTTCTTTCATCTGCAGGTCATCAACAATGTACTCTACAATATCAGTGTGGTTGTTGATTGCAGCACAGTGCATGATGTTCAGTCCTACCTGAGGAGGAAAAAGTCAGCCAAACAAAAGTGTAAGAATTATCAAAATTTCTCTGACTAATCAAGAGATGAAATGTGCATATATGGAGTCTAAGTATCTACTATCTTGAATTCACTATGACAGAACTAGTGTTTCTGAGACGTTCAAATCGGTAGTGTTGGATTCAAAGTAATTAAAAACAAATATCAACATATGCCTGAGGAGGGCTTTACCTCATTTTCCATCTTCTGTTCAGCTCCAGCCTGCACTAATAGTTTCATGATTTCCAAAGTGCCAAACCAGGCGGCCAAATGAATGGGTACCACTCCATGCTGTGGGAGAAAAAAGAAAAAATGAGAGAGGGAGAGAGATGGAAGTGATGGAAACAGACTTTTTTGTTGACTTGCAAAATGTGAAGTTTTAAAATTCAAGCACTGCAGACCCTCTCACCTTGTCCTTTTGATCCACCTTGACCCTGCGCTGGAGAAGAAATTGCACAGCTTCCTTGTTTTTGCCGGCTACTGCATAGTGAAGGGCAGTCCTATCATGCTGGGGTAAAAAAAAAAATGCATTATCAGATTATGCATTTACACTGGGTTGCTCCAAAACCCCAAAACAAGGTTGTGTCAAATTCCATTGTGATGAGATGGTTTTCCTTTCTAGACCCACCACATTCTTTGCATTGGCATTCACCACCTTGACAAGACTCTTCATGGTCTCCACATCGTTCCTCTTAGCTGCTTCAAAATACAGCTTCTCTGTCTCCAGCACTGCACAACACAGCAGATGAAATGGCTTCATATCTGGTTAAGTACTGTTCAAATAAATATTTTTGCCATCACATTATAAATGACTTTGCAAAGTGTGCTTGACACTGAGCATCAAGTGTGCAGTATTTACCAAATGACATGTGAGGTGTGTATGATGATAGTGCATCTCCTCCCGTTGACTTTTTGAGTCAGGGTTTCACCCATGTGTAAACATACTGTGGTTCTTGGCAAGAAGGTGATGCTACAGGCACATAGTCAGTCAGGCTACCATGACTAATAACTAATGGTTCACTCAGGAAAGGCCTACACCCCTCTACTTTTAATTCCTCTGTTTGCAGTGCATACGTAAATCCACCACCAGTCATTCCAAGGAATTGCAATAGTTCCAATGGGCTCTAAAAGCCTGTTCAACAAGGGAAACTTCAGTTGCTTCAGGCTACTGGTCTTGATCATAACATTTGAAATAATTCACTCTGTGAGGTACTATGTATTTCATTCGTACTGTTCTGTAATGCCACACTCTCACACTTTTTTTCTCGAGTTTCTTCTCAGTCTTGGGTACTCACACATCTCTTTGTTGTCAAAGCCGTTGTCGGTCTCTTTGTCTGAGTGTTTGTTGAGTATGAAGTCAGTGAACCCCTTCACCGTCTCAGGTCTCACCCACTGTCTAGGGTCCAGATTCTCCTTCTTCATCCTTTCCCTCAAAGCCAAAGCTTTTCTCTGCATTGGAAAGCTGTGTGTGACCTCTCCCTACAGTCAGAGTTGGCTTGCGCTATCTTGTTGCTTTCTTCCAAAGCGCTGAAGGTTTGTGCTGTGAAAGAGAACTGAATACTTCTAACACAAAATAACCAACCAAAACCAAACACTTATCGTACAAATAGTTCCAACATCCAACACTCCTACGTTTCAAGATGAAGGAAACCCTTAACCCTGTAGACTAAAAGACTAAACCATCCTTAAACCAGTCTGCTGTAAATCCTGTTTAAACAGTGAAGTGTACTCCTACAGCATTCGAAAGGCTGGAGGGCTGAGCCTTGTTTACTCTAGCAGCTCACACCCATCAGAAACTCATTGATAGCAACAGTATGTTTAACATGTTGCACTCCACCTGCTACAGGACATGCAAGTGGTATGGATACTGATTCATTTATTATATAGCATGCCTTGATTAACATGAGGCTCTACGTTTTATAAGTGATCTATCCAGGGACATTTAGCTGAACGTGCATGCTCTCTCAGCGAGGCTCTGCTTCACACTCACAGTGCTACTACAGTCTTCTACTACCGGCCACTGCACAGCTTCACTGGAGCATTCGTGTTCCTCATACAGGTTTCATTAGCTCGTCCAGCTCGTCCTGCTTGGCTATAATCCAGATACTGATAGTATTTGAATTTTTAAAAAAAAATCATTGCTCATCTTGAAATTTCAACAGGGTAATAATTTATTGCAATTCAGATTTACATAATGATACATAATGAGGAATTATATTATCTTCATTAAACTTACATTATCATAAAACACAAAGAATACAATTGCAGAAGCAGCAGATGTGTTCTATTGAAATATTAATATATGGAAAGTCAATTTAAAAAATATATCAAAACTAGCACTTAGCATGTAATAAATTAGTAAATGTAGCCTACATTAAAGTAAAACTACATGCTGAAGGTCAGAAACTCACCCATTTTTGGTCAGACAATAGGGTGATTAACAATAGCGCATTAAAACATACATTAACGCATAATAACCCAAAGCTTTTTGTCATCTATCATTTCTTTCATATGGCTCACGAAAAGTAAAACATATTTAATATAATAGTATTCCTAATTTCACATTTTGCAGAGAACAATTAAATATGGCTGTTTTTGTAACAATTATTTGCAAATGTCTGACAGAGTGCATTGCAATCCAACAACAAAAAGGTGGAGGTAAGATCATGAGCATGAAACTCCAGAGTCTCCACTGAAGAGGTTTTAGCTGAGCTGTGACCTGCCTGACTGACAGCCAGCACCTCCACCGTCCTCAGAACCTGGACAAACCTGGACAAACCTGGACAAACCTGGACAAACCTGGACAAACCTGGACAAACCTGGACAAACCTGGACAAACCTGGCTGGGCCACAACCAGGCCAGAGCTACATCATGGAAAGGTTTTGTGCAGCATTAAAGGAATATCTGTTTCACAACATAATTCACAAGAATCACAATGGTTAATTGCTAAGCCACTTGTTGGTTATTATTTTAACAACTGTCATACAGCACTGAAAATAATTACATTTCTTTGCCGAATGCAGCCAGCAGCTAAGCCAATTGCAATAGCCTTCTCCACAAGCTTGCTAATTCAGAAATGCCATCCTCTCCAACTCCAAAAAGTAAAGGAAATACATGTAAATTATTTAGAACTTCAACTAATGGCTAGTTTATATTATTAAAAACATGGATTCTTTGTACAACAGGAGAAATGTATTACATAAAGTTTCCATCTGTTAATTTTATTTAAACAGGAAGCAGGAATACGTTTCTCCTGTTGTAGCAAGAATCCATCTTTTTAATAATAAACAACTAGCCATTAGTTTAAGTTCTAAATAGTTGTACATACATGTATTTACTTACAGGGCTTTTTGAAGAAAGATGCTGTTAATCCTTTATGTTGAAAGCTGTGGCTCAGCTGTAGTCCAAACTGATTTGGCCAGGTTCTTCAGACAGCAGACATTGGCTTTGAGCCAGACGGGTCTTGTGTGCGTGATGCCGGTCACCTGAAGAACTTGTCAATGGTGTTACGAGGGCCCGGGCCTTTGGTCTTCTTAGAAGGAGGAGAGGAAGGTGAACCTCGTCTAAAAGTCATGATGAGAACAATAAAATACCCATTATATAGAATATTAGAGCCCCCACTCCTCATTTGTTTTATTAAAACATCATCAAAATCAAATGGAATTTGCAGAGACACATGCAATTGGCTGCTCTGCCACAATCTGTAACTAAGCAATCTCACCTTTTACTTTTGCCTTTGTTCGCTTGACTTGGCAAGGGTTGGTCTCTCTCTGTGAACAGAAATAGACACTAATGTAAAAGGAAAAACCCTAGCCTTATCTCCTTCCTGACCAAAAATGACAACTATCTAGGAGGGACGATTGCATCACCTCTTCAGGTATGTCAAGTGTAATTTCTGAAGCAGGCTTTTTTAAGAGGGAACTCGGGTGGACAGTCCATTGTGGGAAGTGAATAGGTGAGAAAGTGATTTAGCCATTTCCAAGAGCAGGGCAAAGGAGGCCCCATGAGGTGAAATGAGATGTCTTTTCTCTGTGAGAATCAATACACATATCCCACCCAATGCCATTGTCAGTAAATAACAAGGTCACGGGCCACCCACACTATGGCAAGCCGTTTTAACGTTTAATCAGTAGGGCTGACTAGTAGTGATTTAGTTTTCACTAGTCGAAATGACATTGCGACATGACAAAATGTCATTTTGACTAGTTAAAATGTTAATTTAAGATAGCTGTAAAACTATTTTGACATGTTACAAATATATTTTCATATTTCACAGTAATTACATTTCGAATAATCAAAACTGATTTGCAGATATCTTTAAGTGAATTATAGATATCAGTAATTCCTTTTTCACTAGTAAGAATAATGATTACAGATATCTACAATTGAATTTTCACATGTTGAAAAAGGATTGTGAGATATCAACAATTGCATTTCTGATATGTCCGACATATCAACAAACCATTTTGGATATGTGGGTGTCATATCATGAAAGTACCACCAATTAAATCAAAAATTAGAATTGAAATTACATTCTTACTAGTTATTCTCACTAGTTACAATTCCACGAGTACGAGTTCCTGTACACGTGACGTAAGGAGTATCGTACTTCCTGATTTATGAGACTCACCTTTGGCCTTGCTATTTGTATCAGTAATTGAAGGTGGATTCATGGGAGTTGATGTCTGTCCCCCCAGCTCATGCAGCACTTCCTGGTTCAGGCAGAGGTCAACATGGCAGTTGAAGATAGCGAGATCATTAGTATCCTGGGTCACCTCACACACTGGGCAGATGAGGACAGGACCTTCACGATCATCATATGACTCAGGCTGTTGCGAGGTCACTGTTTCAGGGCTACCTTTGCGCACTAAAGAGACCCTTTGAAATGAGTCAGTGTCATATTTTTTCAAGTTGTGATGGTCTGGCTGATGATCCTTTCTATTTAGTTTAAATGCCCCCTGCTCTGAGGTGTCATCACACTGATTTATTCTTGTATTTGAGTAGGTCAGTCTGTGCAATGGTTCAGGCAATGGTTCCAAGTCTTTACTTTGCTTTGCCTCCTCCTGCTCCATCTCCTCTTTAACCTCAAACTCCTCCCTCTCATTGTCCATCACTTCCCATCCTTGGTGGCCTTTCTCTAGTTCCACATCTGACTCTGAGTCAGTATCTGTGTTTTGGTTTGGTTTCATAGAGACATCACTGAGACACTGGTCTATGTGTCTGTTGAACACATTCAATTTTGTGGTCTTCACTTCCCTAAAGCACACAGGACAGGTGAGGCTCTCTGAGCCTGTGCCCCCAAAGCATGATGTGGATGCATGGGCCTCTAGGGGGGAAACACTGACATCTGCTGTGTTAGGGAGAGCTGATGTTCTACCTGAGGCAGTAAAGTTACTCTCTGACTCATGCACCTTTATTGGTGAGTCCCCACTCTTTTGAGCGTGGGTGCCTATGGAAGTAATAACAGAGGGATTGTCCCCATGTCCTTCCTCTGGTGTGTTTGTGTTCTCAGCCTGGAGTTGCAGTCTCTGGGCATGCGCCCTTTGGAAGAAAGATTGTTGTTGCTGCTCACTGATCCGGCCCACCTCTAACCCCCTGCACTTAACCAGCCAGGGAATTTCCTCTTGCCTCTGGCCCTTCTGGGCCTGGGGGTGGCAAGCAAGGGGCCGGGTCTGGATGGAGGGACTGAAGAGAGGCTCTTTCCCAGGATTTTGACAGAAACCTTGGAGGGACCCGCCACAGACTGTCTTGCCTTGCTGTAGGAAGCCAACAATGCTCTTCTGCAGGGGCTTCTTGTCATCTGAACTGACAAAGGTGGAAATTCGAACACCTACAAAACAAAACAAATGATACAGAGACAACTGTATTATTATTATTTCAACATTCAGTGTATCACTGATCATTCAAATACATTTGAAAATAGTTATATATAGGCAGTTAGAGCAAGTGATATGTTAGATAAAGTGCCATATCCAATTACCCATGAGCCTCAGTCTGAGCGGCTGAGGGCTGACATTTTCTATTTCAGTCTTCAGTAGGTCCTTAGCTACAGCAAAGATCTCCTCCACTGTAGCAACGGCACATGGCAGCGTCCATGCCTTGGTTTTTACCTCGAAGTTCACGTTCTTCAGCTTCAAAGTGACCGTTTTGCCCTTGAGGAATATTAAAGAAATATATAGTTGAATTCTTGTCAGCATGGAAAAATAGCAAAGGCCATTTCTTTCTGGAACAATAACCTCTTAATTACAGAAATAATCAATGGTAAATATACTGCATGGAGGGCCCATAAATAGAACATAGATGGTTAGCTGTCATATGACTTGATTGATTTGTCAGAAGGCACTTGGTGAGTAACGGGCCACAAAGCGATTCCATAGTAATGTGATCATCTCCCAGGGAGACATTTCCAAGGCTGATAGTAGTCCCCTGCTGTCTCCTTAATGGCCCTCCATTTCCTCCAGCTATCAAGGCCACATCGGGACCCTGGCAGGGGGGTGATGGCCGTGCCAAGCCATCCAGTCCTCTCTCTATCGATTGGTAGAGGAATGAACAGGTTGAGGTAATTGTATGAGATTCTGTCTGGAGTCAGGACGATTCTAGGAAGGCCAAGAATAATATTTGTGGGGGGTTTCTGTTTTTTCTTTTTACAGAAATGGCCCTTGTCTCTCAATCCATCTTTGTGGCATTGTCCAAATCTGTTCAAAATACCCTTTCTTTCTCTCCCTTTCCGCTGAGGAGGCTCTCACGGTGCGTCAAGACACAATCCAGTCAAGCGATGGCGGCTCAGAGCAGTTATAAAAACTGAAACTATGAACATAATATACCGATAGGATGTCACAAAATTGTTTTATTAGATTAAAATGTTGTACTATGTTTGCCAAAGATGGGTTCATTCCAACAAAGGTGAACTGCACGTTCAAAAGATATGTATGGTGTTACTGCGTGTCCC
The DNA here is from genome assembly GCA_034670385.1 of Hoplostethus mediterraneus. Lineage (NCBI taxonomy): Eukaryota > Metazoa > Chordata > Actinopteri > Trachichthyiformes > Trachichthyidae > Hoplostethus > Hoplostethus mediterraneus. The sequence continues at coordinate 8,395,024 of JAXDDW010000002.1, forward strand.
ACGCTGTAAAAATAGCATTTTAGCAGAACAACTGAAATAAAATAAGCCAATTGTTGTTCTGTACCTTCAGTCCTTCCTTCTTCATGTCTTCAGCTAGGTCTTTACACAGCTCTCTGCATAAAGAAAACTGCTCCTCAGCTGTACTCATTTCTCTAAATGTCCTGTACAGGATAGGAGGAAAGGAGGAAGAGATAAGTACACAGTTAGAAAACTTTAAGCAATCAAAAGAAAATGTATCCGTTTCTCTTTCAGCATAATGGAAAACATACCTTTCTGTGCTCATGCTTTTTCTGTCTTCATTCCTAAATGAAAGCATAGACAACAGTCATAATTTACTTCAATGTGACACATTGTTCAACTGTCACATCACACATTTCTATGGATTGTAATGTGTTTTTCCTGATTTGTCATACTCTCATTTTCATACTCATACTCTCAACAGTTCATGCAACAGACAGCTGGGTACCTTTGTAGGTGTGTAGAACTTAAACCCAGGGAAATCTGCATGAAGTGATGCCAGGCTGTCTCAGAGAACATCAAGGACAGCAGCGCCATCTGCTGGCCTAGATGAGCACAGCTACTGATACCCAGAGCGCTTAGCATCTTCTCGCTCACCTTCCCTATGCCAGAAACCTGGAAGAATGGAAACACATTTGACACACTGTCCTTACGTATTGATAGAGAATTCCTGTCATCCACCTTCTTCCTTTCCTCAGCACATTATTAGTCTCTATACACAACATCTTTCAGCCTTTTACAAGACAAGAACATTTTATCTTTCTATAATTATTCACTGACAAGAGGCAAAGGCTCTGTTTATGTTTTAGCTTGACCAATGTGTACTGTACTTTGCGAACTGGTAGGTTCTGGATGAAGTCCATGACTGCCTCTCTGTTGGAGGAGAGTCTGTACTGGCCATTGGGCTTGTTCTTGTCGCTGCACACCTTGGCAAGCATCATGTTTGGAGCAATGCCTAGAACAGTGAATAGTGTAACTGTGAACCAACGGCTGGTAAAACACATGGATAATGTTAGTGCTGTAAAGCATTCAGGCCTGAAGCCTCTTGCCCCTTACCTGCGCTGGCAGTCAGCGATGTCTTCTGCTCAATGCGGAAACGCATCTCTCTCACAGCCTCCTCCACGGATGTTCCAAACACTTCAAAACCCCCACCAGCAACACCTGCTCCTCCAGAGCCCAGCAGGCGGGGAGAGGAGCTTGGGCTGTCCTCAAACAGAAGAGGAGAGAGGTCTTCTACCTCCGCTACTGTCTCCTGAGGGAGCTCATTCTGCCCTTCACCTTCACATACACAGTGTGGGGGGTTAGGACATAGAAGGAGAGAAACGGGGCAAATTGAGACAGAGAGGGGTGATTACACGTGAAAGAGATGGAGAGAACAGGACTTGATAACAGACACCTGCTACTCATGTCATTTGATATGCTTGAGAGGTGGAAAATACAATTCAGATGAGAGAGTGATAGTTCTGAAGCTCATTCATTTGCTTGTTCTGTCAAGTTGTTAATAACCCCCTTATACCATTTGTTTCATCTCTGCAAGAATATAAACAATTCAGTGCAATTATAAGTGCAATTATTATCAGTGCAATTATATATAGAGTTCTAGTGTATGCAACTAGTAGTTCATGATACAACAGAAATGTTTTCTACAGTTTTTAAAATTAAACACACCACACCATGTTAATCATTTTACTTTGCAGTAAATTGAAGTCCTACCTGTTCCAGTGCTGCTGGTGCGGAAGCAATGTGTGCGTAAGGACTCTGGCCAGCTCTTTCTCTGTTCCAGGTGATCTGTGAAATCCAGATAGGCTTCATCAAGGCTCAACGGCTGGAAATGAGGGTCATAGTCTGCAAAGATCTCCCGGATCTAACACAGGGAGATACGGATTAATGGCCAGCTCTCTCTTGTTCTAAAAATCAGTGTAAAGCACGCTCTCAAGTGGCTTATTGCTTTAATAAAACAGCAGTAACACACTATTGTAAGAAAAATGTTAAGGAATAAATCTTTGAATTAAATATTTAAGTTACATTGTCACAATCACAAGTATGTGATTATCAAGCAGATTATCAAACATGACTCAGCCAATCATAACTTCAGAACAGGACCAGAACTTTCCATTATATAAATTACAATAACTGTGTATAGCATGTGTTTTCATGCTTGCTGTCAATGCCCGCATGTCCACATTCATCTCTTTGTTTGTATGTGTTTGTGTGTTATTGGCACTCTTACCTCCTTGCTCACGGCTCTGTACTTGTCAAAGTTGGTTGGAACAATGACCAAGTTGGGGCAGAGTTTCTTTGCAATGAAGCCAGGCATGGCAGCTCGAACCCCAAACTTCCTTGCATGGTAGTTAGATGTTGACTGAAAACAATAGACCAAAATAATTTGTGTATGTCATACGTCTTGACTATATTCCATTAGACACTACAAAAGTCTATAAAGAGCGGTGATTAACAACAGGATTTTCTTGTGCTGCAGTATCATGTGGGAGTCCCCTGGGATCTGACATGAAGCTGATGCACCAGCACACAGACACTTCAGAGATTATCTAGTGAATAAAAAGTCATGTTGTATAAATCTAAGGTTTAACTCACAAGCATGCTCATGGATCCTACAGCCATGGGTTTGTCCTTAAGCTCAGGGCAGTCCCTCATCTCCACAGCAGCATAGAAGGCATCCATGTCCACATGTACAATCACACGGCTTAGATCACGTCTCCTCTCCAGCTCAGAGGCCATCCTCTCCACCTGTACAGACACAGTTGGAGGATAAATGCTATCACAAAACTAACATGATGCTCATATGGTGTTTGAACAGGGAATGCAACTTGTTTATTCTGCAGATCTAGCACAGCACTCTCCACATGAGTGTGTCTGTGTTTTTGAGTGACCTCAAAATTGACTAATACCAACCTTGCCTGAGTGTGTGTCAACAATGTGTTTTACCTGAGCCTGTGCTTTCTTTAGCTGTTGTTCTGTGATCTGTGCCTTCTGTAGCATCATCTTCTCAATGCGCTGGTCCACCTGCTGCTCTTTCTTTAGCTCGTTCTCATAGAACCTGGAACCCTGCAAGAACAGGACATAGAAGATGAAGACTGATGTATCCTATAGCACATCTATAATGATAAGCTATAACAGCATACCTTCTCGGTACTGCTCAAGTGTGCTGTTAACTTGGGCAGATGAGACTTTCACACTAGGCTGAACACAGAAAATGTACTGCGCACTTCCTATGGTCCTGTGAACATTATAGAGCCCCATTTGTACTTTCCCACACACCCCTTATCTTTGTGAAGATTCTGGCTGGTTATTCAAGCAAGTGATTCACATCATCCTCATATTTGAGAGAACGGCTCACTGCGAATGTAAGGTTGTGTGGAGGACCTCAGTGAATCTGTGGAGAATTTTTACACTGCAGCCAGCTTGGCGTGCCCAGAAGAGACCGGTTTCAGTTGTTAGCATCTACCTTTGATGACTCCATGATGATCTTGTTGATCTTGTCCCTGTCAAGACCCTCCATTCCAGCCTTGTTGTCATTGAGAGCCATTCTGGAGAGGAAGTCCTCCCCTTTAGCAGATGTACCTCCATTCTCCATCCTTGAAATCTAACCTAAGAATGGACTCTTGATGGGAGAGAGACCCACAACATGGATACAACATTTAGTTCTGAGTTTATGACAGTATATAGTTACAGCGATTTGTCATATCGGCATATAATCTAAACTGTGCTCTAAATTTAGTTGATAGCGGCATAACCTATCTATCCTATCATTGTGTTCCACTTTCACTACAATGCCAGATCATCAGTGTGCCTTTTGCTGTCATGTCTAATTTGGATTACCAATAATAACCCGACCAACCTTTTCAAACCTTAAAACTTGGAGAACACTCACATCGAATCGAAAACATTTGGGCTGTTGGACGTTTATACAAGTTTTGAATATCGTCGGCGGCGCTTCCGCGAAGCTGCGTCATCGCCAGAGGGGCGTGGCTTATTTTGTTTACGGAAGCAATTGTATCCCTAATTTTAGTTTATTGAATCATAATCAAAAAGGCATCACAAAGTGCAAGCAATATACACTGAATGCTGTTGGTAATCATGTAAAAGCTAAAATAGACGAAATTTAAAAAATTATAAATTTGTATTTTTTGGTTTTGTATTATTGAGCTGTCCTGCAGCGCCCCTCCGTGGTTAAACCCAATAACCGAACTGCAGTCTATAAAACCGACACATAGCCTATTCAAAAATAAGAAATATATACTGTACATGATATTAATGATATCAATGTATTACTTATTATTTACTTATTCATATCAACCAGTTTCCCCAGTATATAGACTGCCAAAAGTACTTTAGAGACCAAAAAACATATTATTCTCGGTTTACAAAATTGTGTACATTACATCATGTTATTCAGAGGTAACTGTTACATAAAGGATTATTTTCCATCGTGTTAATCTAAAAAAACATATGTCAGAATTACTGGCACAGGTTGAAAAGATTACGAGTGCCCTTTCACTTTGACTGTTATCCGTTTAATCATTAATCCATTAATCATCGCAATACGTGTTGTTGTTGTTTTCCTATTAATCTCGTCACTTAGCAGTCATTATATTATCCAAAACTGTAAACAAATGACTTGTAACATCTTTCTACTCCAAAGCCTTTGAGGTGTCAATAAGTGGTGTTGCTACAGGATTGAAGGTGTTGTCTGTATCCATGGCATGCCTGTCACAGAAAAACACTTGGTTTGCCAAGACGCTCACAGCTGGCAAGAATGTAACTGGCGCTAAACTACTATTTAGTTGTTTATATTTTCAACGACGTTATGAGAACCAATTTTAACCACCAGCTTTTTTGCAGAACGGCATGCAGTGTCAAGCTAGTCGGAATAAAAAAAAATACGTCCGGTCTTCTTTTTCAAAATAAACTCCTTATTGACAAACATGCGTTGCAACGTTTTCTGACTAATTCAAAGGACCTGAATGAAAATAAATAATATAATAATAACATAGACATTTAAGGAATTATCTGTAGTAAATGAACTGCCAACTGTTTTAAAATATGCTTTATTTAATATTGTTTTGCTGTTTTGTACTTAATAGTTTTTTCCAAGTGACAAATGTTACGCTTTGAATTGGAAGGCAAAATCCTCTAACATCCGGTACTTTTATATACTGGTTTGACGCAGCTGAGACAAAATTTTGAAGCGTGGCTACGGCACCTCCTTGCTCCTCCCCCGACCCAAATGAAGACAAGCTAGTCAGCTCATTCGCTATTGCTAACTAAACTGCGGAACCAGAACACCGATACAACCCGTTTCTCGTCAGTTGTAGATAGAAGTTGAGGATACGGTGTTAATACGAAGGCCGTCGTAATCACTGACTCTTTTGCATGGTCGACTAAAGCTAGGTTAGCTAACGTTCACAATGTTACAATCGCAAGTTGTAACTTAGCTAGCTGCGTCGTTTGACAGCTAACGCTAGCTAGCTAGTCCTATTAGTATTCGCCACCAGTTTCAAAACAAAGCCCGCAAAATCGATAAGTTGTGACTCAACCTGTCACCTACAGAACAGCTAGCTAGAAGACAGCTAGGTTGAAGTCCGTCAAACGACCAAAGATAGATTACGCTATCCAGCTAATGTTTACTGCGCTGTTTATACTCAACTTAAAGTAACACGCTATTAGCAGCTTTCACCGCGACGCATCTGATCTACGTGGTTTGTTGAAGCTCATTAAAGTTTGCTTTAAAGCGTTTGCTACTAAATGTCTGAAAAGAGCTCATCGTCCGGCTCAGATGAGGATGTGGACCCGGAATCTGGGCAGCCTGTCGAGCTCGGAGGCGTCCTAAGTAAAGTAGGTGAAATAGTTTACTTGTTTCTTGAGATGTTTGATGCTAGAAATTATTGTTGTAGCTAACGTAGTAATAATTAACCCCTCATTTACAGCAATTCTCTTCTCAATTCAACGTGTTGTATGCTTGCCAGCCCAGCATCACTACTCGATGAGTTGCACTAGTTACCTGAATTCAATCCATGCAGACAGTTATCATTTATGGAGAGGAGCTGCAAATTGCTTAGTAATTTTGTCCTGTGTATCGCCTGTGTGTTTACAGTGGACAAACTACATACATGGATGGCAGGACCGATGGGTGGTGTTGAAAAACAACACTCTGAGCTATTACAAGTCAGAGGACGAACGGGAGTACGGCTGCAGGGGCTCTCTCTGCCTCAGCAAGGCTGTCATCACAGTAAGTATTTGCCACAGAATGAGGACAGGATATTGCTCCATTGCTATCTATGTATGCGTTTAAAGGAAGCAGAGTGAGATTAACGCATTTTCAGTATTTCAGTGAGTAAGTGCTAATAAAAGCATCCTGAAAGCCTTCATTTTCTGCATCAGTGCTTTGGGAGTCGAGTTGCTTCTCCAGCAGGTCACACAATGTTTTGATCTTCTCTTTCCCTTTCATTAGCATGAAGGAGAACTTGCATTCCTTGAATCAAAGATAGATAGGTAAACATTAACCAGTAATGAGGCTGTTATTTAGATCACAGCTAAGTTATGGACCTGTAGTTTAGCAGACCAGGGAATTCTTGCATCAGAAGTCTTTCAAGCACACACTTATATACACACACACACACCTGCACCTTCATATTTCACAGGCTACTTGAACTCCTTGTTTCCTCTTGTAATTTAAGCTTGCACCACATAGTGTTAGTCTTTGTTCTGTGCTTCTGTTTTTGGCGATTGGACCTGTATTCACCCCATGCAGGCCTCCTGTTGGGCAGATAAGCTGAAATCCCACACCCTGGTTAAATATTCACCATTCTCTCTGAGCATGACGCCACCCAGTACAGAGGCCAAACAAATGGTTTTACTGTGATTTGTGCAATAGGATTAAATGTCTCAGAATTGGATTAAAATCACAACATGAGAGGTTACAGTTAGTTAGTTCCCTGAATTGAAAACGGTCTTTTGACAGAGCATTACGCCAGTTCCTGTGTTTGTACAGGCCTAAATGGAACTCCAGGAAAGCCACAGCATTTTGTAATTCTGTTACAGTAGCCTAACTAACAGCACGCCCAGTTTGGTTGCACTCCCTTACTAATAACCAGAACACTTTGACCCACACAGCCATTGCTCACTGCCTCTCCCTTCTTCCCACATATCCCAGTGCGAATGCTGTCAAAGGACACTGTGGTATTAGCAGGCAGGAATGCGGAAACTAGTGTCTGCTTCTCTTCTTGTTTAACATCAGTCTGTTATTCACCGCGTGGATGCAGACACAGATTAGACTGTAAATGTGCAGGAAATGTAACTGTCTGACAAATTCTGGCTTGGGTTAGGTCCAGTATCAAAATGTCACGTCAGTGCATGGTTTTGTCTATGCTTTAACTGTAGACAGTTCTTCTTTATAGTACTGTTGACAAACTTCTTCAGTTATATTTCTACACAGTCAATTTATTGATATAATTTCTGCCAGACAAGAATGAGACCAACTTTATTCCACATGTAAATACTGTATTATTGAACAGAAAAACGCATACACACACAAGTCTCAAAATAGGAGATGGACTGTGAAATAGATCTTAGCTAATGGAAAAATGGAATCCAAGATGTTTCTTATTTGAACTGACACACCCAAGTCTTTGAGGGATAACCTCCTCTTTCCATAACAACAACGTGCTGTTGTCTAGTTCACAGAAGACAGTCGCTGCAGCATAGGCATGTATAGTAGCGGTCTGAAGTAGTGCTTGCTCAAGGAGAAGGAGAACATTCCAGGCAGAGAGGAAGAGTTATAAACTGGATTGTAAAGCAGAGGTTTATGGGCCGTGTCTGATACAGCACAGCTCGATAGACTAGGTTTCTCTGAGTGAACAGAATGTATTAAGGTCATCATGGCTGGCTGGACTTGAGGTTAGCGTTGCATGTCCTTCCCTATAGTGAAACTTTGAAACTCGAGGGAGAACTTCTGCTCTGAGGTTGTGGGTGACTGTAATCAAAAGCACTAAAGGGTTAGAGAATACCACTTGCTCTTACCAGCATCCCTGATGTTATGTAACCTGTGAGATTGAATACCTGTGTTGGTGTGTAAGGGCAAAGTTGCATTAAATTATGCAGGCAGACAGTTGGTGTTTAGAGCTGGGGAGAGTGTGTGGCTGTTGTCAACGGCAACAAATATAACAGAGCATGAGTGTCATTCAGGAAATCTAATTAAGCTTGGCCAACGTGAGGTTATGTCAGCTGACAGAGCTGGAAAGGACATCAAGGCAGAGAATCAACTCAGTCTTCCTATTAGGATCCACTGCAGAGCAGATCTCTCCTCAGCTCAGTGCTGTGGGATCCGATCCGATCTCAGAAGAAACAGTGGAATTCTTGGTGCACGTGCTTGGATTCCTAAGGCAGTCAGTGGTGGGAGCTGGGTGGGGTACAGTACAGAACGGGGGAGGGAAATAGTTGAAAGATTTGGCCCAATAGTATGAAGAAAGGTTAAGACGACCCAGGTTCAGGGGAGGCATGCTGGAAAAATCTTTTGCACAGCTCCGTGGGAGCTGCAAGAGGTTGTGCCTGGAGACATATAGACATCAGTTTCTAATTAAAATTCCTGTTTATTGTGTGGCAGAGGCTTTTCTGTGACTGATGGAATCCATGTGTGTCAAGAATGTGTCATTGCTAGTTCAGCCAACGTCATGAACAGACTAGAGGACTATAGAAGCATTATAGCAGGCTTATTACTCCCAGACTGGAGGACTAGAGAAGCATTATAGCAGGCTTATTACACCATGGTTCCTCAATGATTTCTTTCTGAAATGGAGAAAACATTGCTTTTGAGTTTCTTGTATTTTGAATGCAGATGTTTGCCTCATCAAATTGTAATCCTCATTATTATATGCTGACATCTCTGGTATTCTGCGTAGTTACTATTCATGAGCCCTGTCTTCTTTCTTTGCAGCCTCATGAGTTTGACGAGTGTCGTTTTGACATCAGTGTGAATGACAGCGTTTGGTACCTCAGAGCCGAAGATCCTGAGCACAGACTCCAGTGGATTGAGTCCATCGAGCTGCACAAGGTGAGTGGGAGGGGCCTCTGTTTCACTGGCTTCCTCACATTTTGCCTGTCATACAGATTTCTTGTGCTGTCTTTTAAGTCAGGTTTTACATAGAAATATTGCCTACCTGCAGGTAAGCAAACTAAATTAGCCTGAAAGAATAATTTATACCAGCCATGGTCAGGGATTCTTTGGTTTGCTTGGTATCTATCTAAGGGAATGGAATCAACATGCATTGTCTTGTGGCACGTCATGTCAGTTTGGAAGGTTTTGATAAATGTTTGATTGTTTTGGGTTTACCTTTTTTGGGTTGACATCATATTCTTTGCTACATTATTCACCTTTTTTTAGGTATTCAAGTTCTAAGGGTAATGTCGGGCCTGGGTGTTGCTTGGACCAGACAGGGAGCTATCTGGTGTGTTTCAGTTAGTTGGGTGGGGTGGGATGCGCTAGGGTCACAACCCCTCACCCTGGGAATGTGGGGAATCCAAGGAGTGAGGAATTGAGGTGGGGGTATCCCTTGTCATCAGATACCCAGCAGCTGCACACGCTTCACTGACGTCTAGTCCATGATGTATGGCATCCCAACATAAAGTGTATAATGTGCTTTAGATAGTTACAGTGACATAGGTTATATTTAGATGTTTGCTGTGATAGTTGGTTTGTCTGTATGCATGCCTTTTAATTTGTAATGCATTTATGTTGCTGCAAACTATGTGCAGAGATCCAAGCAAGGATCCCAAAAGAATTGAGATGAAACTGATAAAATATGGTTATGGATTGTAGTATTACAGCGGAAACAGGATTTGTTTTAGTTTATGCATGCATTATCAACACATCTGTATAATAAACCCAATGCAGTTTTACACCTAGCTATTGTTCATGAAGTGGTGGGTTACGTTACAATTGGTACATCCTCACGTTTGAACTAGTTATCCATCTTTTCTTTTGTCCTGTTTTTATTCTCCTGGGCTTATATATTGTTAGAGAAAACTTGACGGATAGTACACATGAATTGACAATATCCTCCAATGTGTTCTTTACTGTGATTGTTGGTACGTTGGACAGAGAGTAAGAAGCATGTGGCAAGGTGGCTTCGCACAGTGATAAATTTCTATGTAATTCGGCTATCAAGTGATCGCAATTCTTAAAGAAATCCAGTAGCTTGTCAGTCCAGATAAACTAAATTTTTCTTTCTTGTGGCTGACTGTGTCCTGTTTGCCACAGGCGTACTATTTGGCTGACAGACCTACACAAATGCGCTACCCTTGAAGAAATAAACACTGTCATGTGAACTTTCCTCATTTAGGTCTGCTTGTCCAGTAAAACAGCTCAGCTTTGGTGGTGTCACTGGGTGTTAGCCTGTTAGTGAAGTGTGAGTGACCGCAGGTCTCTAGCCCATTAACAGCAGTGTGTTAGAGTTTCAGGGTTATGTCTGGACTCTGTCCTACAGTAACCTCCTAAGAAAGCTAGAGGCTAATGCAGTGCTAATGCAGCACCACTTGCAGCACTAGGTTTAGGTGAGTGTGTCTGTACTGCTCCCATATGGACAGAGAGGGACTTGCATGTTAGTTGGCCTAGATGTCGATTTCCTAGATTTTGGTTTAGTCATTGTGTTAGAAGGCGTGGACCAGTGTAACTTAGGATAGGATCTAGCATCAATTCTCTGCTGGCTAGTATAAACTTACAATTGTGTGTTTGGTGTTATTTTTACCGGTAGTACTGGAAATACCATCAGAAACCCTGATGAGAGTCACACACACACACACACACACACACACACACACACACACACACACACACACACACACACACACACACACACACACACACACACACACACACACACACACACACACACACACACAGGAAAGTGTGGGGTTCAACCCATGAACACGATGACAGTTGTTATCATCTCTGATTCTTTTTACAGATAATTAAATCTACAACGTTTTGCCTAAATAGCATGAATCGTAATGATTGCCATATTGGAATGAAACACTGATAAATTAATTCAAATGTAGATTCTGTAACTTCATTTAACTTGTGTAATTGATTTTTGGAGGTGGGGTTGGGGTGACATTTTCAGTAGCAGTCTCGTACTTGGTTCTAAGTTCAAACTGAGTTGAAGTGGACGAGTTGGCGTCTAACCACTTTAAATTTGCATTAATCTGGTTTGAACAAGTTATGATGGCAGCTTTTAAATGTCAACGTTGCAAAGGGCAACAACCATCATTTGCCGTAATGCCAATCTGGGTTGTTATTGTTGAGGTGCAATCCACTTTTTGTGCGTGGGTGTGTTTGTGTTGGTGGGATGAATTGTGCTGGATGTAGGGACATTTTCATTGCTCAAGTGCAGGTCTTGATGAACAATGCATGTTTATTATCAGCCATTCAACAAAGCAGCAAAAATCCAGAGGGACACATAAACTCTTACTGATACCGAGAGGACTGTTCCATTCAGCCACAAAATAGGGGTGATATATGCAATATTGGGGAAAACCCCTGGATATATTCTTAGTCTTTCCACCCCTTTCTCAGGCTGGTTGTTGGCATAGTCTGCACACTGTTGACCCAGATTGTGCTTTACAAGTGGATTCCAAAACATAATAAGAAAAAGACAAGAAGAGAGACAGAGATGTAGAAAATCCAGACAAATGTTGCTCCCTCCCTCCCACTCTCTCTCTCTCTCTCTCTCTTTCTCACTCTCATAAATCTGTTCTGTCAAGTCAATTCCACAAGATAGCCTGCTTCACTCACCCACCCAGTTGGCAGATTATTGCTTTATTTCACCAGTAGCCCTGGACATAGATAGTGGCTCTCTCTAATACATACATGCACCCTTCATCTCTTTCTCACACACACAAACAGAGTCACTGTTGCTTGCTAACATCAACAATGGATGCTGGACAGCAAGATGGACCTCAAGATGAAAAGGTTTCACATATCCGGGTGTGTGGCCTGCAGATATGTGTATGCAGCAAGACGGTGTGAGTGTGTGTATGTGTGTATGACTTAAAGCAGAGCTGCTTAGGAATGGCAGGACTCTTCCTTTAAGCTCAGTCTCTGTCTCTCCTGACTCATGGAGCAGCCAGTGGCTGCCTTTCCTCCGACTCCTGAGGACCAGATGACTATTTTGCATTTTTTTCCTCCCTTTCCCAAACTCTTATTTCTGCGCTCTTTTTCTTCATGAACTGAGCTGAGCCTGTATGGCTTTTCTTCTCCACCTCCTCTTCTTCCCTTTTGTTCCTCAGTGAGGTGTGTCCAGGGAAACGGGAATACTGGATTTGAACTGGGGATTTTTCAGAGCAGTGGGAGTGTTGGGGGAGCGTCCGGGCCATGTTGGGGCCAGCAAGCCGTCAGGACTGCAGCAGTGCCCTGTTCTGCTTTGGCTGCTGGAATGGCCAAATGGTGGGCTTCTAGCACGTTTGCATGCTGCTAGCTCACAGTCAGTCACTCACCAGTGGAGGTTTTAATTGCTATGCCAGTGTTCTGAGCGATCGCACAAGACTTAGCCCTTTTCCATATCATGCACAAGTGAATTTTCATTTGCATGCTCTGTTGTTAAAATCAGTAGCACCGATTGGACTGATGGAGTGCTAGCTTTACCATTGTACTCTGCTGCATGCCACTCCTTGTCAGGAATCAGTCATGCTTTTAATAATTTAACTGCATGATGGTTCTCTGGACTAATGGCACTCTTAATGAAAGGTTGTTTCCTAAGCAATAATATTGTGAGATGTGTGTAAGTACTTACGTGTTGCTGTGGTCAGCTACCGTATGTTATCTCATTACCATCACAAAGCCATGGGCATGGCATGTCATTTCATGTGTTGTGTTTGAGTGGGTGTTTGATGTGCTTGACTGTGTCCATCCAATGGAGCAGGTGCATACAGACGGCAGCCTCTGGGATTTTGACAGATTGGTCCCTAATGTCCCATCATTGCAGTACAGTTCCAGTGGTTGCTTTACCTCTTCCTCTCTGTCCAAACTACCAACAAATCATGATTTCATGAACATGCATGTTAATAATCTTAACCTGATTGAGGCAGTGCTCTGAATACAGCAAATGTTATGGAAATTCCTTTGATTATGTTACGGTTCTAATTGGTGTAAGCATAATCTAGTTAGCACACTTCTGGTGACTCGTTTTATGTATCACCGTAGTGTGATTTCATTCAGGTTTTTTTTATATGCACGTGTGTTCCGAAAGCAGCGTGTGTGGCGAGTAGCGGTTGCAGGAAAAGTGTACATTTTGGTATCATCAGTCAGTTAGAGGTGAGACACATGATTTTCTACAAATCAAAGTCTTGTTTATTGAACACTAGTATCAGTAGTATCTACATAATAAAGAGTTTAAATTATTCTATTGTCATAGTTAAGGCTGTTTAAATATAACTATGAATCACTTTAACACAATTCCCAAATCCCAAATTGTCTTTGGACAATTTGAATTAAAAAAAAAAACTACTCCAGTTGTATATGTATGGGTGTATACTATTGTGTATATATCTTAGATAAGATATATCTTATCTAACACATGTCAGGAATTTTTCATACCTGTCTGACAGTAATCCCTGTCAGATTGGCTGATGTTGTTTATGTAGCTTGCAAAAACACAACTCTGCCATGGGACTGTACAGAATCTGTACTTGTTTTATCTTATACCAAAATGGCTGCTGGCTGAATCACATTGTGTCACACTCTTCAGTAAACTTACCTAATTATCCAATAAATCCCCTTAAACCTGGGGTATTGGGGGAAATCACATGACTTTGAACCATGTAAATGCTTTAATCGTTCACTTTAATCACAGTCATTTTAGTATTTTGTGCATGTAAACATACCAGTTGTTTATATGCAATTAGGGAAAGCTATGAAAAAACGGAATGACCCAGGAGGCTTTTTCATGTTAATGGACCTGGTCCTTACACTCCCACCACTCAGCCCTAGGTGTTCAACAGTGGTCTGTGTAAACACTGTAAGCCTGTATCACTCTGTTGTGTCCTGTAAGATCAGAGGAATGTCTGTCACCTGACTTCCTCCTCACTTTGCTCACTATTCCTCAATACCTAATTGTTTATGTCATAAATCCTGCTGTGAATAACCAGTGGTCTCATGTTCATTTAAATTAAGGGTTGTCGTCCATAGTTAAAAGAATGCCAGACTATAGCTCTTGGTACTTGTTTCACATAACATGAGTGTTTCTAGTGTTTGAATAGGGAGTCTGGAGTTCAAATGTTATGCCATAAAATTACTGTCTGTGACGCAATGAATGACCGCCAACAGTTGGAAATGAGACAAACAGGAATAACTTGCTTTGTGTGTCGGTGGGAGGGTGCGCACACACACACACATCCATAGTAAAGTTCTGTGCCTTTGCTAAGTTGTCAGTCTCAAGCATTGCACAGTCATAAGCTGGCATTTGAAAGGGACAAATGACGTCATTGCCACTCCCTAGTGCCTGGTCATAGATCTGCTATATAATGCTAAGGGTGCACAGTGCATGTGATATTAGGCCCATGTGTGCCCTAATGAAGTCTGCATGCGTTACGATTTATTTCCTCTGTGCCCCATGTACCAGTATCAGCCCTACTGGCTGTGTTGATGTATTTGCAAAGCTACGTAGGTGTGGGTGCTGTTCTGATACAGTTTGGCAGTGCTCAATGCAGACTGCTAGAAATAATTTCCATCATTCTGTCTCTCTGGATGATTTTTTTTATGAGCTACAGTGTTCCTAATTATGTTGCAGACTGTTTGATGTGTTGTGTTTCTCCTCTCACACTTTATCACCATCTATCACCTTCTCTCCTCCTCCTTTCTCCATGCATTTCCCCTTTCTCTCTTTCTTTCCCTGTACTTCTTTCTCTCTTCCATTCCACATTTCACTATTTCTCGCTCCCTCTTGCCTCTGCCTTACTTAACTTACTTGCTCCTACTTTCTTTCCCTCCTTCCACCCCTCTCTGTGAAAGCAGGCTGAGTCGGGGTATGGTTCAGAAACCAGTCTGAGGCGTCATGGTTCCATGTTGTCCCTCACCTCAGCGGCCAGTGCCTTGTCTGCTACATCCACGTCCTCCTTCAAGGTAAAACATCATAACCACAGATGGAGTTTGAAGAATTAGGGCATTGGTGAGCCACCCCAAAATCTCTGTCCCTCATTGCCATCTCTGAAATATTTCCATTAATTCCCATTCAAATTCTGCCCAAATTCACGCAGCCCTGGTTTGAAAATTCCTAGCTCTAGGCTGATAATAATACTGCACTTTGTATAGTAATTTTCTTAACAATCTTTGTCGTTTATGTGTTCATTTCTTAGTAATGGAAATAATTACCTTAATTTAATTACTGAGCAGATTACGGAACTGAATCAGAAAATGAACTGACTCTGTTTCCCTCTTCGTCTCTTTCCCTCTCAATGTTTATTTCTACTGCTCTGCTCAGAAGGGCCACAGCTTGCGTGAGAAGCTGGCGGAAATGGAGACCTTCCGGGACATTCTGTGCAGACAAGTGGACACCCTGCAGAAATACTTTGACTCCTGTGCTGACGGTGTCTCCAAAGATGAGTTTCAGAGAGACAGAGGTTTGTAGCAATATACTGTAGTAATAATACAGTATTGCATTTCTTACATACACCAAAGACGGCTGCGTTTCTAAATCCAATCTGGTGCTCAGTTCTATGGCAACATAATGTAACAATGTGGACGTAACAACAAGAAGACATTTGTTTTGATGTTTGTTGACAAAGGAAAGCGCTTATAGATGAGGACCTCCTGTACTTGTTTCCCTCAGTATGAGAGTTGAGGGAGAGTGGTTGGTAAGACCCACTGAGAAAGGAAACTCAAATCAATATCATTTACAGGGCACTTTGTAGGGTGTTTAATTTCAGAGGCATAACCTTTTTTCAAAATCACTTTCTTATTGAATTTGCTGTTGTAGCTTAAATCAATTTCTAGTTTAATCTGAAAGTCACTGTCCCTGTTAAATAAGTACAAATGACGATTTTAAGCTCTACACTATGAGCTGTACCTCTGGAGATGAAAGAATGCTGCTTTATTTCCAGTAGTGGAGGAGGACGAAGACGACTTCCCCACCACTACACGGCCCGACGGTGACTGTCTTCACAACAACAATGGCAGCAAAGAGAAACGTGAGTTTATCAGCATCGACTGGCAGACATTGTTTGACAGATGGTTAACTTCCCTTGAAAATGTATTTGGAAAACCCTTTGTTCTTTCTTTCTATTTGTGCCAGTGTTTCCCCCTGCCAGTCCCAAAGGCATCAACGGTATTGACTTCAAAGGTGAGGCCATAACCTTCAAGGCTACCACAGCAGGCATCCTGTCAACCCTGTCCCACTGCATCGAGCTGATGGTCAAACGAGAGGACAGTTGGCAGAAGAGACTGGACAAGGTATATCCCTGCACTCGCCTCATACAGAAGATAATAAATGTAACTTACACAGTGACACTCCAAATGTAACATATGTAATGTAAACTGCCTGCCATGACATGAATGGCAGGCAGTTTTCTCAGGGGATGTGTATGCAACCACTGCTATGTGGAAATGTCACAGATTGAAGAGCTATCTGCTGCTGCTGCTGCTGCTGCTGCTGCTGCTGCTGCTGCTGCTGCTGTTGTTGGTTATGGTGTTTCAGTGCAGCTCCCCCAGACTACGAAGCTGTGGCGCAACACACATTCTGAAAGGCATGAGACATGATTGTATGTATGGAAACAGTCAGCTGTTCATACTAGTCTATAGGATTGTATTACTGAAAAGGCAAGGCGGTGAGTAATAAAGCATAGTTGGGGATGTCTCAGAGTTGGCTCTCACACTGAATTACATCTCAACTGAATAGTTGTATGGATGGAACAGTTAGCTTCAGTAAGTCATTCAGCCATGCTTTCTATTGGTCATTATTATTGAGCTTTTGTATGGAGACTGTTACATCACATCCTGTGTATTGGTCAATGTTTTGTTCTTTTGATTCTCTATTTATTTGTCTACGTTATTGTTCACATTTTTACTTATTGCTTACATTTTTAATTTATCTTGTAGAGCACTTTGTAAGACTGTTTTGTTAAGTGCTCTATAAACTTACTTACTTAAGGCACCTAACCCCTAGCTGCTCCAGTGGAGCTGCTCACTGGCCAACAGTTGTAAACTGTGGTTGTACTGGGAGGTTGCCAGGTGTGAATCTGAAGCAGGATGTTGCTGAAAAAGAGCATGGTTACTCCATCAACTTTCCCTGGAAAAATCCAGGTCAAAAACAGTCCAAGGAGTCCACAGACCCCCAAAACTCATATTACAACAGAATGTTGTTGAATGTTGTCAGATCACTTATTTGTGATTTATTGACCTCCTTTTTTTAATTAAATTGATTGGTATTCCTGCCACACTCTGTCAGTGATCGATTGTGTTCTTTATCCAGAGTGGTGTGTCTCTGTAAAGGTATGCTCTTTGGGCTGCAAAGCTCCGCATGCTTATCCTGATCAGCTCAGCTGATGTTGCAAAACCAGTTTTTTTTTTGTTCTCAAGGCTCGCTGCCCAACCCTTAAATGTACAAAAGTCAGGAAGAGCAGTTTCATTTTGTGTAGACTACCAGAGTGGAACTACCCAGGTTTTATGTGTATGTCTGTGTGTGTCTGCAGTTTAGTTGCTGATATGGATTAGGGAGAGCAGGAGAGAGTTAAGGGACAAACATTCAATTGAAGAAGACAGAAGACACATACACACACACACACACACACTCGTACGGAGAGTGAATTAGAAAATGACTGCCCGGACGTCTTGGTTACATTTCTGGAAACCTTCATTACAATGGAGGACAGAGCGGCTCAAAAAACAAACACAGAGCTGGATCCCGCTACAGACCTGCAGCCTCTTCTTTACAGTACGTGTCTGTCTGTCTGTCTGTCTGTCTGTCTGTCTGTCTGTCTGTCTGTCTGTCTGTCCGTCCATATACCGGTTACACACACCTGCTCATGTTGTTTATTTTGTGTCTAGTTTTACACCATTGAACCAGTTTTGGTTCAATGGTTTTGGTTTCCACACCTTCCACCTTCCACTCGTAAGACACTTCTCAGCCACAATTGCTGGCAAGTTGCATGTTTTATCTTGTGGCAGTGTTCATGAAATGTATGTTGCTTTGTGTGCAGAGTAGCTGTTGAATGGTTTCAGTAGAATTAAGTCTGCATTATAGACTCTGTTGAGATTCCTTTGCTCTCCCTATCTGGGTAAGAGTCTTCAGTTCTCAGGCTAGTTGGCCAGATTTCTGTGCTCCAGAGTGGGGCATGGCAAGCAGATCTGACACGGGAAGATAATCTGAGCTCTATATTTCTCTATTTCAAACGAGGAACCTGTTGTTTCCACCTTTATTTGTCTGAAGTGAGTTTATTTGCCTCTGGCGGCACACAAGACATTGTGATGTTAAACCTGTTTGAGTGGCAGGCACAGCCCAGTAGTATGTTGGGTTTGTCTTATTGTTTGTGACGTGTAGGCCCATAGTTCACTTCGTCCAGATGTACAGTCTTGAATGGAGGTAAATGGGAGTCAGCGCACCAGAATAGGGTCAGGATTGACCGTACAGGTGTTGCCTTACACATCTCTGATCTTTTATAGCAGACTCTTTGTCAGCAGGAAACCGTTCTGAAGAAGAAGAAAGGTGGAGGTAATCTGAATAAAATACCTTTTTTTGTGTCTGAATGTAAAGGGTTAGCTGATCTGCTCTACATGAAACACAAAAGTTTTAATAGGTTTGGAGGCGGATATATAATTGTTTTATTGGTAACAACTGTATTTTTGAATTGACCAAAAACCTATATATATGTTTACCCCTACATATGTTTACCTGTTGCACTGGGGGCAGCTACAGGCCAGTCAGCACTTGAGGCAGGCATGTGGTCGGTGTTGTGGTTGGACCTTGGCTCTGTTAATTTTTTTTTTTTTTGTCAGCCATTTTGCTTAGAAGGGGAATGTACATGTGCATTGAGATAATCTTTTGCCTGTATCTATGTTATATAGGGTAAGGTTGGCTGACTTCAATGCAGACGAAAAATGATGCACTGAAAGTAGTTATGATATTTCTATCAAATATTAACAAAAGACTTATGTAAGATTATTGCTCACGTGGTCTGATATACTGACGTTAAAGTTAAAATGACAACGATGTGGGTTACGTTACCTGGGTGTGCTGCAACCAAAAATAATACTCCCTTCTACTTGCAGTGACGCTTTTTGGTGGCTGATAACCACTGTATCTACTCTGGACAGTTTGGTCCCAATGAAATGAATCAGTACAATGAAATGATGATTTTGCAGGAATTTCGTGAAGTCGGCTGACAATTCTTGCGAAGGCGGCCCTATAAAGCGCTGCGGGAATCCCTGGGTGAAAAATGTTAAGCTTTGGACTCATAATGATTGACTGTACTGCTGTCTCTGTGTGTTCAGGAGCTGGAGAAGAGGAGACGGGTAGAGGATGCCTACAAGTCCGCTATGAATGAACTGAAGAAAAAGTCACACTATGGAGGCCCAGACTACGAGGCAAGATGGAATTGGATCAAATAAATAGATGAGATTAACTACAGCAGGATCATTTCTCTGCCCATTGAATCCTAGCATGTGCATTTACATCATCATGCTGCACCCTTTGTCAAGGTTATTCACCCAGCAGTCCTGTGTTGTTGACAACGCTTTCCTGTTGTTGCCTTTCAACAGGAGGGGCCCAACAGTCTCATCAATGAGGATGAGTTCTTCGACGCTGTGGAAGCTGCCCTGGACAGACAGGACAAGATAGAGGAGCAGGTGTGGTCAAGACCTCTGACGGCTGCGTATCTGCACAAATCATAGGCATTACACAGGAGTTTTATTAAGACACAGTTAGTCTAAAAGCTCTTGATCACTTAAGACAAACGGAACATGATGCAGATCTGTAATGGCAAACATGCATAGACGTTGCCTTTCTTTCTGTCTTGGTCTCTCTCCACTTTCTCTTATGTTCTCACTCTCGCCAAACTCTTATTCTCTGGTCCTCAGTGTCAGTCAGAGAAGGTCAGGATACCTCGACTAACTCCCGTTCCTCCTGGAGACGTCTACTCCACCATCGGTACACACCGATTCGCCACCAAGGTACTCAACTCACTTTTTGCCTTTTAGTATGGACCTGATTTCCATCCCATTTCATCCCAATCTAAGACTTCTCAGCTGGCTAATTGTGTCTGATGTTTCCATCATTCTTGCTCTGAAGCCTTCATACTGTAACCAGCCAACCAATCAACCACCAATCAATGTTGCATGTCTATTAGGCCCTGAAACATATCTGCACTGACAAGTAAATGGCTTAGAATCATAATGTGTGCATGTGTCACCTTTAACGCATCAAACAAAAAAGTTTCAGTTTGTGCTTATTGTACTATTTTGACTATTTTGAGAGCTTAGATATATTCAGGGTAAGAAATTAACTTTTTTTCAGAGGACATTTTTTGCCCCTTAATCTGATTTAGTGGCAATTTGGTCTTTTCAGGGGCAATTCTATTGAACTATGAATTAATACATTTGCATTGCATATTGGCAAATAAACACTCAATTTGTACCACTAAGATTTTAAATTATAATATACCACACAGCCCACTCATATTTTTCACTACTGGAAACTGGCAGCAGACATCTTCCGACCCTCACTGTTGAGTTTTTTTTTTTTTTTACAATATTGATTGTTTTATTTTTTGTTGACGCAGTGGTTTGTCTGGGGTCGGCATTTTCTTCTACTGCTAGCTGTGTGGTGCCACATTTTCTGTTTCAGGTGGCGTGTTTGATGGTTTTCTGATCAATAAATAAATCAATGAATAAATTTCTTCATCCAGTACACATTGCCAATCACCTACTTTAATGCCCCCTCATTTTTTATTTCACAGACATTTCAAGGGCAATTTTGCCCTGAGCCCCTGTTATTTTCTGACCCTGGATATATAGCATAATATATGAAATGGTACTTGAACAGGTGATGGTCTTCTGGCATCACTCCTGCGGTGGCATCCCTTTCTAATTTCTTACTCCTATCTCTTTTAATCCTCCTCTCTGCTGTACAGCCCCATAGCCATTCCTCCTCCCTGTCCTCCGTTGAACTAGTCAGTGCCTCAGATGACATTCACAGATTCAGCGCCCAGGTACTGTACTTGGTCATCAGAGAGCACCACCTACTGTATCTCCAGGGGGATGCTAATGCCCGCTGCCTTCCACTGCTGCCAGAGAGAGCTGCTAGCATGGGAATGACTACTAACCAGTCTCTCCAGGATTTCACTAAACGTTTCCCTGTGATTTGATTGTTGACTGTTAAATGCAATGTTTCTTGGTTGTTTTTTTAAATATTGCGTTTCTTGGTGTAGTTTTTAGTACATGAAGAATTGAGAGGGCAAAATTGAAAGTTCCTGGAGTGACTGACTAACAGATTGTCTTCATCACATAATGGGTTTCATACCACTGATGTGAAAGAAGTTAGTCTGATGCTGCAGATGCTGCATGACTGGCGTCTAGTGAAACCTCTTTACTGATGCCTTCTCCCTTTCTAACACCATCCCTCTTGGTCTTGCTCAGCATGAGTAGGCATGGATCCAAGCAGGCTATGTACTGTGTCCTTTATGTTGGATGAAACCCTTGAGCAGGCTCAGCTCTTTTACCATTATTGTAATGAAACTTCCATAGTTTCATTAAGCCCCATCTTTGGCTGGGGGCTGTTTCTGGTGTATTTTCTTAAGAAATTCAAAAAACAAAAAAAATCAAATTTCAGGGGAAAAATTGGGTTTTCCATTTGACTCGGGGGCAGTGGCTTAATGGAAGCCTCTAAAATATAATATTTGTACGTAGGTGTGTTGATAGTTCAAGACAAGCATCTGACCTGAGCGTATCATCCCTCCTGTATTGTATTCCCACAATCTTGTGCAAAACATCTTCTGACTGAGGCTGGCACAAAAGGTAAACATTTGATACACTAACGACTAGAGTTAATGGATGTCTGTCTTTCTCTTAGGTGGAGGAGATGGTGCAGAATCATATGACCTACTCTCTTCAGGATATGGGTGGAGATGCCAACTGGCAGCTGGTAATAGAGGAGGGAGAGATGAAGGTGAGTAGGAGTGAAACTGCTCCAGTGATAGCAAGTATCTGCTGTGCTGAAGTGTCCTTGAGCACTTTTCTTGTTACTTTTGAGAAGCTAAAGATTCTGCGTACTGCCAGAATCAAACATGGCAGATAGTCGTTGTTGTGTAATAACATTCAATCAACCTGCGCAAATAGGATAGAAAACAAGCAGGGCGGTGGTACACGAGGACCAGCATCAAGTAGCTGTTCTGTGTACTATGTGTGTGTGACAGGTGTACAGGAGAGAGGTGGAGGAGAATGGCATCGTCCTGGACCCTCTCAAAGCAACACACGCTGTAAAAGGGGTGACGGGACATGAGGTCTGCCACTACTTCTGGGACACAGCTGTGCGGCTGGACTGGGAGAGTAAGACCACCTCTTCATCCATCACTATTATCAATGTCATCATTATTAGTTATTATTATTATCAGTGTCCTCATATTGTACAAATACAACACAGTTTTTCTTATAGAGAATATTTTGATCTTCCTCTGTTTAAATCCCATGGACCTGACTAATCTCTTCCTCCCTCAGCCACCATTGAAAATTTCAACGTAGTGGAAACGCTCTCAGATAATGCCGTCATAGTCTACCAGACACACAAAGTAAGTTGACGTCACAGTGGTTAAAAACATGCTGGAAAGTTGCTGTAATTGTGACAAATACAATTCTGCTGCCGACTTGCTTTGCAACTGACGGAGCCAACGGTTTTGTTTCAGAGAGTGTGGCCCGCCTCTCAGAGAGACGTGCTCTATCTATCAGCCATCAGGAAGATCCTGGCGACCAACGAGAATGATCCCGACACGTGGCTGGTCTGCAACTTCTCTGTGGACCATGATAATGCCCTTGTGAGTTCACAGTACATGTATTAGCGAGCACATAGCTGCAGTGCTTGGTACAAATGTCTCTCATCTCTCTAAATAAAGCCTTAACCTTGGCCCTAACCCTCCTTGAACTATCTATGCATGTCTTGTTGACCTCAAATATTCCAGTGGGACGTGTTAGACATCCTAAACTCTGTCACTCCATGTCAAATCACCTGTAATGAGATATTGAGCAAGTGTGGCATGATTTACGCGAGGAACCTCTTAACCAACCTCGACTTCTTTAACCTACAGCCCACCAACCGGTGTGTTCGTGCCAAAATTAACGTTGCCATGATCTGCCAGACGCTGGTCAGTCCACCAGAGGGCGATAAGGAGATCAGCAGGGACAACATCCTCTGTAAGATCACCTACGTTGCCAACGGTAAGTGCTGCTTTGATCAATCTCAGATCTTGCTCTAGGCGAGATCACAGTACAAAAAAGGCCTGTATCAAAAGGCCTTACTATTGAAAGGCCTGACTATCAAAATCAAATGCCCCTTAACCGGAGCCATTACCAAAATTACACTTCCGATCCACACCTCTGTCCTAACCTAGCTATAGCTTCTCCTCTTGTTCTTTTCTTTGTTTTACACACCTGATGGCCTTTGACCATGATGCTTTGAAGGCTCAATAACAGTTTAATCTGGCTGGCTGTGCCATATTAACCTGGTTACCAATGTGTGTGTGTTGAACTGTCAGTCAGGATCTGTACAGCCGCCCGTCCTCCATTGAGCTCCAGTGGGCAAAGAGACTGAGAGACAGGGCAGTGCTGCCAAAGGGCCCCTGAGCCAGCCATAGGGTCATGGGAGTGTATTTGAGTGGAAAATAAACATTCAACCCACCCCCCTCACTAGAGGGAACTGTAGACTGCTGCTTATATCATGTGTGCCACTGACAGCCACTGCAGATACCCAAACATTATTTCTCATGATGTGCTGACAAAGTAACAACAGAGTGTCCAGATACTGAACCTGTAAGCTGCTGAACCTGCTGCTTTTCTGAGCGTGAGCAATCATCATATTTGAGCATTTCCACGTTGATTTACGGTTATTTTTCTCTGTGTGACTGCAGTTAACCCAGGAGGCTGGGCCCCGGCCTCGGTCCTCAGGGCCGTGGCCAAGAGGGAGTACCCCAAGTTCCTCAAACGCTTCACCTCCTATGTCCAGGAGAAAACTGTTGGGAAGCCCATCCTCTTCTAAACATTAAAAGGTAACCAACAACCCAAACACACCCTGTCTTAAAACAACCTGCCAAGTGTATTACATCCCCTCTTGCATGGGTAGGTAGACAGGGTATTGAAAGGTTGTAGCATTCAATACACTGTTAATGCACAATATAATCCTTGACTGTCGCTTTATCAGTTCATATAAGTGATATTAACTTTGTATCATCCCTCCTTCTTGTTTCAAGTGTGTGGAGGGCGGAGGTTGCCCTTTGGAGAGACTACATTTCTCAACATTGACCTGGATCTCATTGACTACATGACCCTTTCACCTCTCAATTAGAATGTGTATTCAAGCTATGTTACCCAGGATGCCATGCCATCCAACATGTCCCAGAGAACACTGATGTATAGAAAAAAACTGGTTTACGGCTTTTACCCACCAGTAGTTGTCATCCCAGCCACAGTAATGGCTTAACACCATTCTTTGCCCATGGATATACATTTGTATGTAAATTCAAGAATTTCCTGAATGTTTTTTGAATTATTGTAACCAACTATTTGCTTTTTGTAAATTGTTTTGTACATTTCTTATGATTACATACTTCTTGACTTGGGTTTGCGTTAATCACTAGTATCACAGCTTCTTGTCTTGCTGCTAAAGTTGCTACCATGAGAGGAAAATAGAGAGATCATATTGACAGGGAACACATTGATGAGGCGTGGTACAGTATCTCCTCTTTCTTGCCTTCTCCTGTTCCTCTGGTGATGACTTCCCCTGTAGTTTGATGGAGGGGCGGAGCCTAAAGCTTTGAACGTGTTTTTCTTGGAAATCTTTATATTTCTAGATTGTTATAAAGGAGCTTTCAGAGAGCACTATGGACACAACGTATTGTACAGAGAAGAACAGAATGACTTTTGACTTAGTTTACCAGTGTGTGTGAAATGTGAATTGACTGTTAAAGGCTTGAATTTAGTGACAATAATGGGTCTAGGAAATGGGAGATAAAATGCAGTCGTCAAGTCTAATTTACTCTTGTTGAGCAATATTTTGACACAGTTGAATTGAACATCCATAACTGTATATCTGCGTGATGTAGTTGATTGTAGCCTGTAGACTCAAAAGTTCTGGGTTTTTTTTGTTAGTTCATCCCCGACCTTTTCCCCCCCCCATGTAACATAGTTTTTGACAGACATCTTCAATCGACCAACCACAGCATCTGATATCAGGGCAGCCTCTCTTTCATTCAGAGATGGGTAGGTGAATTTTTATGCCCCAGGTTTTCCTTTTCCACCATGGCAAGCCCCGGTGAAGCAGTGAAAAACCTCCAAATGTCCAATTGTGAGTTTTTCAGGAGAAGGCGAAGAGATGTTCATTGGGATATCATCTACACCCTCAGTCATACTGTAACGTTACATTTCACATAAGATACAGCACAAAGCAGTGGCCTCCCTGCCCTTTGACTGATAAACCGCCCCTAAATGCCTTAGACACCAGGATGCACCCTTAAAACCCTGGCTACTCTCTACTGTACAACCACCAGATGTGCATTTATCAACAGACACTGACATGAAGTGGGAGATAGGGTCAGCATTTCACATCATCTTACCTCAAGATTTTTTTATTTACTCTAGATTGTGTTTTCTGTCATCTTAAATTGGGATTTTTGCAATCAGTAGATCTGTATGGTGGAGAATTCGCCAATCAGCTTCCTAGTGTAAGGGGTCAGAGGTTAGAAAGGATCTGGATAATTGTTTTGCTGATGATTAGAAGAGCAAGATCTACAAGCAACATCAGCTGAAGAATGCATTTAGCGTTTTTAATTTTGATATTTTGTCAAGGAATCTATACACTTTGTATATTTCTAAGTTGTACATCAGAAGTGTTATTATTTGCACTAAATGTAATGCAATTTGACAATGTTCTGTAAATTAAAATTGTTACACAACAGAAATGAGCATGTGTACTTTTTAGAGTGACAGTACTCTGAAACCGAAGACGGACAAAGTAGCACTGATACGCGACTTGATAAAGCTCTTGAATCTTGGTACAATGCAATACTCTCCTATCAGCCTCATCCAAATACACAGTTAAGCAAAGGCAGACACTGAATTTCAGCAGTTTATTTATAGGAGTCTCTTCTATATATAAATACACAGTCTTTACATTCAGCGATTACATTTCTTTTCAGCAAACAGTATAGTTATTGAGATTTATATAATAAATTATGGTCTCAACTCGACAGGTGTAATCTTGGAATTCAACAACACATGTTGCATATGGTCCTTATGAAGTGCCATCGGACACTTAAGTGTAGGATGCAGGTCTTATGACTTCAAGAGGACACGCTTATTCAGTATCAAAGGACATCCTGAGTAAAAGCATCTTCAGTTATGACAAACCTCACGAAACTAGGCGCTCCACATCCAAATGATCTACAACAGTCCTTCATTGTCTCTCTGTACATGTAGTAGCAATGACATACAGAGGTGTGCATATGTAAAAAATAAAATAATGTGCATATTCACTCATCCAAATCTGTGCTTATGTCAGGTAGCCCACCCACCTAAAACCAAACATCCTCAGAGGAAAATAGTTTTTACAGTAATCGTAACCAACATCGAAAGTGCCGTTTATCAAGAGCGAGTGCATCATCCTTCTGCTCTGTGTTTCATCCAAGATCCAGTAACTAAGGCTGTCTTTTTTCTTTTTCTTTCACAGCACTTGACAGAGGCCCTTTGCTAGTGCTTCTGAAGTTGTGGGTTCCTCAGGGTAGCACAAATAAGCAGTCCAGACCACCTTAACCACATCAGTCTGTGTTTGGCCTCGGTGACTTCTGAATGATCAAAGAGTCTGTTCACATGAATCTTTCCTCGTCCATGTTGGCTGTGGCTGTCTGTGACACTGTCCCGTCCAACGTCACCGGGGACAAGACGGCATCAGAAATTCATTGTAAACATTTCTCACCAAACCAGCAACTAAAAGCAGCTGCAAAATGTGAAATCAGTTATTTCTTTCTGGTCTGCAGAAAAAACATTGAAAGAAATGTATGCCATTTATCTAGTATCTCTTCATATATATTTACTCTAAATGTTCATATCTTTATGTAGGCTGTGAAAATAGTTTATTTTACATATTAAAAAACGTAATGGCACTGCGCTGACATGCTCTAAGAAGCGGCACTCATTTCTGCCTAATGTTCATCACATTACAATATGCTGGAATGTCATTCCTGTGGATATCCATCAGTGTGATCCTGTTGGTGTCTCCTTTTAGTCCATGAATGAGCATCTCGGTCCTTTTTATGTTTTGGCAATACAAGTGGCAAAGTGGATCTAGCAGCGCTGGAAGTGGAGTTGAAGCCAGTTTGGCCTGTCCAGTGGAGTGCAGCGATTGTCTGATGATTGGCAGGAGTAAAATGCAGGAAGTGAAGGTTGTAATGCTGCTCTTTTCACTATAGGGCAGAAGAGAGGAAACACAATGTTAGTGGTACTGTATGTAAAAGACGCATGGGCTCAAATGAGACAAGCTATTAAATCCCTTTTAAAGAACAGGCGCAGAGTAAAGACCTACACCTCCAGCAATGCGCCGAGTAGCTAAGACTTCAAATGGAGCAACAGAAATGACAACTCACCAAGTAGACATCGAGAACGGATCCATCATCGCGGTCTATGTCCACGTCCATGGTGCTCTGCTCCGAGGTCAGACAGATAGCACTGTCCTCCAGAGTAAATGTGGAACTGGACGCCATGTCATCTCTAACACACGGGGAGAAGTTTGCACATTAATCTATCTTGTTCGAGTTGCCCCCATATTTGAGAGTGTTTGTATATTAGGGGGTCAAAAGCAGTTGAAGTGCAGTTGTACATGAAAACTGATGGAATAAAACTACATAGAAACTA
Organism: Hoplostethus mediterraneus; assembly: GCA_034670385.1. NCBI lineage: Eukaryota > Metazoa > Chordata > Actinopteri > Trachichthyiformes > Trachichthyidae > Hoplostethus > Hoplostethus mediterraneus. The sequence goes on from JAXDDW010000002.1 coordinate 8,423,153, forward strand.
ATCACACATTATTGAAGGCATATCCAGGGCATCTGACATCAAACAGGCAGACAGATGAACCTCCTGCTAGAAGGACAGGAAATCTGTCTGATGTCTGGCCAGTGGAGGTCTCTACTGAGAGCTTTCATATTCTTTCAACTGTCTCACAGGAAATGAAAAAAATCCAGGCAAGATTGGCCAGATTTGACCCAGTTTTATACAGACCTGTTTCTTTCTCATTTGGTGTTATTGAGACCCTCACTGGGTCACATATGTACTGCAAAGATTCAAGTCCCTATTAAGAATAATACCTATGAAAAAATACCTTTTAAAAAAAAATAGTACAATGTGGATTTAAGTAGGGAGGTTTAGTTTCAAACACCAGGGGGCAGTATGAGAGAATACTTCCTTACACATCAGCTGACTCCATTCAGGAATGTGTTTTTACCATTTTATGGCATGTGATTGCCTTCTTTTTGCTTGAAAGGCAAGGTGAAAATGTCACAGAGGGTCAGGTAGAGAAAGACAGCAGAGTAAAGCAGTCCTAGAGATAGATGGAGAGGTAGATAACAACCTTTTATTAAAAAAAAATTCATTTCCTACCCTGAAAACATCACCACACACCGTGTTACTACTGTAACGGGCTGACCGGCTGACAGACAGAAATGATTGTAGGTAGACATGCAGTCACCACGACACCACATGTCCTCTTTTGTCACACACTCTTTCTTTAGCACAATGGCGCTAAATGAGACCTTGTCAAAGCCACCGTTAAAAAATTCATGAAAACAGTTGACAGAACAATGTCAGGGCAGCAGGCAGGTGACTGACGAGGGGACAAGACCAGGCACGCCTTACAATAGCGCCTCAGAACGCCAGCTAGAACCTGACACTACCGGAGACCATGGACTGACAGCAGGAGAGGAGAGGGGGAGGAGGGGGAGGAGGGGCAAGGGGTAGATGGAACAGAAGCTTCTAGCAGGAAGGCATATAGACAATGTAATAACTTGTCAAAATGTCATAAAATGTCCCTCTAAATGGGTCGCAGATGTAATAAAACATGTTCGTATAATACAATCCTGGACAATTGGCGATTATTAATTAGTTAGTTAATTAATAATAGTGATCGCTGGTTAATGTAATAATGCAGTGTTAGTACATTATCCAGCAATTTATTAATTAAACAGGTTTTCTAGCATTTTTGAACCATTAATAGGGATATTTTATTACATTCTGACAGGTTATTACATTATCTGGCAGTTGTTCCTTTATCAGTTGGAAGGATGACCTGCATGGTAACGGGTCCGTATGTGGATTATCTACAGTACTAAATTATTGTGAATCTACAAAACATGGTATGGCCAAAGTGCAGTACATTACCTTTGTACAGAGGTACAGGGTATCAGTTACTACACAGGGTATCATTTCTCCTGTATCATTTAAATGCATGTACATTGAAAGCACACTGTATTGGAACAGTAAACTAAAAACAGTTTTATATATTGATGGAAGCTCTGATGAAGGCGGAGACGTCATGTTTTTATGTGTGTGTGTGTAGGAAGTGTGAGTATGGGATGAATGTTGTCAAGCAAGCTGAGTCACCTGTTCCATGAAACACGTCACCAATAAGGCCATGTCATGTGGGAGCACAGGTGACAAAAGCGTGGGAGTGGACAGGTGTGTGTGTGTGTGTGCGTGCGTGTGTTTATGTGTGTTAGGAGGGGCGGAGTCACATGCTTCCCACCTGGTCTTCAAGGCCCGAATGTGCGCACTAACCCTGAGTCGTCTAATTTATGCGTTCTGCCACCCCCGACTCAACACAACCTGTCATGATATAATAAGCGTAAACAGAAAGACGCACAACACAGCAAGTCAAACACAAAGACAGTCAAAAGACACCGTACCTGTTCTCAGTTTGGTTGTCCAGGTTTACAAAGATGGAGGAGGTGGAGATGGTCCCCATGGAAGAGCCCTCGTAGAAAGACGGCGTGGCAGGGACCAGATCAGGACGCAGATATGAATCAAACACTGCTGGGGAAAAAAACACACACACCTATGGTGTCAGTAAAAAAACAAAACACACATTTACCAATAACTTAACTGAGAAAAGTACCGACACACACACAGCACTTCAATGAGATAAAAATACCCATAGCTGTGATTTTCTTGGAAACCAAAACCCCTCCATTAGTCGATTTATATGATCAATACGGTATTGTATTGCTGCACAAAATGTATAAGTTACACTGGGTTACACTCTGGTACAAACCTCCACATGAGAAACAGGAAGAAGGTGTGCCTTGTAATTTTGTTGTGCTTTTCATTGCAGAACGCAAACTTAAAACAGGCCTGACGTTTGAGACGGTAGGGCATGTGCATTGATTTGGGTCACTGTGACTAAAGCTGCTGCTCTGTATCAACCTTATGCTTCAGAGTAGAACACATCTTCTCTGTAGTCTGCAAGACTAATTTAATATCCTTAAAGAGTAAGCCATTAGGAAATGACAGAATCCAAATTGCTTTATTGTATGTCGTGGCTGGTGATAGCGGTGTGAGACGTCTGTGACGAGAAAGAGGACATGTGGTAATTTGACCCAGGACTTCCCTTTCTGCTTCACAGGCACACACCCTAATCTCTTCCTGTGTTGCATCAGCCAATATTCATCTGTCATGTCATATCCAAAGGTCAGAACTGCCGCTGAACTTCTTTATTGGTGACCACTGCTACTTGGACACTTTGTCGTACGCTGTGACGTAACCCCGCTACTCAGAGGGTCAGAGAATGATAATGATGTCCCTGGAGGGTCAGAGAATGATAATGATGTCCCTGGAGATAGGGGGAAGCGAGAAGAACACTGATAACACTACAAATCTCTTACACACACCCTATGCACGCACACGGACATAGTATAATAACTCTTAATAACAGGATAGCCTCAGTTTTCTTTATGGTAAGGTCCCATATCAACCAGTGACAGGTCCTCCCCGGTGGCAGTGTTGGAGGAGACCGTTTTATGGCCAAACCTAATTGCCTGTTTATGGGCCACAAGTGCTCCTAAAAAGCCCGATAAAAAAAAGGTTGACATGGCAGATTAGGACGCAACAGAGAGGTGGTGAGGGAAACGTTAACGGGAATGCGTTGGTGTCCCCACGACATCTCCCAGACTCTTCTGTGGGGCCCTTCCCTTTTCATTTATTTTCCTACTGAGGTGTATCTCACTGAGGGTGTGAGGTCGTGGGGTGTTTTTCATGTACTGTCGTGTGAAAATACGCTTGACTCAACTTTAAATGCCAAGCACATTCACTGTATATGTGAGATGATGCTGCTGCTGCTCTAGATCTCAGTTTAAAACAACGTCATTAACGACCGAGGCGCCGATCCAAACATCTCTGAGTGCTGTCAAGCGTCCAAGTTACTATATGAAAAGAAATTAGATACCCAGTGAAGCACAGTGAGGCTTTCCTGGACGGCCCGGTAGTGATCTGGGTTACAGTAAGCAGCGTGAACTGTAGCGTACCGTGTCCATCTAGACTGGCCAGACTGCGACCTCCTCCCAGCCTGTCCCTCCTCTCCTTTTCCTCATTCTTCTCATCCGCCTGCGATGAAAGGATCTCCTGAGAGGACGACTTCAGAGCTGGAATGGACGTGCGGGTCCTCTTTGAAGGGGAGAATCGAATAGCTGCGGAGCAAAAGAGAGTGTGTAAGTCGGGAGAACTTGAACGAGGAGAGAGAGAGTGAAACCCAGCAGAAATAGAAGGGGGATAATTGGAGGAGATAGGGGGAGAGACGATTATCCCGATTGTACCAATATCCATGCACAATAAAGCTCCAATCCTGTCCCCAAAATTAGCAGTAAAATCATCAAACTATTAAAACGCACAGTGATCGTTACACAACTGCCCCCCCCCACAAGCCATTCTGCCTCCCAAGCAGAGCATGAAATGAAATCCTTTCACCGTCATTGAGACTCGGCGACGGTAATAGCGCAGCTAAATCCTCAAATCATCCAAACGGGATCCAAACCGTTGCATAACAATGTTACTTTATTTTGGTCTTGATGTGGAGTCCCAAAACGGCAGAGCAGTGGAGCAACAGGGGGCTAAAGCTGTTGGATGTGTGATCTTATCGTGCTGTGCCCACATACTGACTCCCTGGCACTGCAGCCTGCAGCCCGGAGCAACCACTCAGCGGGGTTAACGCGAACCTCGTTTCTTACCGCGGTTTAATGCTATTCATACGGAGGTCTTTTGAGGTTTCGTGCTGAACGCAACCGAGACGAGCCAAATCAATCTGGCATCACGCCTGCTTGCCGTGAGGTTAGGGGATCGTTAAGAAGAACGAGAGGAAGGATTAGAAGCATCAATACGTCACCATTACTTTCCTGGACCAAAGGGGTTTGTTGATCTTGACCTATTTTATCCACCTCAGTGGTGTGTGTGTGTGTGTGTGTGTGTGTGTGTGTGTGTGTGTTTTGATTAAACTGACATGATCTGTTACACATAACCCTCATCACCAAAGTCTGTCATTCCCCTGAACAGAACACGGTTATTTCATCCTAAAATTCAACCAAACTCCAACCAACTCTCAACAGCTAGTTCAAGGGGGGGGGGGGCGACTCCTATGATAATGAAGAAAATAAAATGCTGTGGCTGATCTACTGTGAAATAATATTCCAACTAGTTACTGGAATGAATTACCATCAACCTCATGTGTTTACAGTGACACAGGAATCCCCACCGGCGCAGCTATGGAAGACAATAAAAACTCTGAGGTAAGCATATCCTGTCCACGTCCACGTGGTTGCCACCGAGGTTATTTATGGTGTCAGCTAAACCGTGCCACATTGGAGTGATTAGAGATTTATCCTCTTTGGCAAGCCCGCGCAACCTCTTTCCCGCTCTCTCTCCCGCCCCCTTCCCTTCCTTTAACGTACTTGCTGGCACGTGAGCTAGTTCAACTCTCACTCCCGTGATCGTCATCAACCTGCCAACTTACGCTGAGTCTTCCTGAAGACCCGTGTGCTCATGAACTTCAGGAAGCGGTTGGCGTAGAAGCCCGGCCGGTGCACGGAGACGGAGTCCTGAGGACAGACGGGGAGAAAGACGCCAGGCTTTGAGCAGAAATTCACAGGGCATTAACGTGACCAAAAAGAATAGCTCATTCATAAAAGGCACTGGTGTCAGATTTGTGTGGCCTATCAACTTACGCCGTCGTACACCAGGGCTTTCCATGAGTGTTCCAACTTTTTAATGAACCTGGGGAGAAATAAAACAAAAGGCCTTGTCACAAATATGCTCACTTACGCAACAACTCTCTGCTGATCACACTGGAGACGCTTTCCCCCTTGGCACAACACACAGGAAGTTTACTTTCAGTTTTTTAACACAGTATATATCGTTTAAAGTTAGATCACGTTCAGCCTTGATGGTTGGTCTTTGAATGAGGCTATCAGACATATGATAGTATAAGTAGGGGATCCACCTCACCCTGTGTGTGTGTTATGTGTGTGTTGGTGTTAAATTCTGCTTTGGCAACCAGGCTGAAGATGATTTATGTGAACCTTTTAAACTTCTGCAAGTTTGAAAAACTGATGAGCCAAAGGCTTCCTCCTCTTTTCACCTGACCTGCTCTCACTCTCTCGGGACACAAAATCAATGTGTGAATAAAGGAGACTGATAGGCCGCTGTGTCCACTTAAATGGTGTTGGATAGAGTGGCCTGTTGCTTTTTTCCATTAGTCTAGAGTGATAATTCAACATAAGAGGTTGTTTCCTAGCAAAAGCGTCAAGTGTAGCAGTTTGTAAGAATCACGCTGTCACATTGTACCCTTGACTGCTACCGCACATTCTCTCTCTTGCTCGCTCTGTTGTTCCATATTGAATTAGTTGTTGTTGAGTTTCTCAAGGTGTTTCACTTTTCAAGACTCTTGTATTTTTGACAACATACAACAGGGTGTGAATGGGTCTCAAGGATCATGAGACCCGCTCAATGCATGGAGGATCATGCACATTTGGTGCATTCAGTAATATGAATGCACCAGTATTGGGAATATGAGGTTTTCAGATAATCTCATTTCATCTTATTTCATGTCCCTGCCACACAGTACCTGTATGACTGGAGAATATCTATGATACCCAGGAAGATGAGCAGCTTTTCCTCTTTGTGTGTTTTGGCAGGGATGCCACCCATCCTGAAGCAGATAAAAAAGACACGCAGTCAGTGAATACATATTGTATGAATGCAGTCAGTCAGGAATATCAGCAAGTCACCGTCCTCCTTCTACAGTGCACGTGTTTACATTTGCATTCATGTGTGTTGCAGCAAAGAGGCGTAACAGTGACTGTGTTTGTGTTTGTGTAGCTATGGTTATATCAGAGCTATACTGTTTACACTGGTTGAGTGTCTTGTGTATAAGGACATGATTGTTTGACTGTGTGAGAGAGCGAGCGAGAGAGAGAGAGAGAGAGAGAGAGAGAGAGAGAGAGAGAGACAGAGTGTGTATGCCCAAATATGTGTGCATGTGTGTGTGTGTGTGTGTGTCCCCAGCTGAGCCGACTTACGTGTCGTCTGTGGTGAGGGCTTCGGCGGCCTTGCCGTCTCCCTGGATGGACTCCATGGCTGTGGAGTAGAGGACCCTCTGGCCCACGGGCCTCCTCCCATCACCCCCCCCCCTGGCCCGGCTCGCCCCCCTCTCTCTGGCTGTGGTCCAGGACGTGCACCCCCAGCAGCAGGCTGTAGTCCATGATCTTAAAGCTCTCCAGCACCTACAGGAAATGATGGATGTATCAGGATCCTCTCATTTAGACTTCCTCTGTACAAACCTGTCCTATCATCAGATTCAGATTCAGGTTCAGTGTAGCGGTATCTATCATCAAATTCTATCATCATCAGTTTTTTACAAGAATGCTGTCCTGCTGTTGCACTGCTGCCCCTCCGCTAAGATCAACGGGTTACTAATCCCACATTACTGCCATGACTATCACTGTACACGTGATGGGACAAGAGCACGGCTATTCCACCACCAATTAATCGCAGAAAGCCAAACAATCTTCCATTTGTAATAACAGGAAACAGTTATTTCATGTTTTCGATGACCTGAGTTGTTTAGGGGCTGAATACTGAAGGGTTTATTCTCCTCCGACTACCTCCACCGCCACACCGGATGCTTTACCTTTAGCTCACCTACGGTAACTACGGCAATGGTATGAAATATTCTGAAAAACACCTTCTTCTTCTGCCAAACACTTTCATCCCCCGACACGCACCAGCGCCTCAAAGACCAGGGAGTTAGCAGAAGGAAACCTCTGTCTAAACGAGTCTCGAGCTAAATAAACAAGGTGTTTCTCCACAGCGAGCAGAGTGTTACACATTGACCTGTCTGAGGAGCCTTTCGCCCAGTTTCCCAGGGTCTCTCCGACTTCATGTCTCCTCCTCTTAGCTTTCAGCCAGAACAGTCCCATGACCAGGGAAGGGTCTCAGAGAGAGAGGGAGGGAGGGAGAGAGAGAGAGAGAGAGAGAGAGAGAAAGAGGGAGATAGAGATGTCTTTTGTTAAAGGGGTGGGGTGGGCCTGGATCTGGGAATGGGTTCAGGGCCACAGTCAGGTAGTCAGGCAGTCATCTCATGACCAAAGTGGAAGAGGTTTTTTCTTTACAAGAGTTGTTTTGACACTCTCATGTTTAATGCATATCTGACAGTTCCCTACTTCCCTTTAATTGGAAAAAGAAGAGTCAAAACTCATCCGAGTCGCAGCAAATCGTGTCAGCAGACTCCCTCCGTTGGGCTGTCTGTCGGGTTTGCCTGCCTGCCTGCCTGCCTGTCTGTCAGCTTGTGTGTGTGTGTATGTGTCGCTCTGACCAGATATGACAAACTGTAAACAGGTTGGTATAAAGGAGGAAGGAGGAAGTTAAGAAGTTAAGGAAAGTCTGTCCTGACGAGAAAACACCCCCAAACAACACAGTGACTAAAACCGCTGGAATGTTCATCATCACGGTCATGGAAATCCCTACAGGCTGCTCGGTTACTCCACAAATAACTTGTTTCCACGCCCCGTAGGATTAGAGGCAAAAAAATAAAAATACATCAGCATCACACTTAAGAGATAATGAAAGAGTCGTGACCTAGAATCCAGAGTAAACTAACCCGTTTTTGTGGAGACTGTGAGACAGACAGCGAGAACCATACTGGTATAGGTCAAAAGCGATGACCTCCACCTTTCCCTTGCAACACAGTCAACAGAGATACTGACATGACTCATTCTCAAGAGTTACAGTATTAGTTGTAAATTATGTCTGTATGAACCTGTGGTGCTGCAGAAATTGACTAAATGGCGTGGCGCTTTGGAGCTCTTGTATGACCAACAGAAAACACACACACACACGCACACACGCGCACACACACACACACACACACACACACAATAGACACAATGGCCAACTCAAACAAACACTTGGGCTTTTGTTCAAGCTTTGCCTTGTCCATATCAACGATTTGCATCCCTTCACTCGAACTCCCCCAGCCTATTCAAACAGCAGCCATTTTGAATAGAGCCACACACACCAGGCTGCCCACGGAGGGTCATTACTGGGTGTCCTGGCCGCGGCTTTCCCAGGCAAACAATCAAACCATCACAGCGCAAACAAAACCACTGCATTTATCTGGTTGTTTACGCTTCAAGTTATAAGAAAGAAAGCGTTCCTTCATGGGATTAGGAAAAACGCATCAGTAGTAAAGAGTACAGGTAAAGAGAAATGGAAGTCATATCGCAAAAATAACTTTATAACTTTATGTAGCTTTATAACTTTATAACAGCAGCACATAACTCTGCTGGCTCCCTAACCTGGATGACCCTGTCCTCTGGTCTTATTTCCAACTGTGCAGTGTTTTTCCAGTTTAATGACTTTAGGATAATCCTAACACGTCCATACTAAGTCCGCGTTTTCACAGCATCCCCTGTTCTTAAGCAAATCTTTGATGTTTTTCAACCCCAAAGCGCCCCCCCCCCCCCCCGCCCATCTCTCTCTCCCTCTCTCTCTGTGCCAGTGGGGCTGTAGAGCTCCCCACCACCGCCGGCTGACGTGCCCCACTTCACTGTGACACTAATACACTGGGAGCTTTTGAAGACCGAGTCTGTCTGCTGAAACGACAGAACAGAGAGCCTCTTTACGCTGCTTTCTGGCTCTGCTAAAGCACTGATACCAGTTATATGCTGACTCCAGTTACAAACGCAAGCTCTCTGCAGAGCTTCAAAAAAGTGAGCCTACATCCAGATGACATGCACTGTTGTTCCTGCCCGATCAATTATCCATCCCTTGTGGTTACACACACTACAGTGTAAGCCTTTGGGGGCCGATTCCTCAGGAGTGTACAACCAGATTACAGATCGGATAATAATTTTGGGACATACAACGTTTCAGACGTGAAGGAGCTAGCACACTTTTATGAATGACAGTCTCTTTCTTCAACTGAGCAGAACAGGACAGTACATCCAGAATAGTACTCTCTTCCTTTTTCCTTCCTTAACATTACAAAATAAAAATCTCATCTTTTCTTATACCAACTATGGATGTCCTTTAACTCAATGTAAACCAACTCAGAATAACCTGAGAGTTACAGCAAATCCAGAGATTATATTCATATTGTAACCATATTACAGTTTGCAGAGTTTCATATTTCATAGCTTACATGAAATCTCACACCACCGACAGTCAGACGTAGCCTGTCTGTGTAATATACACACATATGTGTTGTAGTGGATGTGGAGAACCTGTTGGAACCACGGCTGACTTTTGAGAGTCATGTCGGTCCCCTCGGTTTTCTCTAGTTGATTGATTCATTGACAGAAGCCGTTGTTGTCCCTGGCTGTCGGGTTCAAATGGAGTCACGGGATCACACGCCAGAGGAGGGAGGAACCGCGCAGTAAAAGGTTGTTTTTGTTTGGCCTTCCCCAGTGTGTGTCCCCGCTGCCTCCGAATCTTTTCATGTACTAGTTTGTATGTGAAATTGGATTAGGGGATTCCTGTTCCAAGAATACTCAGTTTGAGCTCTGTGAGTATCTTGACGTACTCCAGCCTGGGTTGAGATCTCCATTGCCAAATATGTGCTGTGGGCAAAACTGTGATAACAGCTTGGCACCGCCATCAGCATCGCTATCGTCATCGTGTCAGTTTCCCCAGACAGCTGCTGCACAGTAACAAGTATTGCAACAGGGACAGGATATTGTACTCTGTTACACATCCAACACACACACACACACACACACACTGAGTCAGCGAGAATACCAGAAACACTGCACAGCCTCTCTCTCTCTCTCTGCTCTCTGTCTCTCTCTGTCTCTCTCTCTCTGTGTGTAGCCATACTGTAAAGCTCTATATGGATTATTTATGTCTTCAGTTGTCTTGGTATTTGGAGAGTATCAGGGGAGCTGCACAGTAACGGAGAGAGGGAAGGACAGAGAAGACCAAAAAGGAAGAGAGCGTATCCTTCTACCTTCTAACCTCCGTCCTCATCCTATCATCTCTCTGCTTCCTGCTTCACCTCTGACCTCCTATATTCCTATCAAACAAAGCCCATGCACCTTGAAGCAAGTTATCAGCTTCTATTGATGAGGCGGGCGGGTCCACCAAAAAAGAAATTCACTTGGTTGCAAGCAGGTTTTTCGTGTCAAAGTGCAAAATGATGTTTCAGAGGACACTTTCCCTTTCCCTCTATATTTCCCGACACCCCCGTTGACTTCCCGACTGCAGCCCCTTACCCCCTCCGTCGCCTCCCTTCCGTTGCCCCCTCTCCTGGTTTTTTTGGCCCTGCAGCGTTCTCCTGAGCGCGAGGGCTTAGCTGCTTACTCATGGAAACAGACAGAGATTCTGCTTAGAGGGCACTTTGTTTTCCCGCTCAGGAGGCGAGGGCAGAAAGCCATGACAATAACAAACTAAAGAGTACAGAGTCTCTAACAGCTGCTGCTCAACAGTCTCACTAACATATATACAGACACACACCAGCACGCACACACACACATAGGGTGTATGCTTTTCAGGCGCTCCATGACTGTAGTATCTGTGTGCATGTTTGTGCAAGGGTATGAGTGTGTGTGTGTGTGAGTGTGTTGCCAGCTTAAACATTAAGGAAGCACTGAGTTAGCAAGAGGAGAGGATGTCATTCTGGCTGAAATCTGCTTAACAAAACATTTAAAAAGAAAACATTTAATGAAGACGACGTTCAGAAAACATGTCCAGAGTCAGCACGGCGGTTCACGGTGAGAGAGGCCAAGTCAAACGGTCGAAACCCCGAGATCAGTTTGTGTTCCTGAAGGATCATCAGCTCTTCGTTGGGACCTCAGCTACCATTTTTGTTTTGTCCTCACAATCTCAATATCTTAATCCACCATCCCACATACAATACAAAAGCTGCACATTTGTATTAAACACCACCTTTGAGTGTTATGCTGCTACTTCATGAAATGCTTTTATGGGACGGAGGTGCGAGTCCAAAAAGTGAAAATCTTCAAAAAAATATGTAGATTTAAAATAAACCCACATTTTAAAAGACTCTTGAGAAAAGGGGAAGGTATGAGTGAGCAAGAGGCTGGGAGAGGAGGTGGGAGAGAGAGGTACTGAGTGAGAGAGGGAGGAGAGAGTCATTTAAATCCCCCCCTTCATCGCTGCCTCTCCACTGAAGAGCAAGCTAGTTGAGTAAATAAACTAAAGAGTAGTGAAGGAGAGGAGAGGAGAGGAGAGGAGAGGAGAGGAGAGGAGAGGAGAGGAGAGGAGAGGAGAGGAGAGGAGAGGAGAGGAGAGGAGAGGAGAGGAGAGGAGAGGAGAGGGCTGGTTGCAAGAGCGAGAGGCTGGCCGAGTGGGAGAGAGGTACTGAGTGAGAGAGGGAAGAGAGAGTCGGGCCTTCAAGGCTTCAAACAGCGAGGCCATTTCAATCCGCCTCTCCACTGGCAAGTCTCCACTGAAGAGCAAGCTAGTTTAGCAGGTCAGTGGTCTCCCAAAGACGAATCACCATGAAAACAGACAGACACACACGCACATACATAAGGGGCGGACTGTTACCTAACAGGCTCTAAATATACAGCATCACGCTGTTCATCACAACTAACTCGCAATTTGGCAATAAAGCCATCAAGGTTCTTGTATTCCCACACACTAAATTCAAAACAATTAAGCTGAAGCTTGTGTAATGGAAGTCGTTAAGTTGTTAGCTGAATGGTGCCATGCAGGGTTGCCAGGTCTGACAGGTTGGCAGGGCCCAGCAGGAACTCTGGCAGGAAGTCTACCTTCCTGGTCTCTGGGCCTCCTCTCTGCTCTCCGATACACTCATCCACACACGGAGCCACATGCGGGTCGCATCCCAGATTAAATGTCAAAGTGGAGGGCCCTTGGGGTAGCTGCGTGTGTGTGTGTGTGTGTGTGTGTGTGTGTGTGGGTTGTGCAGTTGCTGTATGTCAAGCGGAACAAACAAGATTACAACACAGGGGGCTTTGGGTAAGAAGTACTCCACTGGCCTAGTCTATACCCAATGATTAACCAGCCACTACGAGGGCAAAGAGAGATATTAAACCAGTGTGTTGAGGTCACACTATCATCTCCCATAGAGCCATTTACTTTGTCCCTATAAAGATAAAGACGGATGGGGTAGAAATGTCACTATGAAGCATTTGAGCATGCATGGGATCCAAACTAAAAGGTTTGCTGTACAGTTTCACAATGGCCATGCCATCTTTACCGAATGTTTCACTGTTTATCAAGCTATTATTGTGTAACCAGTCGTGTTGCTGTTTACAGGCTCAGTGGTTCAGAGTTTTTATTTTTCAAGCACACATCCCTTAGGCCTAGGAACGACAGTATACCAATTATTGTTGTTATTCTAGCCTTCTGTCTGGCAGACATGAGGTTAAAGCAAATAAATTCAAGAAGTGACATAACCTTTAATGGAATGTGCTCAGAAATGTCATGTTTCTTTTCCTTTCTTAAAGCCCGGAGGCGTGTTCTTCACCTGTGATGCGATACGCAGGCGACATGTTTTGTGAAGCCTCGTCCATTTTGTATCTCGTAAAAGCAAAAAAGCTGCTGGTGGATCACCGGAGCGCGGCCTCATCTCCCCTGTTTAACAGTAAGCCACTCCACTAGACTGGCCTCTGGAACGGAGAGGAATGCAAGCCTTAGACTGGAGGCCTATCTTTGGACCGAGCTCTGAGTCTCCCATGCTACCCAGGATCATGTCTTAATCACATTCAGTGTTTGGAGAGCTGTCATGTGCTGAAACACAGCAGCATAGAGAAGGCAGGACAGAGCATGTGGCGGTGAGGAGCTACAAGCTACGAGTTAAACTGAACACAGTGGAAACACAACCGCACCCCCCCCGCCGACAGACAGACACACTGAAAGTATGTCTTGTCTCAAAACATTTTTGTCCAATCTAAGATGCACACACACGGTACGGACCTCGTATACGATGTGGTAACGGTAGAGTTGCATGTGATGTTTCCACAATCTGTTACGTGAATGAAGGGGAGAGGTTGCTCATTTCCCAGTTACATCCCTTCACTTTGGTTTAATCCAATGGCAAACGTAATCTGGATTTCTGATATGGCGTATGACCTAATGTCCACGTGTGGTGATGCCGCCGCGCACAGATTTAGAGAAGGAATGAATGCATGAGAGTCTGGGTTATTAGTGTGTTGGATTTTTCATTTGTTATTATTTTTATATAGTTTTCAACTTTTAGTTAGCTGGTTAGTTTAGTTAGCTTTCAGTGTATGTTTGGTGTTTAGTTTTAGTATTTTTTTAGGGGTGGTATCATTTAAAGCTCTAATGATAGAGGTTCAGAACAGGTATTTTGTGTATGTTTGCAACAGGTATTGTATGATACAAACAATAAATCATAAATTTACTTCAAAAAATGTCTTGTGACAAAGAGATGGCCGTACTGATAGGGCTCTTACAGGAATCATGTCTAATCTGATCATGTTGGTACTTCCTTTATTGCCTTCTTCCTTTAGTGTGACGCAAATGTCACTTTATTGTTTATTTACTGAGATGACGTTGCTGTTTCAGAGGCAGCCCTCCACCTACCCGACAGTCTCTCTGCAGGGTCTTCATCAGGTTGTTGTACGTCTCTGCATCGAAGTACAGGCCTTCGTGCATATCCTGGAAGTCCAGGTCTTTGTAGGTGGGACAGGCCTTCTCCCTCTCCTTCCTGGATGCTCGCCTCTTGTAGGTGGATCCCTTCAGGTCATATTTGTAGTGCATCTTGACAGAACGCGGCAGCACGTTGTTCATCACCACCAGTCGGATGTTGATGCCTCCGGACTGGATGCAGTACAGCCCGTAGAACTTGGGCAGCAGCGTACGTGGGTTCTGGTTCAGGTTCTGTTGGATGGATGGGCCCCGCAGATAAGAGCATGAGTCAAGTTGTACCGTGTTGCCAAAGTAATGGTGAGCAGCATCAAAGTGTCATAGACATGGATTAGGAACATTTATGTGCTGAATGCCACAGCTACAGTTATGAAACACACACACACACACGTAACCGTTAATACAGTAAGTGAAAATCACCACTCATACTGGTACCGGTCACTTAGCAACCACTTGATTAGCTACTGTTCAAGGACTGTATTGCATGGTGAAAGGATAATAATAGCAATAATAATAATACTCTTGTGTACTCTTGTGATGAATGGTAATTTATGGTGGTGTTTTATTGGCATGTTATAGAAGCTACAACCAGTTCTAAAATCAATTGTACCACTGGAGGTGAAGGAGGTGTTAAAATACTGAAGTTAATAAAATGGTCATACCCATGACACCTATACAGACGATCAATATTACCCCGTTATCATAAAGGCTAAAGGCTTTTTGACATGTGCATCAAGACTCAGTGTTGTGTCACTATAACGTTGCCATGCAGACGAGTTCATGAGAAGGTTCATCCTTCTCATACTGTTCTAGTGACTGAGCTCTTACATTTCAACAGTGGAAATGGTGTGGCCTTCCCTCACTTTTAACCACCAATTCATCACTCGCTGGTGGGATCCAGCACATATGTTGAATTAACTTTCCTCATCACCCCGGGCCTAGAGATAGTCTCACCATGTAGTATCCAGGTAGTAGTCTCTGGAGAAACTTGGCCTCTTTGTGGCTGACGGTTTTAATGATGAACTCATCATCACTGGTTAAGTAGAAGAGCGAGCCGCTGGCTCCCGGGTTGGACAGCTCGATCAGAGGCTCATTAACCAGGGAGTACTGAGGGAAAACCAGAAAACAAACCACTTCAACATCACACAAACATGAAGGAGAAGACTTTATGACACACGAACAGCATGGACGTGTTGAAACAACATCAAAACACCAACTGCTAAAAGTTGATCGAGAAAACACAATAAAACAAGGAATCTACACCACAGACATCTGTTGTTTGTTCTGTGTTGAGACAGGAAAACAGAATAGTATTTGAGTCAACACACACACACACACACACACACACACACACACACACACACACACACACACACACACACACACACACACCGAAGCCTGAATGAAAAGTCTGTTCTCACATTGACAACAGGGAGGCGATCAACTAAGGCGCGTGTGTGCGTGTGTGTGTGTGTGTGTGTGTGTGTGTGTGTGTGTGCAGACGTGTTGATGTATGTCCTTTGATGCACACACACACACACACACACACACACACACCTGCTTTCATCAATTACGAGCACAACGGCTTTCATTGCTTCCATGGAACCATTCATGGCCTTTCCGCCACACGTTTATAAACTAGACAGACATCCGAAGCCTTACAGAAACCAGTCCCACGTGTATGTGCGTTCACACACGGACAAGAGAACAACCTTCACGTGTACAAGCATCGGAAACCTGCCAGCACCTTATGGAAGCAACACGGTCGCAGGTTAGGAGAGAGACTGGAGACATTTGCTCACTCCCCCAGAGACTCTGCCTGATGGCCGTCTGCAGTCACGTTGAGCTGCCAGCACAAACACATCCGCAGTTTACTTGCATTTGCATTCAGGAACCCTGCGGCATAGTGCGCAAGTGTGTGTGTGTGTGTGTGTGTGTGTGTGTGTGTGTGTGTGTGTGTATTCTCTCTTTTAATTAGACTGTGCTGTGGCCTCTGCCTGAATGAATTCACAATCACCTCAAGGACACCAATGAAGAGTACATCCTCTAAGCTCCTGTGTCTCATGTCACCCCCCCCCCTCTACTGTTACCTTTTATCTCTGTCTCTCTTCTAAACCTTTTGTCTTTTTACCGATTCAAAACAAAAATGCAGCTGGCGGGATTTTGAAGGCCTTCTGAAGACAGATGGAAAATAGCAAGCAAGAAGCCTCAGCATTGGATAAGTATAAGTATGATGGTGATGCATACTTGTGTACTCTTATACTACATGTGCTGAATGGAACAGTAACATAGCTCTACAAACGACAGCCTATGAATCTCTATGATCTTTCTATGTACACGTGTTAGCAACAGCAGGGTGATGTGAATGCAGTTTGCTTGTTAAATCAGAAAATTCTTGGATTCAAATCCGGTCCAGGTCTTCCCTCCTCTCTCTCTCCCAGTCTTTCCTGTCTCTCTCTCTCTCTCTCTCTCTCTCCTGTTGACTCCAATACAGGCAAAATGCCCAAAAATCGTAAAAAAAGAAAAGAAAAGAATATTCCCAGACACAGACAGAAACACGCGCACGAACAAACAACTCACCAAAATGTCTCTGTACACAAAGTCTTTGTACACGATCAAACAACAGGGTCTGGGAGAATGAGGATCCCTTCAAACACAGTGCTGTCTCTCTGTCTCTCTCTCTTCCTCTCTCTGTCTCTCTCTCTTTCTTTCTGCTGGGAAATCCGGGAATCATCTGCTGATTTCATTCAGCATGGGAGGCAATTAAAGCCCTCGTAATGCGGAAATGCGCAGTTAGCTCAATTATTACCTCCGATGCCTTCACCTCTCCAACGCTGGGCCTTCTTTTCATCCTCCCATGCCCTCCTTCCCCTACACAGCTGGGGTGTGACATTACCAGTCCCGCTGCTCTATAAAAACCATGATTGAATTCCTTCACAATTAAGTACGCACGGCGGTGGGATATGAGAGGCCATATGGTGGGAACTGGTTCATCTCAGGCTATTACCGCTTCACAAGGTGAAATGAATACTTTTCTATTCCTGACATATCATTGCAACACATCTAAATAAGAGCGTGTTCTTAATTGACCTGCTTGGCCAAATAAAGGGTTACATGAATGGGAGGAAATAGGTTGCTTCCTCCATCACACTGGGTATGTTTACATGCACACAATACTCAGGTTACTTTGAATAACCAGATTAAGGTCATAGCTCAATTAAAGCATTGACAATGACACGATTTCCCCCAATAACCTGAAATGACATGGATTTATTTGATAGTCAGGTTAGTTTACTCCGACTTACTCTACTAAGGTGTTAA
The DNA here is from genome assembly GCA_034670385.1 of Hoplostethus mediterraneus. NCBI lineage: Eukaryota > Metazoa > Chordata > Actinopteri > Trachichthyiformes > Trachichthyidae > Hoplostethus > Hoplostethus mediterraneus. The sequence goes on from JAXDDW010000002.1 coordinate 8,440,586, forward strand.
TATGAGCATTGCCTTAAACAGATTAAGATCGGTTGATTGGTGCGCATGCTAACATACCCACTGATTGTGACTGAGTGGGTGTCCAGGTGCAGGTAAGGACCATGCCTGTCGAAGGGCTTGCAGCACCATGTCAGGTCTCAACTGGACCCGACAGGGCTCGGTCTTACCAGGTAGTCATCCGGCTTGATCCCGAACAGGTCCCTGAAGTAGCGGAAGGCCAGCGGGGCGTAGGTCTTGAAGCGGAAGTCTGGGTAGTGATGTGCTGGTGTCAAGTTGCTCCCCTCACTGATGTGGGTGATCAAGAGCCAAGCGCCGCCGAAAACAAAAACACAGAATGGTACATTAGACAGAGAATTCAAACGAGGGAGTGTAGAGAAAACCTTTAATATTATATTTCATCAACACTGACAGGCGTTCTCCGAGCAAAGATCACATACCAGGGGACCATACCAGGGGAAAAACTGAACCCTAACACCTAATATTCGTGCCTGGGCTTCTAGGCTATTCACTTTAAGCGTATCAGTAATGTGACCCACCTCTGAGTGAACAGACTTTCGTAAAGTCATCTATGGGAACCCAGATTATCGGTATTGTCGTGACAAACTGGCCTGTATTGAGTTCCAGGCCAGGAGACAGAAGATGGCTCTGATTACGGGGGCTAAACAATACCAAACAGCGCTACTGCAACACATGACACTGTCGCTCTGGGAGAGAAAAAGGGAGCAGCAAAAAGAGAAAAAAAAAAACAATAACCCACATTTTTGTTGGGTTGAATGTCCCGTGAGACCTGACATTCTCAGACTGGCACAGCTCTCACTCAGACTGACCCTGTTTCGTAACCAATCTGCGTCCCACCCAGACATCACGACACAGCAGTGAGGACGTCTGACACGGCTAGGCGTGAGTCAGCTTTTCTTTCATCAAATAATTTCATCCTAAATCTTTCAGAAGTGGGTTAATGAAGGTTTTTTTATTTTCCAGGGCAACTGGAAATCTAGTTCACATTTTGAGGTTTTGGATTGTTTTCTGGGGAAGGAGGCTACGGTGTTGTTATGCACTGGTGTTGTGTTCAGAAATGGGATACAGGCAACAGTCTGGCCCCGTTGTGGAACACTATACCTGTGATTACTCCTGAATGAAATGTGACTGCACTGTTAAGTGTGTGTGTGTGTGAGTGTGTGTGTGTGTGTGGGCAAGAGTTAGTATCTACAGCTGCACAGCTCTGTAGTCCATGATGGTAAAATAGTCTTCACACGGGAACCATTTAGAAACACACATCACCTGTAAATGTTTCATTCAATCTACTCTGTATGTGTGTGTGTGTGTGTGTGTGTGTGTGTGTGTGTGTGTGTGTGTGTGTGTGTGTGTGTGTGTGTGTGTGTGTGTGTGTGTCTCTGTCTGTCTGCCTGCCTGCATGCGGATGCATATTTGTTGTGAGAGAAACAGCATGTTGTGAAGGCGTGGGAGTCACAAAGCTCTCTGAAATTTCCAGTCATCCAGAACTACACTGACAGGACAAACCACACCGAAGAGGAAGAGGAAGATCAAGAGGAGAAGGAAGAGAGGGAGAGAGGTGGTGAGACATAAGAGAAGCATCTGAGAGCTCTGTCGCTCAGCCATGCTCTCAGGGTACGCTCTTTTGTCTCGTGAAAGAAAGAGAGGGGTTGTGTTTATGCGCTATCACAGAACATTACAGAACAGCGAAAGAAAACAGAAGGAGAGAGGGAGTCGGTTACATCAGATGCCAGACATTACTTTCTTCCTTGATGAGTCATGTTGCCTTGATCAGTTTATTTCATTTGTCTTTCCCCGGTGAAAAGGTGTCCATGAAGGACAAGGACAACAAGGGCTTTCTCTTTATTTCGACATTACGTGGAAAGACGTGACATTGGGCACAGGTTAAGGATCATTTTGCACTTCACTGTCTCAACAAGCCATCGCAGGTTATTCAGTGTAAGGCCTGCACTTAGACAGGAGGAATATTTTCTTGTTGCTGAGGAACATGACGGTAACAGGTCAGTGCGTGAGACAAGACCAGTTTGCATAAACCACACAGAGTTTGTATATCCTGGTGCTCCATCTGATAGATAAACCACAGGCAGCATTTCCTGCTAGGACTCTCCCATTCTCTTTCTGAACCTTAGTTAAAGACTGGAATGATACATGAATGTAGGCGGTATAGAATAAGAAATAGTAAAGTCCTTTTACTAGAGTGTGACTCATTTCCATTTGAAGAAATCCAAAATATGAATCATATTTCAAAATGATATCAACCCATTAATACAGTAAATCGCAAATGATGAGATCTTCTGACAGAAAGTATCCATTTTGTCCGTGCACTAACCATTTATTGTTTTCACACGTTGGGCACTGTGAAGCCCTTTGAGGCTGTAATGGTGATTAAGGTTCTGTACAAATAAATGTGATTTGATTTGCTGTACATATGGACGTATGAGACAAACTTTCGCAGAATCCCTGGGTGTACTGTTATGTAAAATATTTCTTTAAGCTGATGCCGTCAGAGAGTGACGTATGTTTTGCACTCCAGCAGTAAGAGGCACACAGTAAGCTGATTTCAAGCTTCTTGGCAGGATAATCCACTGGAATAGTTTTATCCATGCATCATGACTTAGACTAGCAAATTCACATTGATGATAAATGATGATGGTGGCGGTTTCTGGTGGCAGCGTCATTTCTTTGCAGTGGATCTTATAGTTCATGTCCATTGCCATGTGGTTTCCATTGAGGATGAAACACAGTTTTAACCTGCTTCATATAAGACCCAGACATATTTCCATTAACTCGCAGAGTCAGGGATTTTGTAGTAGGGCAACACCAGCTAGTTACCACCTTCGCTATGATTCACTTCCTCTTGATGTTCAATAATCTTGGGTGTGTTTAAACGTCTTCCTGTTCTGTTTATGAGAATGCGTACGCTGTAATTCACAGCCTTATGCTTAAATATGAATACATAGTGTATGTACTTTAAATGAGTGGGTAAACACAATAAAGCACTGGCCTGGGCAGAAAGACACTCTCCACCACATAGAAGTCTTGCATGAGGACATCTCTGTCAGGCTTGGAGGTCAGATTGCCCACCGTGTAGCCGATACCCAGCTGAATGGCCCCCTTCAGGGCTGATGACGTGGTCTGGCCAGGGGAACAGAGAACAGAGCACATTAGGCTACCATATCATATATATATATATCAGACCATATCATATATGGTGTTATTATCGCATACTGTATTTGACATAAATATGCAGGAGCAACCTCGGCATCAGTAACTGAAAGGTAAAAAAACAGGTCTGTCATTAAGAATACTGTTGTATGAGGCCTTCTTCTAATTGCAGTCTGAATCAAGAGGATTTGCAGACTGGAGGAGAATCATGTGACCTATTAGAAGGCATCAAAACTGAGAAAACAAGCAATAAAGCTAGATGTTTAGAGAACATGGCTTCTGTAGCAGTATAGTTTTCAGCTCATTTTAATCCCTGTGACAGAGTGCACATAAAACCCAGAGCTTTTACAGGTCGGGACACAAACATAGTGGTACGCTTGTCATCTGGGTAGCCACCTGAAACAGACCTCTGGTAATTCTGCACCACCTATACAGTGGCGGCCACTGTAGTCCTCACAATGGTTACATGTGTAATTTAGGAAATGCTTCCGTAAGCAATGACGTCTGAAATATACAAAGATTAGTCCAGAAAACAAGTGTGACGAGCACTTGACCGGCCTCTGGCAGCCTGCCCTGGCAAGGGTCAGAACATTATGTACTGTAGACATTTATAAGGACTCATGTGACTCGGGCTAAAGTGTGGAGGACTTTCGGACTTCTTGGCTTTAAACAGCAGCATTCCAAAACAAACGTTATGGAGGCAGCTTCACAGTCGCAAATAAAACCACGCCAGAGGACAGTGAGGAACTTAGAATATACTTTTACCTTCTTGTACGTTTTCTCTCTGCTCGAGGTCCAAGGCCCTCCCATCCCATTTTCCGTTGTAGTTGACATCTGACAAACAAAGAAACAGAATACAGACTATGAAATAAAATTACTTTGATAAAGTCATTATGTCATTATGAGACATCAAGTCAATGTCTCTGCAATAACCAAGCACCAACACCAGTTCTATAAACAACTCACTCTCACTCTCACTCTCACTCTGTGAATCTAGTTTTATCAGCGATGATTAAGTATTAGAGAAAGAAAAATGTGCATCATATAATTATTGTCACATACTTCCCCTACATGCGTGGGATGTACTGGATAGCTGTCAGTGAAGGGAAGTATGTGACTACGACTTAAGTGAGGTTGCGATATAGAAGCGCTGCGTTTTATATTGCTATTTCCATTATGACTTCGGTGACCGAAATGCCCGTAAAGACGAGACAATTGGGGAAGAATAAAAGAGCATAAACTTGCCTTGCTTAATAAAAAGCTGTGCCAGAGCATTAGAGATCAGGGCCACATCGCTTGGTCATCAGGTTGAGCAAACATCAGGGGGTTTGGATCTGCCGGGGGACGCAGAAACAGTCACAGTTACACAGTGAAACAGGACAAGTGCTCAGGAGCTTTGATGTGTGCCCACCAGAAAAGATTTCCTAATTAACGGAGATACGCTTGTATGTTTTCATTATTGAAGCCATTTTAATTCCATCACTCCTGATAATCACTGCCTGATAGGAAAGGCAATTTAGTCTGTTTCAAAACTCTGAATGATGAATTGGCTTGCAGCAAAAGATCTCTGCTTTGACAATCACTCATGACTCATGGAATGTGTGTGTGTGTGTGTGTGCGTGTGTGTGTGCGTGTGCATGTGTGCCTGTGTGTAACAATCCCACCTCTCCTCATTAGAGTCTTGTTTGGGAGAAGCAATTCCCTCCTAACTGTCACTTCAACTCTTGACAAATCACACTGTGCAGCACACTGCAGTCTTAAACTTGCTTGCACCTTCCTCCTCCTCCTCCTCCTTCCTCCTCCTCCTCCTCCTTCCTCCTCCTTCCTCCACCTTCCTTCCTCCTCCTCCTTCCTCCACCTTCCTCCACCTTCCTTCCTCCACCTTCCTCCTTCCTCCTCCTCCTCCTGCCTCCTCATTCACTCCGAATCGTAAAGCTCTGCTAAGGTGCTTGTGTATGTGTTTTTGTGCCATCGTGTGCGTTTGTGTGCATGTATGCATGTGTGTGTGTGTGTGTGTGTGTGTGTGTGTGTGTGTGTGTGTGTGTGTGTGTGTGTGTGTGTGTGTGTGGTTGAGGGGGGGGGGGGGGGCACCTCATAAAGCACACAGGATGGCTGCAGGTCCTCAGTGTGTGTGAATGAGGTGGTGTAATGGGCCCTAGCCCTGGGGCTGAAAGTGACCTGCTGCTGCTCGGCTCACACCAAATCCTTACCGAGCCACAAAAACACCACCGGTCTGTCTCCGCCTACAGCTCCCTCTCCTGCTCCCTCCCTCCCGTGTTTCACAAATTTTACTGTACCTCCCTCCCTCCCTCCCTCCCCTGTTCTTTCCCCACTGTCCATGTTGCTGCAGAGGAAAATCTGGGAGAGTGACATAAGAGAACGCAACAAGGTCACAGGAGTAAAGGCTTTGGAGAAATATTGATATTGTAATAACCTCCGTCGGGCCTGCAGCAGCCCCACCACCTGCATATAAACGCACCTGCAAGTCTCACTGCCTTGAATATTACACAACCTCTTCCCGCTTCCTCCTCTGGCAACCAGTCATCATCTCTGCGTCCAACGAGCCTCGACTGTGTTCGTGATCAACCTTCACATCCAATCAGAATCTATTGTACTGAGGCTATGCAGCTCTCAAGCGAAGAAAAGTCATGTACGCGCCTGCATGTGGAGAGACAAAGTGCTAAATTTAGATGAATGACGTCAGTGACCTGTTGCCAACGGTGGGTCGCTCTCACTGATACCTGGGAGAAAGTCTCTTAAAGTCTATCAGCTACGACCGCAAAGCTCAATTATAATACTGTATATTGTGAGTAAATACAGGAATTGTTGGAATATAACTTACACACACACACACACACACACACACTAAGTCAGACACAATGAAGGTAGCAGACACGAAGCTCTTATCTCCAGACTGGGTCCTTATCTGTGTACCAGCTCTTCAGTTGCTATAAACACAACAGAGGCAACAGCAATACAAATGCTGTTTGACTGGGAGCCCATCTCACTACACACCAGGGCAATAGAAAGTAGAACCCGTTTTTGAAGCTATTTCTCTTTGTTTGTGTGCATTACTTAGAGCGTCTCCATCACCTTCAAGAGTATATCCAGTCTTTGGTGTTTTCCCCGCCAAGGGAGTAAAATCACGTTGATGCCATACAGCCGCCGTCTCATATCGAGTTTCATATAGTAAATAAATCCATCTGCTCATTACACTGTACAGTCAGCAGGCAACCATGAGCTGCTTCATCAGAAATGAATCTGAGTACTGTTCTTCACAACTGAGTAATGAAGTGTTGATCCACCTGACCCAATGCATTGTAGGGGAATGTTAATAAGCCTGGAAGGCCTGTCTGGCTCTCCGCTCAGCCACAGTCTCAGTGTCATTGTGAAGGGGATTTCAGGGCTGGGCTGGTCTCTCTCTCTCTCTCTCTCTTTCTCTCTCTCTCTTTCTCTCTCTCTCTCTCACCTGACCCCACAACCCAGCCAGCCGGTGCTCCAACAGACCATTTCCAGAACAATCCATGAGAGGCCCACAGCTGCTGGACTGTTGTTCACCTCTCAACAAAGAGAGGCGGATGAACGGACAGATGGACAGGATGGATGGATGGATGGATGGATGGATGGATGGATGGATGGATGGATGGATGGATGGCCCGTGTTCATAAGTGACGCTCATCCTTGTCATTCCCTTGTGTTAACATAATAAAATGAAAAATGAGGGCACTAGTACACAGGTACACGCAGGGTACCACGGAAAACGAAGCCTGTAAGCTATAAAAAGAGACCTTTCACATTTTTCAGAATTACATTACTGGGTGCTACAAATACAAAAGTGCATTGTGTCAAGCCAATAGCCCTGACATGGAGCAGACAGGGGATGTGTTGTGGTCTGGAGGAGAACCAAATGGGTAAAATGATACAACCGATCAATAAAACACAGAGACACAGCACTTTAAGGACTCTTTGGACATGGATCTGAACAACAACCGCACAGAACTGGCCAAGCAATGCCTTAAAGGTAAATGATATGTATTTGTGTGTGTGTGTGTGTGTGTGTGTGTGTGTGTGAGAAACTGAGGCAATGTGACAGACAGATTGCCTGCATCATTAGCGAAATCTAACATGGAAAAAGGGGGACTGTTGAAACTGCAGCGCTACGTCTGCAAAGCACTGGAGAATTTCTCTCGAATGGGGAATTAAAAAGATGAGGCAGCAGTCTGACTCAATCTACAGTTGACACAAATGTCAAGGTAGGAATTTACACACACATCACAACAGCAAAGTTTCTTGGCAAACTTACCTCAACTTGATACAATCTCACAAATTGTCACATGCTCACTTATTCTCTCTCTCCATCCAGTCTCTCCATTCCTCAACCACTCCATTCCCTTCTCCACACACCCACTAGTCAGAAACTCCACCACCCTTCAAACAAACACTCTTGAGTGCAGATCAAACACTGGCTCTCATGCCATGCCTCCTCCATGGTTTCATTGATATTACCATGGGTGTCAGGCTGCCTCTGTGGAAGTCAAACTGGAGCCAGCCTCCAGCCAACAAGTCTTGGCAAAGGAAATGTTGCTGAAAGCAGACATGCAGGCTCAGAGAACATGAACTGTGCAAGACTAATTTATTTATTGGTAATAATAATGAAGGCAGGAACTAGACAGATCAATCAATACATCACCATCCACTTGATAGGCACGGCAGACAATTGGTTTGGAAACGATACATAACATCAACAGGCATAGTGAACGTTTGTCCAGTATCCGTGTAGTTCCTTAGGTTAGCCCCAGTGAAATCAAAAACGCTTTCCCTGGGAAGACCTAGTACTGCGCAATCCATGACAAATGTGGAACAGCAATTCCCGCAGACGATCAAAACAATCTAAGATCAATCATCTGGTCCTAAGATCAGGGATCAGAGTTGCAGGGCATTCAAAATTTTAATTAGAAAACTCAAGACGAAGCAGCTCCTCGCATCCTCGATCACCAAGAGACACCAGTACTGCACATAGGTTACTTTGACCCGCTTTGCTTTGGTCCCCAGATACTATTGGATTACCGCAGCAGATTGGAGACATAATGGAGAATCAATAGCGGGCCAGCAGTGCAGAGGGTTGAGGACCGGACTGCTGGGCCTTCGTGACCTTCACAACCCCCGACGGTGAGATGTTAGATAAGCACAGATATCTGGATTTGGATGGATACAATCAAGAAGATGCACGGGGCGAGAGCTTAGCCGGGCCTGCAGGGGATCTGCTTCATCAGTTTAACTGCACTGATGCTCGACTATGGCTTGTAAAACCTCCTCCCTAGGAAAATGAAGTCCGATAACATTTTCTGACCATCCATTTTGTCGTTTTTATTATTTCTTCTCATCGAGTCTCATTTCATTATGTAAAAATACACACTATTTCAGAACCACAGTCAAATATACTGAAATAAATTGTATACTAATAAACATAAAATGGTAACTTTCTCCAAACCAGATGTGAGGCAGTGTTGTGACAGCAGCTTGCTGAAGTCGCGGGGCACCGGTCCTTATCCTGCTGACACCCTTGTGTAAATGCTCTTTGTTCATCGCTTGCCGTTGGTGCTACGCTCCCCTAATTGGATCCACTGACAGAGTGATTACACAATTGGCTTAGTTGGAAGAACCATGTAAAAATGCTTCTGTGAAATGTGTGATGTTCTGTTATGAAACATGCTGTTGGGAAAACAGAGTCACATCTATGGTACATGAAGGCATCTAAGGTCTGGGCTCCTGTAGCCATGCAGGACTGATCAGTCCAACAGACGGCCATACAAATGAAGTCCTCCCCCATCTCGAAACATTCTGATTTATCCCCCAGCTGTTATGGATATTTCAAGAATGTCTGTGTATCGTTTGCAGACAAAGCGTAAGACAGACAGAGGGGCGACGCTAGAGGAGACTGATGTCTTTGCGAGGAGAGGTGCAGTCAGACTGAAATATCAAGCTCATCAGTCTCTAACGTTCAACCGACCAACGAGACAATGAGACAAGAGCGCGCCTCCTACAGCTCGGCCCGAGTCCCACCTAAACCACCATTACATAGAGGCCATTTAACAAAATACACATAAACCCAAAGCAAACACAATGTCAAATGACAACCAATTTAAACAAACACACACACACTCAAAACATACAAAACATACAGGTTTTGCAAGGCCTGCACACCAACACGCACGCACTCAAGCTGACACCCTCTCGTTCGCCAAACGAAGCTGTTAAACGGTGGGCGGGGATTATTTTGGGTTGTTTTTGTTCTGTTCCATACTATTTTGCTTTGTCCCCTAGAGATGTGTTTGTTTTCATCACCCCTTTGAGGAATGAGCTGTGCTGCAGCTTCAGAGTAGCCTTGTACACAGGCCTTATACAGCACTGCAGAGCTGGCAGGAAAGGGGGGGGGGGGGCACAGAGCTAGGTGATATGTCTAAACAACACAGTGATCTATGTCTTAACACAATGCAGTGAGGAGAAGTATGACATGGGCATAGAGCATGGGTGCCTTTAGGAATGAGGACTGTCCCTGGCTGTCACGGCGCAGATTGTACAGTGTCTGCCCGTAGTGCAACATCTCCATCAATCTGATTACCCATTTTAGTGGTTAATGGGATGGTCTCAAGTGCAGTGTGCCTGTGTGAGATATACTACAGGGCTGGGCAACTGGCTCCCCATGCATTTTAACTCATCATATGTGAGGACTGGATGTGACCTTTTGCCAAAGTCAAATGGAGATGGAGTAGTAGAGAGTAGCAGGGAGGGAAAGTGAGAGGCTGAGAGCACAACTATAAGTCATTTGCTTAATGACTACACTACAGATAGCTATGACCTTTTAGCATGAAGACAGACGGGAAAAGATGAGGTAGAAAGAGGGAGGGAGAGAAAGAGAGAGACAGAAGAGAGAAGAGGAAGAAACTGAGAATATCAACAAAAGGTGTGATACATTTAAATATTCAGTCAGCTGCTTCCCTTATGATTTCTACTGCGACACCTCATCTCATCTTACAATTTCTCTGTAAATATATACTGTAATAATGTCAGCTACAAGTTTGTGGTAATAATGTGAGTACATGAACACAAGATACTTTGTGTTTGAAGAGACCCAGAGAAAACCAAAGAGGCATTAGAGAAGTCAGGCTGTGTGTTTGTTATTCACAGAGTGTCCCTCTCTAGTTCCACTCTGCATGAGAGGCAGTGAGGAGCAGGTCACCCTCTGTGTCCAGAGAGTCACATGATTCGACTGGGGGGAATGAGAGAGAGAGGGAGAGAGAGAAGGAGAGAGAGAGAGAGAGAGAGAGAGAGAGAGAGAGATGAGTATATAGAGAGAAAACAGACAATGGTCTCTAAAACACAGAGGCAGGGACACAAAGACGTACTACAGCACAACCAGTGTCTCCTCAGTAGAAGGGGCAGCGCTGAGACAAGGAAGGCTTTGGCTCATTATGTTGGACTAACGATGTCTACACAAGCTAGCCTCCGCTCCCAGCATAACTGCCCATGGAAAACATGATCACATGACAGGGAGAGAGAGAGAGAGAGAGAGAGAGAGAGAGAGAGAGAGAGAGAGAGAGAGAGAGAGAGAGAGAGAGAGAGAGAGAGAGAGAGAGAGAGAGAGAGAGAGAGAGAGAGAGAGAGAGAGAGAGAGAAAGAGCGAGCCTTAACCATACTGGCCAAGCCCAGCTCAGCTTAACTCAGCCCTGCCCTGGAGTCCAAGGTCCTCTTATTGTCCTTGGAGCCAGAGGGGTGACGACCAGGGTTATTAAAGATGCATATCACTGTGGACTGGACTGGCCATGTTTGTTTTTCTCAGGAGCGGTCAGGCGTGGAGGTCAGAGGGGATGGGGTCAACCTGCCATCACTGATCTGAGGTCACCTACTTGAGAGAGAGAGAGAGAAAGACATTCGCTCTCCATTTCAACTCTCCAACTATTCGATTTTTCCCTCTTGCCGTTAGTCTTCATTCCTCCCTCCTCTGTTGTTGTCTAAACACTTCCATTCCCTGTCCTCTTTCTTTCCTCCTCTCTTTCACCCTGGGCTGGTGGCTGCTGGTTCCCTGCCAGGGAAGGGGGGAGGGTGGGGGGGGGCGGGGGGGGATCGGGTGCTCAGCAGGGCCAAAACAACAAAAAACAACAACAACAAACATCATGACCTCCAGCCAATCCCTACTCCAACAACTACCGACTAACCAATCCTTATCCAGAAGAGTACCATTATCAGCCAATCACAGTTGCAGGCCTCCTTCGGGACATTTTTCACCATCTCAAAAGCTGGTGCCGCCCGGCTGCAGGGCCCGGCAGGGGGAAACTCCTCTGGAGGTCATTAAGATCAAAGTGATAAAACCGTGAAATTCTACATCTACATTCAGCGGCTGTTATGTAACTTGTCTAAAGGACGTCCTAACAGTTCCTGACATTGGCATTCCTTGACAGTCTTCATCAGATTAACATGTCTCTGTGCAAATGTCAGAATGTAATAATTCAGACGGCGCAGCAGAAGCACAGCGGCTGTGAGTGACAATTAATTATCAGGTCACGTCATTGAGCATTACATAACGGAGTGTAAATGTTGAATGTTGTGTCAATTTGCATCTTCAGTCTGAGAGATCGGGAGCTTTCTGCACTTCCAGCAAACCAGAAGGCATTCATAGTGACTACGTTACCATCACTACGTATTCACAGGGAGGATTCTACGGCCAGTCGGCGCTTTAGCCTTGTAGACTGTTGAAAAAAAAACATTGAAAAAAACCATTATGAACATTTTGAATGCAGCCTTATTTCAAGGCTCTTAACAGCGGATTTGTGCATTTATCAAGCCGTGTCTTCATCTGATCTAGCCTTGTTTCATCTAGACCACATCAAAACCAGCATTCATTTTCAAGTACACAATGTGTATGTTTTTCTGTAGGCAATGCTTTTTTGCATGTGCTTTTTATTTTTTTTTAATATTAATTGTATGTGAGACTTCTTTGGGGCTACTGCATACATGTATCACTGGATCGCTTAAATAGAGCACAGGATTAAGGGGGTGAGGCTGATGATTTCCAACCCATTTGTTAAAATTGGCATACAGTTGGTGCATGTTTATGTATGTTCCTTTGCTATGGAGGATAATGGTGATGGAGAATATGGGGAACCGGTAACCATTTAGTACAGTGGACCAGAAGTGCAAAGACAGTGCAAATTAGAAAACAAAACACACTGAAGTGACTAAAACTGGAAAGGGTAGGTACAATGATTCCTTGTCACTGATTGGACAAACTATCTGTCAGTCTGGGTGAATAGGGAAACCTACTATACACCAAAACACCCACTGCAAAACCCCTCAAGGTTAGAATAAACTGTTCACCGCAGTAAGGCCAATACATATTCTGGTTGTCCTTCCCCCGGTTTCTTTGTGAAGTTCTTGTTTGCTTGTTTGCTCTTCCTCTACTGCTTTGCTTGTGCAAAATACCTACTTCCGTTCCTCCCAGACAGACAGACAGACAGACAGACAGACAGACAGACAGACAGTGCCTCCAATCAGTGACAAGGTTTCTGGTTTGTTGTTGTTTTCTGACACTGTAAGTTAGCTTTCATTTTTAATAGATTTGATGGCCTTTGAGGTGAGCAACGATAAAGATACGGATAATAAAAGACAGGTTTTATTATGAGGTCCTGACTGTGTTCTGGCTGGTATCTATAGTATATGGTATGTGCTGACATGAGTATAGCCTGTCCAATGAATGAGCACAATGAATCTGATAACAGAGGCAGAGCAGACAGAGGCAGATAGATGTGGTGTTATGGTAGAGGTGCAACACCTCAGAACAGGTAGCTGCCCACTACCTCTGATTCCATAGAGGAACAACATGGCCTAACTGACCTGCTTGTCGCTTCCGGTCCCATGTTATGAACATTTTGAGAAAGGCTTGGCACTGGCATGTGAAATTTGGCCTTGATGTGTAAAACTGGGTATTCCCAACTGCTCCATCTCTGTCTGTACTAATGGATGAAACGGGGGCAGCACAACATCCATCCACTCCAAAACTCAACTTTGCAAAAATAGAAATTGCAAAACCAATCCTAGGTCAGCATATACTGCAAAACTTCACACTACTATCAAGACAGGTTCAACTGCAATAAAGTCAAATAATTCTCTCAGGGAAAGAAATCGTTGCCATGGGATCCAAGTCCTCAGACACAAGACAGGTGCCAGAAGTCTGCAGGAAAACTGCAGGAAAACTGCCTACAAAGTATCACCAACCACATTCTGCCGCTTCACGTTTGTCTGAAGACAGTAGCAACTACACTTGGACCTAAAACATAACACTATACAAGGGAGAAAGAGAGATATCATCGAAAGATGAATCAGAGTATGAAGAGAGGTCACATTGAACACACAAACATTACACTGAGGCACGTTTTTATCAGAACATCTTGAATCAACCAGACCCAACGAGGGGCAACACCCCTGCATAGGGACAAGGCACATCAGTCAGTCCATTATTATGAGAGAGAGAGAGAGAGAGAGAGAGAGAGAGAGAGGTACAGAGGACTTATGTAACTGTCTCAAATGACACTCATATGCCTCTTATTGTGTTCCTATCACTACAAGAGTAGTGTACAAACACTACTCTTTGACCCAAGATCACAAGATTGTACTAAAAACTCTACAGCCGTTGATTGTATTGCTACCTCTTCACACAAAGCCCATACAGCAAGCTAAAAATAAACTCGGGAAGAAAATGATGCCCTAAGGTTGAATTAAAAAGGTGCCCCCCTGCTTCCAAGCAGTGTTTGAATGATAGTCCCTAATGTCTTTGCCACAATCAGGATTCCAATTTAATCACTCATTTTTGAAACAATCTGATCACGCCACATTAAAAGCCAAATAAAAGAGAAGAGCCATAACCACAGAGAGTCACAGAATGAATATGTTGACACGGTCTGGGTCCTGTTGCTACTCAGATGGAAAATATTACATAAAGCACAGACGCTGCTCACTCTAGCAAGTGAACATATCAGTGCAAGGGCAGCCGACAGAACAGCGCTGTAGCTCAGGTATTATTCCCAAGGAGTCAGCAGTGGATTTGCATGGGCTGCTTTCCCATTCAAACATCCTCTGCGGCAAGTTGACCGACCTAGCCCCAGCTAGACCAACTCCACTACCTTCCAGTCAAATCAGGAGGAAACAGGAAGTTCATAAGGAAACCATGGGTTCATATTTCTCTGTAACACCTTGTCCAGTCTGAGGCTAAGGTTTGTGTGAATGCCCATTTTCTGCAATCATCAGGACATGTCACCTTGTTCCAAACCAGCAAGTGGTGGCTATGTAACGGTATGTAACAGTGTTAGAGTGATAACGTTTAAAACCCCAAAGACAAGATTTTAAAAAATTAACTTTTATCTTTATTAGACAGTTTGCAGTGGAGAGACACATGGGGTATGACATGCAACAAAGGTCACAGGATTCAAACCCAGGACGCTGTAGATACGTGCTATTCACCTGAGCCACCGGGATGCCCACCAGGATGTTTTAACTCATATGATTAGTCTGGACTGGAGGAATACGCTAATAGACCACGGTGCTTCATCAGCAAACCCTCCCATAATTGCCTGAATCCCCAAAACATCTGAACCATTTCTAGAGCAAAACAACATACTTCCAAAACAATAGAAACATTATGACAAGGCACTTGTAGTAAAATCTCTCTCACTTGCTCTATTCTTCAGACACACATATGCACAAAATTTTGTCTATTACACAAAGCAACAATCTCTGAGCCCAGTAGGTGACCTGCCGTTGTAGGGTAAAAAAGTGAGTCCAGATCATTCCCTGGACACTGCCCTTGTTGCCCTTGATCAAGCAGCTCTCTGACTCAGAAATCTACCAGCGCACCATATGAGATGACCATTTATCTGGTGAAACGATTTCACAGCCACAGCTCAGTGATTCTTTTTATGGTGGGATGGATCGGGGTGGAGGGGTAGAGGGAGAGCCTGCCTGCCTGCCCTGCTGGCTGCCAAGAGGAGAAATGTAGCACTTTACTGTAAGCACTGCTATGGCCAGTAAATGCAAGGCTGGTCCAATGCAGCATCTGAAATGAAACCTAGATAATAGATCTGATATAGGAAACTGGAGAGATAATGGCCCATAATACATGTTGTGCCAAATGGACACAACAGATGACTGCACACATCAGTCCATATGGCTTCTGAGTATGTGGACGGTGGTTAACCTGACCAAGTGATTGCTGGGTTTACAGCTGTAAATGTTCCCAGCTATAGTAGAGGTAATATTATAAACTCAAACATAAACCATCCATTATGTTGTGTACACACCCAGCGAATGATTTCTTGTGTCTCACACCATTCAAACTGCAACAGTCTTACACAACGTCTTTTGACTCACTTGCCTCATTTCCCATCAAGTGGCATTTATGGACAGAATTCACTGTTTCTCACAGTCTTGCGAGTGGAGCCACAGAGTTGCAGACACATAAACGAAATACTTCCTCTTCAGTTAAGAGACACCAGTTCCTTGTGGTAAATACAAAAAATAACAGCTCACTAACTATCCAGCAGCTGGACTGAAACCTATCAGGTACCACTCAGGGCCCCTGCAGTCATCTTTGCACAATACCAAAGCTGTTGTGCGCCATACTGGTACAAGTGGACTATTCCTCAATAACAAGGATCAAATTCATGTAAAACTCGAGGATGAAATTCAAAAGACACCCAAACCAACACACACATACCTTGATTTAATTCCATGCATGTGTGGACATTTAATTACTTTCAAATAAGGGTAAATTGCTATTTACTAAGGTTATATGCTACCAATTATTGTGGTCAAGCTCATCTCCAATACTGCAGAATTGTCACATTTTGAGGAAAGAGATATTAGATGGAGAAATATATAGTGAGACTAAGTGTATTTTTCCCGAGTGATCGTACCTTTCTATGTAACCAGGAACTGAGCCGACAACTTGATTAAAAACAATTTCAGCGCACACCTGCACCGTTTCACTTGTCACGACAACTGGGAACTGTAAAGCTGTCACACTTTCAAAACATATGAAATGTGAATCATAACATGAAAAATCAAACTTCCATTTTGCCAAGCACATAACATAAGCTCGTTATAGTAATTGTCTTTAATAACAATTTAATAATTGTCTAACCGTCTTTTTGCGTGCTGCAATGATTCTCAAACTCACAATTATCTTACCAGCCAATCGTCTTGTTCTGAGCAGTCGAGTAGAAATATTGGTTTCTTCTGAGTGGCAGCTGCAATCTTGACAGAAAATCTTTTTCCTCCAGCGATCAATCCCCAATAGATAAATGCGTCTAGGACAAACGTACAGTGTATTCCCACCGTGGGCTTCAGATCGAGTACTACTGGAGAGACAGAAAGCAGTAGCAGTCTCTCCCTCTGCCTGCCCTGCCTCTTGACATATAAGCATGGCATTCAGTGCACCAACACGGGTTTGATGGAGAATTTACTTGCGACTCAAGCACGCCAACTGCAGGCCACACGTGGTGGTGAATGGTGCTGTATTTTGTATATAAACACTGCAGTTGCAGTGCAATGAATGGAGGAAAGGGCCCCAAGGGATCCTCAGCGAAATGAAAGAAGTTGCATTTCAAGTTTGTAGAATGACTACTTTGATCTACTGTTACACCCAACAAACATACTGTCGAGGGTCAACAGCACAGTCAAGCAAATATTTAAGCTTCTACAATAATTTATACCATAAATGATTAGGTCCCTATGGATATTTGTTTCAGAGAGGGTTTGGCAACCCTTGAGATCGTGGGTTGAATGGAAAATTATGGTGGCGGTGTCAAGTCAAGTATATTTGTAGTAGATACACAGTATATTCCAGATATAAATATAAAAAATATATTAAATATTATCTCGGGCAGAATATTCAAGGTTGTCTCAAGAAGAAATACAAACATGTAGCTGGTCTGCGGCTGCACCGGAGGACAATACGTTTTTATTGGACCTGGAATCCGTAACCCACAGGAGACAATCCACAAATATGTAACACGACTCACAAGTATTTCAGTAACCACAAACAATACTTTCTTTGTCATTAATTTTTTCAAAAGGAAAACAGACATACATACAGTAATACATACATAGCCTATGATCCTATTCCTACATCCTGTTCCGCCTATAAAGAAAGTGGGCAACATTTTAATTTGAATTTATTACTATAATATTACATGGCAAAACTACTGTGCAAACAAACTTGTGCTAAGGCAGGACAAGAACAAAAAAAAAAACAAGGACAAAGGGAATATAACAGAGATAGAGCATACAATATAATATACAGTCTACTTGATATACATTATATGTACCAAATGGTACATCATATTATATAAACAAATTATATATATATATATAATTATAGATATCTTGCCTATCTATCAACAAAACAAAATCTTTCATAAGAGGAAATTTTAGCTATTTCGTCGAGCCATTCCTTCACTGATATATCTCCTTTAGTTTTCCAGTGTCCTACATCCAGTAATAAGTGCTATTCTGCACCATGAGATCTGGTGGGCATTTAAACCACTTCCCTTTGGCAGTACGCCTAATAGGCAAAGCATTGGTCCCTGTACCAGAGAAGAAGTCATCACTGTGTTGATGAAGGTGATAATCTTAGACCAGAGAAGATATATTATTATTATTATTAAACCTTTATTTTAACTCGTTGGTCACTGAGGTTTCCCTCATTTACAGGGACGACAAGTTTACAAGCAACAACAGAACATGAAAAACAATTAAAAAACAATAATACATGAATACAATTACATTAAAAACAATCACAGGGCGATTTGCAAAAGTCTGACACCATACATTTAAAAACAGCAAGAGGGGGGATGTTCTCCAGCCTCAACGCGTATTGGAGTGTGTTCCATGAGTTTGGAGCATCAAAAGAAAAGATACATTACAGTACAGTCATTTAGCAGACACTTTTATCCAAAGTGACTTACAATAAGTGCATTCAACATAGGTAGGCAAGAA
This sequence comes from Hoplostethus mediterraneus, assembly GCA_034670385.1. NCBI lineage: Eukaryota > Metazoa > Chordata > Actinopteri > Trachichthyiformes > Trachichthyidae > Hoplostethus > Hoplostethus mediterraneus. The sequence goes on from JAXDDW010000002.1 coordinate 8,458,814, forward strand.
AACTACTAGTCACCAGAAATCGTAAGTGCATTTCCTTCCTAAACAAGCAACTAAGAGCAGAACTAGCGCTGAGGTAAAAGTGCAATAAGTTAGCTACCTACTTTTTACTTAAACAAATGAGACAAATAAGTAAATCAAATAAACAAGAGCTAAGACAAATAAGTGAATCAAATAAACAAGAGCTAATAAACAAGAGCTCAGACAAATAATTGAAGAGAAATAGGCAAGTGCTAAGAGGAAGGGTCAGGGTAGTGTTTCCTGAAGAGGTGGGTTTTCAGCCTGCAGTGAAAGATGGGCAGCGACTCTGCTGTCCTGACATCAGTGGGGAGTTCATTCCACCACTGTGGGGCCAGGACAGAGAAAACTGACCAACTATCAGCTAACAATAGACTATTGATTAAAGCACTAATACTTAAGCAATCAAAGTACAGCTAATAGCAATCTGGTATAACCTGGTAATATACTCAGCCTATTCTAGATGAGTCAAGTAGTTCAGAATCCCTCCAGAAGTTAAATACACATCCCATCTATCATGGGGCATGAATACGAGTGAATACGAGTTCCACAAGTAGCGCTCCTGAGTCCTAGCCTTGCCATTTTACTTGGAGTCCAATAAGTTCTATTGATCATTTTATAATTAAGCAGACGTGTGGGGAGAGCAGTCCAAACGAGACCCGTGCACAACTTAATAAGAACTTAATTAGAAATAATACCACTTGCAAGACCCAATGACACAATGAACAAATAACATAGACAACACAAATAAATTCTTAATTATGAGCAAAATATTGAAAAATGTAAACAATATTATGGCAGCAATTACATTTCCTTTTAAACTGCCAATTCTGTTCTAGCCTGTCCTGTATGTTTTAGATATAAGTGGTAATTGTCAAAGGCACACCAAGACACAATTCCGCAGCTGCAAGTACTTCCAAAAATCCTTAGAGTCTTTACTTTCTTCTTAATTGTTCAAAGGACATGAATTGATCTGTCAAATAAATCCTCAATAAAAGCAATTCCCAATTTCAACCATCTAGTCCAGTTTTGTACTCATTTTAAGGTTTGTATTATGCCATAGTGAAGTTTTATGTGTAAAAGTGGAATATGAGCCCATGATCTTGAAATTCCTGTGAGGTGAGGACTGGATTATTATAAGGGATAACACCATTGGTTTGAGTAATAAAAACCTGGACAGGGTGAGGATATGTAAGGTCTTTCTCTGTAGACACCCACATTGGAGATTATTCAGCTGTCATATATAATTTTGATAATTGTTTCAGACAAAAAGTATAATGATACCAGTCTATATGGGGAAGGTCTAGGCCTCCGTCCTCTTAAGTTTTGTCCGATTTACAACCCCATTTTGGTCCAATTTTGTAAAATAGGATCTATTTTCTGAAATAATGGGAGAAGATTGTTTGTAATAATGTCGCCCATCTGTGGAGTGAGCTTGATACCCAGATACATTAGACCAGACGGCTGCCATGTAAATTGCCATCCCTGCCTAACACTTGGTGGACAGATCCTCGACAGGGGCTTTGCCTCCGACTTTGACCAGTTAATTTTGTTCATTCCCGATACGCCTGAAAAAGAATCAATCAAGGTGAGAATGTGAGGCACAGTTGTTGCAGGGCTTCTAGACAGTAGCAAAATATCATCCACGTACAAGAGCAATTTATGTTCCACACCACCAGCCTTTATGCCAACTATGTTGTCATTTTGCCCAATAGCAATTGCTAAACAATGCTTTTTTTTTAAACTTTAGTGAAAATTTAAAAATGAAAAGGGGAAAGGAATGTAGTTCCATGAGGGTTGCCATCATCCAATCCAGGCTCATCAGGAGGCTCTCTAAAGGTGTAAAATGGCATCCCAGTGTGAGTATATGTCTATAGTTGGGCTATGCTGTCTATTCAGTGTTCACAAACCTCTCTCTGATTCTCAAATCGTTCTGTTAGGGCTAGTTCTACATCTGGGCCAGTGCAATGAGTTCATATTTAACATGAAGTACTGTAATGTGATCTCAGTTTCATCTATCAGTGAAGGAATTTGGTGAATAATTATTTATTCTACTTACCCTGTTGGTGCTCTATTCTGCATCCTGTTCCGCCTATAAAGAAAGTGAGCAACATTTTAATTTTAAACTATAATATTACATGTGCACCTTTCTATGACAAACCTTTGCCATCCACACCTTATCAGAAAGATGACCAAAAGAGCAGTTGCAGAGAGAAGCAGGCCTGCACCTGTGGTAACAAGAGAAGGATATATAATTATAAATTGTATTATAAATACATGATGCATCCACCATATTATGATAAACCTTAAATCTCACCTTATTATATTTACTCAGGATAGTGTTTGAAAGACAAGCGTTCGCGCACTGAGTGAAAGCGGGCAAGCATTCCAGGACAGAGAAGCAGCAAGTAAGATTAGTAGCAGAAGCCTGTATGACATTTTTTTATTATTTTATTTACAAAAAAAAATATATATATATATATATGATTATTATTTGCAGAAAACACATATTACAGATTACATGGGTTTAAATGTGAACGATTAATGGAGTAAAGTGTACCATTAGCTGCTGACAACAGTAGCTAACCCAAAAGCAGAAGAAAAGTGGAGTGAGCAGACAAAGTAGAAGATTTAATGGTTTTCAGCACTCACCAACAACGATAATGACGATAAGACTCCCACTAAATCAATGATAAAAAAAATAAAGCACATTGAATTATCATTATACAACAGGAACGATTTAGTTCCAGACACACAAGTTTAATTTGGACCATAGAATTGCCCTTACCTTTGTTGTTGGGTGGAGCTGCAGGCAAAAGAAAAACGCCAGTCAACGATCAATCAAAACAATGACCTGTATGATGTGATGTGATATGACGTATATCTATAGGAAAACTCTGTTAACTCACTGTTAGGAGGAACTTGAGTGGTGTTGCAGTCTAGTTAATAAAACAAGAGCGTTACAAAGTGCTATTCGATTTAATACTGGGGTTGAAGCAAAAAAGAAATAGAATAATAATATCTACGCAGAAGCATAACTCGGCCTTAACTCCTGCATTAGGTCCTGCATGATGAGAAACATCAAGACAGACATACAGGATATGATGTAACTATCTGCTGAGTTTTGATGAGGAAAATGAGGTGGATTAGGGTGGGGTTGTGTTTAATATTCCAATTCATTAATGTCAACAGTAGTTGAATGTGTTGTTTTCTACAAAGTAAAACCAGGTACTTACATAGCTCACTCAATACTGCTGGGACATAATCTGAAATAGAAATTAATTTCAAAATGTATGCTTTGACTGATTGCAAAGGATCACAATGGAGCATAAGGCATCTATTTGTAAAAGTGAATACCTGGATTTTTCTCCACTTCAACACCGATCTTCCCTTCAAAGTCACAACGACCATCACTGTCACGTAACAGAAACAGCCGACCATCATATCTGCAATAACTGTTGGGTGCTGGAGTGCATTTGCAGTCTGGAATGTCACTTGAACTGAAGTCCACATTGTGGTCATCGCACCATATTTGCCTCACAAGAGAGACACATCCTGGATCCTTGCAGGCATGCACAATGCGCACAGAATTAACAGCACCTGCAATATAACGAATTTATGAAATAATCCACATAAAAAAAATAGGCAAAAAAAAAATAATTACTCAGACTGGTATAAACAAGAGATTATGTCTTACTTTGGCTTGCTGTGACAGGAAAGATCTCTGAGAGGCTTATTGCAAACATACATAGAAAGATGCAAAAAGTTTCTGTCAAGACAAAAATAGAAACTAAATTAGAGGCTGATGGTTGACACTGGCATATTCTAAAATTGGTATCTGGTCAAAAACTTACTTCTGGGCACGGAGGACATGTTAGACATCGCTGTTGAGAAGGCTGTCAGTCTCTTCTAGGGCTGTCAACGAATATTCTAAATTCGAATATATATTCGAATAGTTTAAAAAAACTGAAATTCGAAGGTGAAAATTTATATTCGAATGTGGAAAAAAACACCCGCGGTAGCAGAGGCGGCTGTCTGCTTTTCGATTGGTCACGCCACAGAAGTCGCACTGTCTACAGCTTCACTGCTGAAAGTTGACTTACATGGAAGATGGCAGAAAGTGCAGAGCCCAACTCGACTGCAGCAGAGAAAGTTATTTTAACCCGAAGGTGACGCCCCCCCCCCTTTTTTTTTATACAAGCACCAAGAATGTAAGTAGCCTTTTTCGTTTTTAATAGCACTTTATTTTTTATGGACCTCAGGGGAAAAGTTCTTTGTCACATTTCTCGGAATTGTGTGCCTCATTTTCTTTAACGTTACGTTTCTTTAACGCATAGCTCACTCGGAGCGTTCAATGTCGGTAGGCCTATACTGTAAAACTTAAATTAATGTTAATAATATTTGTTTCAATCAAGAATCGCGACCTTAAATTGCGTGCACAAAACTCTTGATCAGCACTCAACATTTGTTGATTGTTGTTGTTCATTTAAACCGTTATGCGCAGAGAGCGTGAGGATGCGGGAGAGAGAGAAAGAGTGCGTGCGAGTGAGCGAGAGTGAGGTCTGCTGTCTTGACCATTAGTTGATTTACTTGTTTTTGTGTACGTAATGCGTTGTCAAGTATGTTTCAACTTAAATAAACTACCTATACAATTAGTTATGTCTCTTTGTATTAATTTGTCCTGTTATTGACGTAATGCGTGTCATTGACAAAATGCGCAACCAGATATTCGAATAGTTCGAATATATGTGATTTTTTTAGAGGGAATATTCGAACGTCATTTTTGAGCAATTTTGACAGCCCTAGTCTCTTCCACCAATATCTTGTCTTGCAGCACACACTGCATGCATGAATGGCTCCCTAAAGAGGAGAGTAGGATGAGCTGACATCTAGTGGAAAGAGAAGGAACTACACACCAACTCGCCTTTCTAAGGTGATCATTGATCCTCACACATAGGTCTCGTACTTCGCACTTCCTACATTTCTGAAATAGCGTTTACGCACCTCTAAATAGAGTTTAGGCAACTTTAAAATTTGCTAGAGTTAGAGTTTCCTATTGTTTCACCAGCACAAGCCGTAGTATATTCAAAATTGCGCTGCATCATCAGCATTTACTCTATGTGACCAATCACATCGTCTCTCTCGTCTCTTGTGGCAGCCGTCCTCATGACAGAGCCATAGAATGGGGCTTGCTATTATCTAATGTTGACTAGCGTGTCTGGATTCCAGTCATTGACAAATGGATATTAGGCGATTTCTTAAATGTGAAAAAAGCTGCCGATGCCAGCAAAAGATCTCGACCACAAAGTGAGCGGGGAAAAAAATCATACTCTCTTTGTGGTGATTAATACAGTTCAGGGTCATTCCGTGTCAAATCATCCAAAATAACAGACATTTTAAACCCGACCATCTCAGAATTTGATGAAACTTGGTGTACTTGTTGGTTGGGATCCCACAACACGAAATCTCAAATTTCAGGTCAGTCGGACCAGTGGTTTCAATCTTCAAAAGAGTGGTAGTGTTGGAAAGGGAACTTGACAGAGATTCAAAGTCTGTCATTATTTTTCAGATTCGAGTATATTGGGGTACGTTGACCTCTTGACCTTTGCTATGACCTTGAAATTGACCTTGTGGATCACGTGACCTTGAATGGACCTGGAATTGAATCACCCACATGTTAACTAAAATATACAGAAGTTTCAGAGGTGTAATATTTTTTGTTTAGCAGCAATACAGATTCAAAACATGCATACCCACAGAGATGATTGATAAAATGCATTATAATGTATATTTTCTACATGCATAGATTCCTGTCATGACCAAAACCCATCTTGGCTTTCTTGAAATTGAATCTCCCAGGTTAACTAAAACATATAAAAGTTTCAGAGGTGTAATATTCTTTATTTAGCAGAAATAATTGGTAATTGGTCGTTTCAAATTCATTCCTAGTCCTTTCAATGGTAAAGGGTGACAAAGTCAATATTTGCACACGGTCTTGGTAGGATTCTGACTGTTGAATTTCTCTTTTAGCTTTTAACACTTGACTTTGATGAGTCAAGGTTACTTTCAGGAGAATGAAGTGGGACATCATAGACTTGTTCAAGCTGTCGTTTCAATGTTACTGTAGCTGATGCTAGTTTTTGCTGTCCTTTCATTCGTTTACTGGAAGATGCTAGTGAATGGAGTTTAACAGGAGTTTCACCTAAATGTGATAGGGTAGAATTCAAATCGAAGTCCTTTGCTGGGGAAACAACAACCGGAGGATCGACTGGGATGTCATCATCAACCTCTCCCATACTCCCACCCATACTACAGCTCTCCTCTGCAGGGGCTCAGGGATTAAAGAAAAAAAAAAAAAAAGCCCCTTTTTTCTGCCGTGCAGTCACTTCCCAAAAGCTCTATAAACGCAGTATTGTGTACGTGCACTCAGCCCAACATACCTTAATCTGTTCTCTAATACTGCATTCAAGTAGTAAGATGGTTTTAATAAACACCATTGGTATATACTCTAGATCAATAGCATTTCAAAAGAAGAGGGTGATTTTGAATAGCCTTTGTATTGTCCGTTTCTTTTCATGTAATTTCAGTGTTTTCAATCTTTTCATTAAAAATAACAAAAAAGCCAGCACGCAGGAAAGGTCATAATTCAAAATAACTCAATCTATTAAACTAAGGTCGAAACGCGTTCGTTTGGTTTTGTTTGTCCTTAGTTTAATAAACGGAGTTATTTTGAATTATGACCTTTCCTGCGTGCTGGCTTTTTTGTTATTTTTTCTTGTCTCCCTGAGACTGACATGGCTCAGGGCTCGCATTGATTTAGAGTTAGTTAAGCATGGTTTAAAGTGTTTGGGACAGTTGAATTATGCTTTTAGCCTACTAGGTTTTATAAATCTTAACGTGATATTTGGGTAGATTTCCATGAGTCGCGTCCCCCTCCCGATCTGTCAGACATGTGACAACTGTCTGGTCCGTACCGAAAGGGGATGCGTTCAACAGGGTAGGCTGCAGTGGTGTAGTCTATTTTTTGTAGTGGTATACTGTCTATACTCATACTCACCCGTCCCAGAGCAACGCGTCTCAGAACAACAGTCATCTTGGAGCAACACCTCATAAGCACCATCACCACCTTGTGTCTGATGCTGCCTCCTAACATGTTGATAACATAACCAGTCTTTAAGAATGCTCTCAAGATGTATACTGTAGGCTGGGCATTAGTGAATGGGATTCAGATTCAAAGGTTTTTTATTCATGTACTGAGAAAACCTCTGAATCTGTTATTTAAAAGATAATTTTGTGACAGCTTTCACACGTTGGTTAATTCATTAAATTAACCCAGTCTGTGTTCACATGATGAGGCTTCCGTCGCCTGTGACGAACAACAACAGATTTCTTCCGCGGGAATTCTCGGCACAAAGGTAAAAATCAGAAAGCTAATTACAAAGAGATGAAGCCGAACAACAACAGATTTCTTCCGCGGGAATTCTCGGCACAAAGGTAAAAATCAGAAAGCTAATTACAAAGAGATGAAGCGAAAACAACGCCAGACAACACTTTTTCAGTGTTTTCCAAAGCGTGCCACTGCACCCACAGCCGCTTCATTACCTACCTACTTAGACCCGTGAAACCGTTCCGATGCTTTCTTAAAAAGTTAATAAATAAATAAGAATATCCGCACACTCCTTAAACGCTCCCAGAGTGATTTATTCCACAAAGGAAAAAACGTTTAGACCACGAGTGGTTTTCGTCAGGTAACGTTAGCCTATCGAAGAAAAACATTTTTTACCTCAGGGCTGGGCCCAGGGCTGGGCCCAGGGCTGCTTGAACTGAATACTGAAACGTGATTGGTCAGTTCTTTCACAATATAAGGCACCCAACATTTGTCTCTGACATGACAATCACCACCACAGGCGTCATGCCAATAGAAACTGAGGGGGCACGTACAACGTAGTTATGATCATTTTATAGTATGAGTTAAATGTGTTCTTCGAATTTGTAATTGATCGTACCACAAAAAGTCACCACCCCCTCCCTTTCGCTATGGTATTGGTTTCTTCCAAAGCAAAGTCAGTTCGTTCGTCGGTGATTGAAGTTGCTCAGACAGAGCGGTTGCTGTCGAAGCGGTTAGTAGAGCAAATGTCCCTTTACAGACGTGTGAAAATGAAACGCAATTAATTTGAGAAATAAAGACATTTAGTGTTTAGAGTTGTTGCTGTTGTTAACTACTAGTAATGGTAGGCTAGCGGTCAGCTACCAGAGCCATGACTCTATCAGCTACTAGTAAATTAGGCTAGCTGCTAGCTAGCTAGCTAGCGAACGTTAGCGCCTAGCGACCATTGCTAACGATTCCTCAAGTTGATTCTGGTGTGTGAATCTTGTGGTAGTGAGCTGATAGTTAGCTAGCTACCACCACTATATTGAATTATTTTCATATCTCTCTAACCAGGTGAGCAATGCAACGAAAAATATCTAGTTTCTTGAAAAAAAAGCCAGAAGCCCCCAACCCTGTATTAACAAATATTAACAATAAATTACATTAAATTATATTTCAAGGATTTCAAGAGTTTTATTGGTCACATACACAATTACTTTGTACAATGGATAGTGAAATGTATTTTTCTGCCTGCAACCTTAAGAAAAGCAGTATGTATACAAATAAGTATAATATTAAATAAATAAAGATGAGATATATATGGGCATGTATAAGGATAATACATATACAGACAGACAGGGAATGTGCATTGAAATGTGCATGGATAGTGCAATTGTCTCTTCAGTCCAGATATTCAGTGTAGTGTAGTCTTACAGTATGGTCCGGAGTTTAGCAGACGGATGGCCTGAGGGAAGAAACTCCTCTTCATCCTTTCAATCATTATATCCAATCATTTGTGACTTTATTATTTGGCATTATTAATTTTATTCTCTGAATGGATTAGCATTTAATCTGTGAATTTAAGCCTCTTAGATTATTATTATTATTATTATTATTAATTGTGCCCCCTCAGAATTTTGGCTTGCATGACGCCCCTGATCACCACATTCCCATGTACAACGATATAAGATATGGCATCACTAGACATGCCTGTGTAAAAATATGTGATGCCATTTGGTTTCTTTTTTTTTCTTATTAATCTTTTATTTATACTGAAAGGATACAATAGGCAATATTTTACCTGTTTTCATTGTCTTTCAGTAGCTTGAAATAGTTCATATTACACTGAACATCGTTAATATGTAACAGCGAACATATGTGCAATACAAATGCAAAATTAATATACAGAATATACAAAGATATATGGTTGGACTAAATTCACAATTTCTCAGGTAAACCATCGGTTCACAATTTCCCAGGTAAACTTTTCATATCCTTCAAGCATTCCTTGTCATGTCAGGTGGATTTTGCCTCCCAAGATGGGTTTTGGTCATGAGAGGAATCTATGCATGTAGAAAATATACATCATAATGCATTTCATCAATCATCTCTGTGGGTATGCATTTTTTGAATCTGTATTGCTGCTAAACAAAAAATATTACATCTCTGAAACTTCTGTATATTTTAGTTAACATGTGGGTGATTCAATTTCAGGAAAGGTAATCTCAAGGTCACGTGATCCATCAATTTCAAGGTCATAGCAAAGGACAAGAGGTCAACATACCCCAATATACTCGAATCTGAAAATGATGAATGAATAATGACAGAATAATGAATCTCTGCCAAGTTCCCTTTCCAACACTACCATTGTTTTGAAGATTGGCCCAGAAGTTCCTGAGATATGAGGGTTCAAAGGTTGGCGACCATGCAACTTTTTGCACAAAATCTCAAACTTTGGGGGTCCATATCTCCCAAACCACTGGTCGGATTGGCCTAAAATTTGAGATTTGGTGTTGTGGGATCCAAATCAACAAGAATACCAAAATATCAAAATCTGAGGTGGTCGGGTTTAACTCTTTGGGTGATTTGACCCGGAATAACCCTTAATAAATTTTATATATGAAAAAGTATAAAACTATGAAAGACCTGAAAGCAATAGGTTTATACTCTCTTTGTGGTGATTAATACACTTCAGCTTTGTTTATTCCTTCCATAGTTTCGTTTAACAATGAATTCCAGCTTCACCTTTTAAATATATGTAGGAACCACAGACAGTAGTAAGGGCCCAGGGAACACCGAGTGATGCTCGGCAACACCCTAGGAACCACCTAACGGTAGCCTAAGAATCTGTATTGTTATACAGATACAGCTAGCCCACTTCACATTTTCTCCAGGAAATGTACATTCTACAAATAAATAAACAAATATTCTGAATATCATTTTTTTACCGGTATGTCTTGATCATAGAATTCATAGTTTACCCATCTCTTTTTTACCACTACACCCCTGCTTGTGTGCGTGTGCCTGCTCGTCTCTCTCGCTCACAGACGGTAAAAGTTTAGACACAACTCAGAAATACCATCAATCAGGGTGTTTGACCGGATGGGGGCAGCAGTTCCCTAAAGTCACTGTTGCCAATTTAGCGACTTTGTCGCTATATTTAGCGAGTATTCAGACCCCTCTAGCGACTCTTTTTCAAAAAAGCGACTAGCGACAAATCTAGCGACTTTTTCTGGTGTTATTTTTATGTAATTTTCACTAATCTTCACAATTCTTTTGTATTTTTCTTTCAATTTTCATTGAAACTAGCACGAGAGAATCCACAGCTAAATCAACGTTACCATAAACAGTGAATGCTGGCACGGAAGAAGCTAACATTACTTTGTTGGCTTTCTAACGTGACATCTGTTACATAACGCAATGTTAGTTTTACAAAGAATCGAATTGCTCGATGTTGACGATGCTGGCCATTTCTGATGTGCCTGAGCCGCCATTTGATACCAAGATATCAAATGTAGCCTGTTATTGCTTAGGTGGAGTATTGTTTCTTTTTTAATTACAAAGTAAAGATACTTTTTAAAAATGTTCTTAAAATTTACAAATATGTACATTTCATATCGTACATTCATATTTAGTATAGTAGTTTTGGATGTGGACCTGGTTCAACGTGGTCTAGATGTGAAAAAAGCAGCAAAATGTCCCTGTTTTTCATTTTCACAAATAGAATAAAGGTTTCACAAATCTAAAACTGTGTCTTAAAGCGTCTCTGTCCTCTCTGGGATAGTCTAGTCCAGGTTTGACAAGTCTAGGTATAGTAGTTTTGGATCTGGACCTGGTCCAATGTGGTCTAGATGTGAAAAAAGCAGCGAAACGTCCCTGTATTGCATTTTCACAAATAGAATAAAGGTTTCACAAATCTAAAAGAATCTTTAGTTTCTCTGGGATAGTCTAGTCCAGGTTTGACAGGTCTATGTACAGTGGTTTTTGTAAGAGGTGCAAAAAACGGAGGGTCGTCGCTCAGCAATAAATTTCCCTTAACTTTCCCCTTAACTGCCGAATCCGAAACCAAGTTCAGCGTCGTAGGATGACAACATGACCAACACCGCTTTCAAATACGAATTTAAAAGAATTTCCATACCTGGAAATATTTGATCAAATGTTCCCTGCTGAGAAAAAGTTCTAGCTGTCCTTAGTCTTCGCAGGTAATATAGAGGAACGAAGGAGGCGTGAAGGAGGCGTCATAATACCAATACATGAGAACAGTACAGTTCCCGTGAGTGTGAGTGTGTGTGTGGCTGTGGCTGTGCAGTATTTCTGGTATTCTCGCTGACTCACTGTGTGTGAGTCAGTTTGTTGTTACAAAGAGTACGGTATCCTGTACCTGACTCAGAGGGACTCCCGATGTAGCTAGGGTCTTTGTTGTGGATACTGTAAAATGATTAATAAATAACAGAAGTTGTGTCTGCAGGTCTCTTTTCTCATACACACACACACACACACACACACACACACACACTCCCGAACCAGGGACGACCACCCCTTTCCCTAACCCGGAAATAGTATCCAACCGGGGTTTACCCACCCCAATCCCCACCCCTTACCCTAAACAGGGAGGTGTGAGGTGGTGGCATAGAGGGGGGTGTTTCCAGGACGCTGGAATACACAGTTAAGCCTTGTTGAGGTGCCGTGGGCCTAACTTAACGAAACATCGGTGAAGGAAGGTGCCCACTTGATAACCCCAACGACGTGCTGCATACCGCTGTTGGCTAGGGTAGGTAATGGCCATCTGAGGAATGACTCTGTAGATCTATGACGGTGTAGCCTGATGTCTGCTCTGGTGTTGCATCTGATGGTGGTTATATCACTCGTTTGTTTTGTACACAGGATGGTGAGGCCCTTCAGAGCCTCGTAGTTCTGCATTCCATCTCTCTCTGTGTTTAGCAAACTGACATGCACACATGTACATGCATATAGGGGTCTGGAAGTGGCAGTGTGTTCATCTGATGGATGGACATGTTCCTGAACTCTCAATTTCTCTCACTTTCTCCTACTTGTAGTGTCACCCATTTCCAATGGCCGGTCATTTTTAACCAGGAACACCCATTTTATGAAAATGATCTAAATGTATTTTGTGTGTTCAGATGCCCCGTGTGGACAATGTCATGGATATTTATTCCAATCAGATGAAATAAACTAAAAATTTGACAGGAACACAACACAAGGGTTAAAAGGCATAATTTGGCTTCCATTCATTTCATTCACTTTATCATTTAATAACACAAATACCAAAGGATGGGAAAGAACTAACATAAACCAATGTAAATTGATAGAAAGTTTTCAAACATTACACCACAGTATCAGTCCAAGTCAAATACAGTTTGCATTCAGTCCTTGCTTCATCTCATTGAGAGACCAGATCATGGTAGGAGCTCCCTGTGTCCCAAACAGCCTCTCTAAACATCCAGTTATTCATCTTTTGAGATGACCTACAGAGATTTGGAGCCAGCTTGATTCATTCTTTGATATTTTCCATGTGGGAACCTTTATAAAAAGTATTCAACAGACAAAAGACAATTGTTCATTGTTGTTTCAAAGAGGCTCATTGCCACCCTTTTATGAGGGGCTGGAGAAGGGCTTGATGAGACCAAGATCCATGGCTCTGACCAGGCATGTGCGTGCCACATCAATGACCTGCTGCCTTTTGGGATTGTCCTCCGCTTTGCCAATCACTGAGAGGATTTCCAACATCTCGCACTCAATCAGCTTCTTGGCCAGCTCATGGTCATCTGAGTTAAGCATGTTGAAGACAATCACCAGGCCGCGGTGCTGGATATGGGGGTTGTCGTGCAGACACAACCTCTGCAGGATCTCAAGCCACTGGGTGGTCTGTTGGGAGAGGCAGTATAGTAGGTTCAGTTAAATTCATTTCAAAAGGCAATGGTTGATGCCCAATTGCAACACCAGATTCAGACTCCTGCAGTATAGTTGGGTGTTATAAGAGCTAGCCATTACACAGAGCGAGGTTCAGCAAACCCGTCAGCTACGTTTATATGGTCAGCTCCTAAGGCAAAGGCAGACAGGGGACTCTAGTGTGTGCCAAAGTGTCCCACAGACATTTGAGTGGGGTGGAAAGGCCTTTAAATCAGCATTCACCATAATTTGACACTATTGAAATCAACAGGGATGAGATTCTCTTGGATTATTAGTATTGAGATGCTGTTGTACGCACCACCAGGGTCATCTTGGTGCTGAGCTTCTTATGGGCAGCAGTGAGCATGGCCAGAGCTCCAGACGCAGCCATCTGAAGAATTTCATCATCCTCACTACAAAGCAGCACCAGCAGCTTCAGTTTATCATTGCCATCCTCCATGTAACGTTCTTGAACCTGGAATACACACACACACACACACAGTTATTTTCTATTTAGTCATTCTAGACTTAACACATGTTGGGGTGTCACATTCACATTTCCTTTGTGCCATTCATACTATGTGAATGTTTCAGCTCCATTGTCCTGCATTTCCATTCTCCCCTCACCTCTTTACATGTCACAAGATTGCACATGCATTCAGTGGCAGCCTGTCTGATCTGGTCGTGCTCTTCAAACATGTAGTTCTCAATCTCTGGTAGAGCCTTCTCTTTCACAATCTTTACTCTGCAAAAGAGATGAAAGTTAAGGGGTGAAAACCAAATCATGCCACTGCATCATGTGTCGGCTGTAGTGCAGCCACTCCCAGAGTCCCCTTTAGACCAGAGGGCTTGTGTAGAAATGCTTATGCTGCCTGCATGAAATGTATTCATCATCATACCACCTGAGAACAATACAGTTCCCAGTGATCATAATCTGATTCAGAGAGTAACAACACCTCAATTTTTCACTGTAACCAGCCAGGTTGGTGAGGCTCTTCAGAGCTTCATAGTTCTGCATTCCATCTCTCTCTGTGTTTAACAAGCTGACTAAGGGACGCACCACCTCATAGACCTGAGAGAGAGAGAGAGAGAGAGAGAGAGAGAGAGAGAGAGAGAGAGAGAGAGAGAGAGAGAGAGAGAGAGAGAGAGAGAGAGAGAGAGAGAGAGAGAGAGAGAGAGAGAGAGAGAGAGAGAGAGAGAGAGAGAGAGAGAGAGAGAGAGAGAGAGAGAGAGAGAGAGAGAGAGAGAGAGAGAGAGAGAGAGAGAGACTCAGTACATTTCCATCAGATGTAGCTGGGGTCTTTGTTGTAGATACTGTAAAATGATTAATAAATAACAAAAGTTGTGTCTTTCTTACCCATCTTACCCTATGATGTATTCATCATAATACCAATACATGAGAACAATACAGTTCCCATGGGTGAGTGAGTGTGTGGCTGTGTAGTGTTTCTGGTATTCTCGCTGACTCTGTTTGGAGTACGGTATTCTGTCCCCGACTCAGAGGGACTCCCTACATTTCCATCAGATGTAGCTGGGGCCTTTGGTAGATACTGTAAAATGATTAATAAATAACAGAAGTTGTGTCTTTCTTACCCTCTCACCGGGGAAGGCAATCTCTGGGTTTGAGATAGCGGCAATCTTGGCGAGGGCGTGGCAGGCCTTCACCTTTCCATCATTTGTCCCTTCCAGAGCCAAAGGTATCAGAGCCTGAGCACAGAGCCACAAATAAGAAAATCTCTATTTGTGCCGACTCTATGAAGTGGTGTTCTCTACAATAGCCTGACTCACATGGTCAAGCAGTGAGTATAACTTATTACAACCAGTGTAGCAAGGTGGAGGAAGTGTAAGATTGTTGGAAGCCCCTTCCTCTGGCAACCTGACTTGCATCCAGGGTGTAAAATAATCTGTGATTAAACAGCTAGAATGAAAACCAGCAGGGCTCTGGGTCTAGTTAACACTGTGATTGTCGTGGGGACTTTGACTACAGAACTTCTTCCAACCGCTTCCAACTAAGGGGGGGATGAGTTGAAGAGTCTATAGTAAATAGTTTTCAGGCCATTAAATGTTGAGTCAGTTATGTGGTGTTTCTGGCACACATCATTGACTCACCTTTCCTATGAAGTGGTGTTCTCTATAATAGCCTGACTCACATGGTCAAGCAGTTTAGCATAGCATATTACAACCAGTGTAGCAAGGCG
This sequence comes from Hoplostethus mediterraneus, assembly GCA_034670385.1. Taxonomy (NCBI): domain Eukaryota; kingdom Metazoa; phylum Chordata; class Actinopteri; order Trachichthyiformes; family Trachichthyidae; genus Hoplostethus; species Hoplostethus mediterraneus. The sequence continues at coordinate 8,474,306 of JAXDDW010000002.1, forward strand.
GAGGAAGTGTTCTAGCTGTTTAGCCGTTTTGTCACAGGTAGAGTGGTTCATTCTAGCTGCGACTAAACAGCTAGAATGAACCACAATGACAAAACACTTCTTCCAATGATGATTATTTTACAACCTGGATGCATGACGATTATTCCAAGAAGGGGGGGGGGGGGATGAGTTGAGACTCAGAAATTAGTTTCCTCTGAAATAATTTGAAACTGACAAAAGTAATTAGCATGCATCATTGTTTATTCCATATTTAATATAATAAAGACTTTGCTTTTGATTTTTGATTCAACAGAATATTTTAAATAATAAAACAAAGGAAAATGGCATGGACAAAAATGATGGGACCCTTAACCTAATATTTTGTTGCACAACCTTTAGATGCAATCATAGAGCTGATGTGACTTGCCAAAAAGCTCCAGTTTTAACTCATCAAGGACATTCTCCCAGAAGCACTGTGGCTTGTCAATATGGATTTTAGCAAATTCCAGTCTGGCTTTTTTATGTTTTTCTTTCAAAAGTGGAGTCCTCCTGGGTCTTCTTCCATGGAGCCCACTGTCATTCAAAAAGTGACAGATGGTGTGATCAGACACTGATGTACCTTGACCTTTGGAGTATCTCTTTGGAAGTTGTCCCTTGCCTCTTTTTCTACCATTCGCACTATCCTTCTGTTCAATCTGGGGTTGATTTTCCTCTTGCGGCCACGTCCAGGGAGGTTGGCTACAGTCCCATGGACCTTAAACCTCTTAATAATATTTGCAACTGTAGTCACAGGAACATCAAGCTGCTTGGAGATGGTCTTATAGCCGTTACCTTTAGCATGCTTGTCTATAATTTTCTTTCTGATCTCCTCAGACAACTCTCTCCTTTGCTTTCTCTGGTCCATGTTCAGTGCACACAATGATACCAAACAGCAGAGTGACTACTTTTCTCCATTTAAATAGGCTGAATGACTGATTATAAGATTGAAGACAGGTGTGATACTAATTAAAGAAAACAATTAGTTTGAAATATCACTATAATCCAATTATTTATAATCTTTTCTAAGGGGTACCAACAAATCTGTCCAGGCCATTTTAGAATATCTTTGTAGAATAAGCAATCATTTATTTATTTTTACAATTTCTTTGCTTTAGTCTGTGACATACCAAAGGCATGCAGGTATATAATTTCAGCACTTTTCAGGAGGAATGAAGCATTGTTTCAATGAGCTGTAAGGGTACCAACAAATTTGTCCACGGGTCTGTATGTGGTGTTTCTGGCACACATTATTGACTCACCTTTCCTCCACCATGGGCTATGATAGTACCACGATCTTTGGGATCCTCTGACAATGCTAAGAACACCCTGAGGGTAAAAACAGAAAATAACTGTATATTAATGACAAATATTTCTGGATGATATTGCATTTTCAGGAAGAAGAAGTGGGGTAAATCAGCCTATGTCTGGGCTTGCATCACCTCCTTTGTACTTAGGACCATTTTGTTAAAACATTTTCAGTACGAAAAGGGCATGAGTCTGATTGTAAATGAAATTACAATTTGTTTAGAGTGGATTGGATTGATAGATGTTGTTTTATGCTATGTAACAATCATGTGAATAAGTTTGACATGATATCAGAATGCCTTGTTACTTCGCTACAAAAGGAAATGGCTGCCTTGGCACCTTGCCAGCATCTCTTTGGTCTGGTCAGTCAGGATGAAGTTGTCTGCTTTGACCATGACAGCAAGAGCTGATGTGACTCCAGCCTTCAGCATCCTTTTCACTCTCTTGTCAATAAAGTCTTTCTTGTCCTGAGAAAATAAAGCAGGCCATACTGTTAACACATCATTAGTGTCGGTGAAGAGTAATGTGTGTGTGTGTGTGTGTGTGTGTGTGTGTGTGTCAGTGATTCGTGGAGTGCTACTTTCCTGCTCATTGCTACCATTGGATACAATAAGCCTCTGTGAGTGATTTAAAAGTTGCTGAGATACAGCATGACAGCATAACCACCTGTTACTCTCTATATGACAAAAATGTCTTTTGTCTTGAGTTACACTCCCTCCCACTCCCTCTTACCTTGGGGTGCTGCTCAGGCACATGCTGTTTAGAGAACTTGGCCAGTTGAACAAGCTCAGGCATGATGTCCTTTTTGTCATAGCTGTTGGTGCAGTTAACCAGGGTGCAGGCTACTGAATACAAGATGGTCTTATCCCTTGACTATTGACACAGAGAAAGGAAAAGATGATGCATGCTGTAGCCTTGAGCATTATGAACATTTCCCACACTAGGCATAAGCATTACAGCTACCAGCTGATGTACTGTCTTCATACCTTGGCCAGTTCAAACATGGCTTTCATAGCAGGCTCATCCTCAACAAAGTCATCCTTCACATCAGCATCATTAGTCAGATAAGCCAGACCCTCAATGGCCCACTTCCTTGTTCTAGTATCAATCTGGGGATTGCACAACCACCTAGAAGTGTGAGACAAGAAATGTTGACCAGTAAATTTGTGCTCATGTGTCATGTGTCACGTTCATAAGGGTGAGTGACTCACTTTCTGCACTGCTTGGCCAGCTTCTCTGTAGAGCCTTCTGCAAACTGCCTCATACTGTAATCATCACCACCGGCAGAACCGAGTTTACAGAGACCCTGGGGAGGACATGTACATGCACGCACGCATGCACACACGCAGACAAACAGATTTTTAGGGGGAACCTAGAATAAGTGTTGTCTAATCTAAATTCTCTATCGCTACTGAAGTTTTGCTCAGGCTGTACATGGATGACACTCTTGCTATCATCAATAAAAAAAGAGAGGCAAACTCACCACCAGTGCACGTATCTTAATCTTCTCATTCTTGGTCTTCTTGTAAATGTCCTTGAGCAGTGACACACCGTTGGTGATGATGAAGGACGCACGACTCATCTTCGTGGAGGAATGGATCAGCGCTTCCACGGCAACCATCTGGTCCACCTCACGTTCAGAGCCACACAGCGCCACCATCATCTCCATGACGCCTTGCCGTCCGACCAGGGCGTTACCAACATCGAAGGGACCCTGCAGCAGCCCTGAGATAGTGTTGATAGCATGAATGTTTCTATCCATGTCCTTGGGATCAAACTTGGATCTGTGGAAAGGGAAGGGGAAGAAAGGGGACAGGATAGAAAGGAGATTGAGTAGGTAATCCATAGATAAACAATAAAAGTGTTTTATACAAATACACAGGAAGTGCAAATCAATAAGAAGACAAGCTGGGGAATGTCTATGCACTATGGCGTAAAGACGGGCCCTGTATTTGAAGGACATACTTGATGTATTCATCACAAATGTCCCTGAAGTTGTCTCTTTCTGGGTCACATTTGAGGTCGTCGTATATCTTGTTGAGGAGCACGCTGGCAATCAGCTGTGTGTTCTCCGTCATGGGCAGCTGGTCTGGCAGTTCAGGAACCTGACCACACACCTTCAGGATCTTCTTCAGACCTGGAGAACAAGCACATGCATGTGCAGTTGAATATTTGTTGAATACAGCTCGTCAAGTAATCTGAGATGAATCTGAGATGATCTGGTGAAAACAAATGAATACCACCTAACACAGCTGTCCCACTCACCATGGTCAATAGTGAAGAGGGTTTTGGTGTGGTCTTGTTCTTTCTTGTCTTTGCGAGGCACATTCTTGGTCAGGAGGTTCAGGGCCTGGTCTCTGCCATGGCCAGACACCTTCTTACTCCCAACCATTTCCAACAGGGAGAGCAGAATGGTCTTCAGGTCCTTGGATGCATCTGCAAAGGGACAGATAATATATTTGTTGTATCTCTCAATGGATAGTGCAGTAAAACACCACCTACAATGGAAACAGCATAGCAGCAACACCATACCACAGCTGTACACGGCTGTGAATCTATGGGCTCAGATCTCATTTCTGCTAAAGATACAGATTATGATTCTGCCTCACCCAAAACCAAGGCTTCTTCTTTCCCATAAACCCTCTTATCTCCACCCGTGAGGGAGTCGTTGATGCACTGGAAGAGGTTGCATGTTGCCAGTGCAATCTCCTCATTGTCAACAGCCATGATGCTGCACATCTTATCAATGCCCACCATGTGAATAATGGCCATTGCCTGTATAGGGGAAGTGAATAGAAAAATATGAAGACATTTGGATAAAAAGTGATATTAAAAGTTTATATTATTAGCATCATACTTATAATTATTATAGTTTTTATTATAGTTTATTTATTATACTATAGTATAGTTTTTTATTTATTTTTTCAAATGCAAACACACAATCTCAATATAAAAGTGATATAGCCCTCAACATATCCCCTTATCTCTCTTCTGTCCTGTGCTCAAAGCTCACCCGAGCTTTGTGCCCTGTGCACATTCCAGACAAGGTACGGATAGCAGCCAGGATCATTTCTGGTTTGCCGGTCTCTATCATGTTGAGCAACAGAGGCACTCCATTGTTCTGGAAGATTCTCTCTGCTCCTGCGTCCTCTCTGGACAGGACAATCAGGTTGTTGGCAGCCTAGACATAAATGAAATGTAACAACAAAAATGTATATATGTATATGTATATCCATATTCAAACAACAACACAGGAAGCTCAGGCAAATATTTTGCAGCGAAGTCAGAAAATACCAACTTTTTCCCTTTTATCTTTTTCCATTTCCTCATCGAATAGAATGTCAAACATGTTCTGCACCCTGGAGTCTGTGGAGAACGATGTTTTGAGCTGTGGAGAAAGGAAATGTAACTTTGATCATCCACTGTATCAGTAAAACAACATTTGACATCAAATAAATCCAGACAGATACCACCGGGGTGTTGACGGTTGATGTTTGTGACCAGTGTATTTTGAGTGTGGTACATGCACCATGTGCACAAATGTCCATTTTCCCATAGTATCATAGAAGATTAAATTCAATACCATAGAAAAGTAACCCTAATCAATCTTATTTTTCAGTGATAAGATCATGTTGAATACATAAAGCGTGTGTTGATTTAATGACAGATTAGTGAATGCTGAGTACATAGAGTGGGAAACATTGTAGTAGTCATTATGTGTGCACCAATGTTACTGAGACAAATTCCTATACACATTTTGGTTTGCTTCTGGTTTAGCTGAAATGCTCTTCTATTCTGGTCTGTATGTATATTCCATTATCTTGCTGGGCTACTGACCTTAGCCTGGATCTCTGCCCCGAGCCTGCGAAGAGTCTCCAGGAAGGTTTTGTTCTTTGGTTCGAGGGTGGCACATCTCTGTACATCCTTGAATGCCATGTCCAGTTTGCCTAGCTTCTCCAGAGCTTGGCAACGCCGGTACAAGGCTTTAATATCTGCTGCATCAACATCAATAGCTATTAAAGAGGAAGAGGAATACACATTAGTTATGGTGAGACAGCTAGAGCTGGTAGACCTTTGGTTTGAGGTAATTCTGTATTTTTTACTTATTTTTTACCTCTGGATGCATCAGAGGCTGCATTGGTGTAGTTTTCCTGGAAGAAAATGTAAAATGTCTCAATAACAAAAGATTCAAAATGCAAGAAAAATTACAAATGTACTTAATCTGGTTTGTGTGTGTGTGTGTGTGTGTGTGTGTGTCTGTGCTTATTTGTTTGTGTTTACTGAACTTGGGTTTACCTTTTTCAGGTAGCAGGCGGATCGGTTCCTGTGAATGACAGCCAGCACCTTCTTGTCTTTGCACACCTTGATGGCGTTAGTGTAGCACTCAATGGCCTTGTCAACATTTCCTTCCTGGAACTGTTTGTTCCCCTCATCTTTTAACTGGATTGGGTCTCCCATCTGATAGAAAATGGGATTATTGATTATGAGGTCTTAAAATCTAAAGATCATGGAAAGTTGTATATTTCATGTTGCATCAACCACTTGTTTTAAGTGACAGTTTCATATCACTAATTAAAACATAATTGAACCACTTCAGTGTTTGTCAGTTCAGTCTTTGCCTCCATCCGTGTAATGACAGTACTAAAACTGTAGTAAAGCTGTGAGAAGTTCATATAAAAGTCAAACATTTATATTTGGAGATTTCTGGATAAAGGCACATATTTCAACCAACAACCAGGGGGTAAAAACAGCTGAGCAATTTTATATTTGTTTCTGGGCTTTAAAATGTGGCAGTAACTCACAATTCAAGAACAATACAGAAACGAATTCTACATGCAACTTGAAAAATAGCCGGGTAATCATATTTTAGCACATGATAACATTAGGGTTGGAAAATGTGTTTTCTTACCATTCTTACTATTCAGTCTCCCGCTGACCTGGGTCTCCCTTAGCAAATGGCCAGGCACATGTTATCTCTAACTTTAAATGGCTTCCCCTCATGCCTTATTTGGGCACGGCCTCGTACCCTAGCCGGAGCCTTGCCACATATACAGCTTTGCTAATGGACAACCACCATCTACTCCAGCTCTTCTGATAGGCAACCACTGTTTGCCCCCCTTACTCTGTCCCAATCCCTGTACCCCCTGCATTCCCGCATGTCACTCAAAAAAGAAGCAAATCTGTGTTGAAGCTATACAGTACCTTCACGACTGTGTGTTGCGTGCCTTGCTTGATCTTCTCTTACTTTTCTTCCTATTTTTTTCCTGCTTGGGTAGTCTGGAGCTTCAGTCCCTGATTGTTCCAAACTTTTTGTCTTATGTAAACCCCCCACCACCTCAGGTTATATTTATAATGGATCTCGATGAGGTGGGGCAGAACCAAGATGGATCATCTCTGATGAGCGATAGGGGTCTACTCAAATCACAACAAAAGCCATAGGAAGAACTTTGAACCTAAGACCACGATCAACTGCAAATTACGTTTGCTGCAATATATAGCTTTCAAATGTCTCAACATACAAGGTATTATCAACAAACACTTACAATGCAGCCAAAAAAAATGTGTGTGACAACAAGAGCCATCCCCTTGAAAGTTGGTCTGGTCCTGATAGTGTCTATTTAGGGAATAGGTATGATGACAGCTGAGAACTCACCAGCAAATGTCTGATGCCAAAGAGGTGGGGGCAGGGCTGCAAGAGTGTGTGCTTGTAGGGCGGGTGGGGGGGGGTGGGGGGCGGCAGCTGTAGGACCACAGAATGACCTGGCAACTTCTGGAAAGAGAAGGATCTGGAGTCTGATATGACACGTGTTAACTACATTTTGTGTGTGTGTGGATGTGTGTGTATGCGGTCTGGGTGTGTCGGAGTATAAAACAATAAACTAGAGACCGTTAGATCATTTCTCTAGTCTAAACTGTTAGTGGGTAGAAGAAGAAGGACTTTATTCGCAACATTGCACACACTATACATGCAGGGGGGAAGTGGCCGCACAACACACACACACACACACACATTTTAGAGTGTCCAAGTTGAATTAAATCTGCTCTCTTTCCCATCCCCACCGATCTTCCTCCAAACCGGCCAGGGAGCAGAGGGCGCAGACGATAGCCGCACCCGGGGACCAATTCCAGGGGTATTGTCTGTACTGGATATTGCATGTTTTTAGACAGGGTTCTTTCCAGGAGGAGACCCAAGTGAACACGGGGAGAACATGCAAACTCCACACAGAAAGGCCCGGGAGATAAAACCACCTGGGCACCCCAGACTCACCAGCGCCCCAGGCGAGAATCGAACCCAGGACCTTCTTGCTGTGAGGCAGCAGTGCAAGCACTGCGCCACTGGTTAGCTGACTACATTACATTACAGTCATTTATCAGATACTTTTATCCAAAGCGACTTATAGAGGTGATAGTTGACGCTATGTGGGGATCCAACCCACAACCCTGAGACTGAAAGTCTGATGCTCTACTGACTAAGCTATCTGAGCCGGCTGTCTGGGCTGGGCTACTGTCTTGTTGAAATGACTCTGTGGCTACAGTGGATGACGACACATTGAGCCTGGCAGCATTCATTTATTAGCATTCGTGTGCTGTATCATCAGAACCCACTGTAAAAATGGCACACACTGTCCCTTGAGTTTATCATTTTCATGCATACTTATTGAAGCTTCATCATGGCGCCTGATTCCTACTTTGTCTATTTTTCAAAGGAAAACATTTTAGCACATGAAGCCCCAAACTCCGTCTCCACCACTTTTCTTCACTCTGCTTGGAGTTCTTTGTTCTCTGTGACTCAGGGTAAGTTAGTAAACATTTGATCATCTGACTATTGAACTGCTATATGCTCTATTATGTACTGTACAGATTAAATTAAACCTGTGCTTTGTTAACATTCCCTGGGAATTGGGGGTGCTTTGACTATTTTACTAGGCTCTGTGTGTAAATACTGGCAAGATTCAAAAGGAAAATGTCTGACTCATCATGGAGTTTCAGAATGACGGGCTGGGTTTGGAAAATACTGATGTGAGATTTTGCAAATGGGTAACAGATAGACACTTTTACTACTTTGGGGGCCATAACTTCTGAACTAATTATGACTAAGTTAACTATGACTATGACTAAGTCCTGGATTAGTAAAGCCAAAAAAAAATACCAGCTGCTTATTTAAGGTGTTTACTATAGATATACAAAGTTTTGGACAAATATTGTGTTTGGAAGTGTGGCTAATGGGCAAGAGAAAATAAAAAGTCATGGTAACGGATGGACAACAACAAGTAATATAATATTTATACATTTATTTTACTACATACAATGTTATTTAAAAAAAAATTACAATGATATTTATATTCAGTTAATTGGACAATTCAAGTACATTATTTAGGTACTTTATAGTCTATAAGATAGGCACTTCAGTTCTGTTGCACATGCATTTTACTGGAAGTACACTCGGCTCTTGAGAGGCATCAGCAGTGGCCCCTTATATACTGCACACTGGTTTTCTCACATTAAACATCAAAGAGGTGTGAACTCGATTGCCCTGTACTTAGACATAGGTGTGAGTCACTTATAGTTTTCAATTGAGGGTCCAGTACTTGTAGATTTGCTCACTTGAAGGGACTTATTTTGACACCTAATGGGACAAAGGAACACATTTGAATGGGTTGCAAAGTGAAAACAACCCTGGATGAAACCTGTCAACTGATCAAGGTGTCTCTACATATCACACCTTATATATCCCTTTTAAGTTCAACAAAGATGACCTTTTGAGCAAATCATGCATCTTATTTTGCTATTATGAATAGCATAAATTGGACATTATATATGATAAAATATAGAGGGTAATTTGATGTAATTTATATGTCAAACAATGGTAAGGTAGCCCAACACACATGGTAACGGACTTCAGATGGTAACGGATGGACAAAATATAAATGCAGATTTTCCCATGATATCACAATAAATATTCAAATCTGACTAGTCCATGTTCAAATGGGACCTAATATCCTTGCTTTCTGAAAGTTTGAAGATTATAGGTAAAAAATAAATACCATTTTGCGGTAACGGATGGACAGCCAATTTTTAGCGGTTACTTGATTTTGCTGGCTAAAATTATTTTTCATAAATATTTCATAATTTTGTTTACCATATATGTTTTATATATTAAAAGTGCTTTCTAAAAAGCTAGACATAACTGAAATACACCCAGTAGTTACGGAGTCCTGACTGATTACAAAATTGATACAAATCATGACGGTCCGATTCCTTCAGATTCTCAAAATAGAAACAATATGCTTTTAAAAAATATAAGGTTTGATAGCAATAGCAAAGTTTTTTTAAATTAATAATAAAGTAAGTAATATTGTTTAATGCTTTTATTCCTCTATTCCATTTATAAGAACAAAAAAAATCATGAAAGTGTTCCTTCTCATTGGTGTGCATGTCATATGTATTTCTCTGGTGGAGCATATTCAAAACAAATTCTCATCACCTCATCATCCAGGGAAGATGAGGCAGTCTGATGTCAATCAAGGGACAGGCTAGGTCCCTATATTGCATGATGTGAGTTGAATCAATGTAAATTCATAAAAGAAAGGAGGGAAGGAAGGAGGAGATAACAGCAGTGCTATCTGTGAGTATGTATACATTTTGGATGGGGGATCTCGTTCCATGCCAACTCGAGATGGACAGCGTGGACCATTTTGAGAGAAGTGGACTCACAAATATTCAATGGTTATTGTGACTAATAATAAAAAGCTGTTTGGTAGAAGGAATTGTTCTCCTATATGAGAATAAAAGAGGGGGAAAGGAAAAAGAGCAAGACAAGCTTATAAAACATAACATTGCACAGAAAGCTTGGGGCCCGAGACACGCCTGGCTGGTCTTAGCCTTCACCGCTAGGAGGCAGCATATCACAAATAACGTACTCACCTGTTCGGCATGTTTCTCATACAAGATCTAGTCTTTAGGGATAGCACTACTAACACAAGCAACTTTGTTTCTCTGTTATTTTATCTTTGACACGTTCGACTTGTTTTTGATTAAACTTTAGTTACCTGTCTACTGTATCTGCTACTGTACGAGTGACTGAATGTATTTGTTGACGTATGTAAATGTCAAAATTGATATAACATCACTTTTCTAAACTGTATAGTTGCATCACGAATGTGTACTTCCGTCGTGTACGGAAACCGGGAACATGTGTCATCCTCGCTGACAATTTTTTTGTGTTTACAATAAATAGCAGCATTGTTCCTTTACTCAAGCTGTCATGCGCAGTTCCACTCCCATCAGGTCATCCGGTTTCCCTCCCTTCATGAGAGCCTGGCAGTTATCACAAATACACCACAATAGAACTTCCGATTTTGCATTAAAAGTAAAGGCTCCTTGGTTGTATCGTCATCAAAGGCAGTAAGTGCAACTGGCACTTTTTGTGAGTTTGGGTAGCATTATCTGTAATTTCAATATTTTATTTTCAAACTCTTTGAACTCTTCTTATACTACTCTATAGTTCACTTTTCTTAATAATATGTATGTAGCCTACATGGTTACAGCATTTCGTCAACATGGCTTTAGGGCCTTGGCGCCACTGCATGACCCATTGATGACCGCAAGAGTGCGACAATCCTACACGGCTAAAGGCAAATTGTGCTTTGAAACTATATTTGCCTTAAGCGTAACAGTCACATGTGCAACACTGTGGATGTAAAATATTTTTTTCCAAAATAATTAAATTCAATCCTACATGGTAGAACAGCCATGTATATTGCCTGTCAGATTCCAGGATCGGCTGAATTTGCAGAATCGCACAGATCGCAGATGGTGAAATGTATATATGCTACATATAAATGATCAAATACGTCCGCTCCAGAACCGGAATACATATGTGACATTTATGCTCCATGAGACTGATGACAGGATGCCATGTCAGGTAATAAAAGATTCAATGCATTCGAAACGGCCAAATATGAGACAATGTAAAATAACTGGCTAGATACGAGGATTCAAGAGAGCAGAGATGTAACATTGTGGTGAACAACATATAAGCAAAATTAACAAACATAAATTAGCGATCCGTGTGTTTATTTTGAAAATATTGGAACGGAAGTTGCTCTGTTATTCCTAGTGACTTTACGCAGGTTCATTCTGCTCCCTGCATCTTCCCGACCAAAGACTCACAAACATAAGTAGCTAGATTAAGCTCGAATATAACTATTTTGTCGTGTTTCTTTTAATTATTTAAGTAATGTAGAATGGCGTCTTGTTTTGGGAAAATTGTCGTTGGTACTTATGTGGAGATAAAGCGCAGTGATGGTAAGTTCCACCCTATCTATTCTTTTTTCCCTGGTTCTGTGCAAGTTGTTTGAAGATCTTTGTTGCTGTGGTGCTGTTGAATACAGCAACCGTTGTCGTTGACTGCAGAGCGTAACGTTAGCTGTAAGATAACATTAGCTGTGTCAGGGTGGAGTACTTTACCACGGCCAAAGCCTTTGGATGAGCCCCTACCTTTGTTAGCAAGCTCTCCTGCGAATTCAACAGTTATATATCGTTATTTTTTATATTGGTAACATCAAATGCTTCTAGTTAGACATTTACGTTGCCAAATAACCAACGTTAGATGTGCCGTCTACCTTAATAACGAACAAGCACTCATTAACTAACGTCAGCTAGCTAACTTGCTAAGCAAGCTAACATTAGCTCGCTAGAGTACCAGCAGCAGGAGATTAACGTCAGGGCAGCCAACGCTAACGTTACCGGCTTCATTAAACGGTCGGACCTGGCCAAGATCCATCTAGCTAACGTTAACAAACTGGATTGCTCTTTGGCTTTATCATTTTGCCTACGAACATCATCTAGTCCGCTAAATCTTTATTCAGTTAACGATGTGATGGGAAGCCCATTGAATGAGACCAAATCTAGAATAACTGTTGCGACCATTTATTGTAAATTGGTCATCCTATGGATTGGCAACGTTAATCACACCACATAGACTTATTCAGAGATCTGTTAACTACATTTATTTATTTTTAGATATCCAATAAGTGCCTCAGAGGTGCTGTGTAGTGGGACCATCCCGTGGATCCCAGGTATCCTGTCTAAAATAATCTAGGCCAGGATAGCATGTGGTCACACAGAGTAGTATCTGAAACACCTGTATTGGCTATGCCTATTACAGAGGTGTTGCCTATCCGTAACTGTTATCAGGGAGAGACTCGGATTACAATGCATTGGAGCTTCTGTTTTACTCTAGAGTGATTGGAGGGGAAGTTGGAGAAAGAGAGAAGCCGCTTGTATGTCTCTTCTCTATCTGAATGTCTGCTTTATTGTAGTTGGAGTTCACTGCTCCAGGGCCAGGCAGCCAAATGACAATGACAGTTCATGTTATTCTGACTGCCCCTTCCAGGATTAGGCTACACCCTGAGGTAGTGTTATGGAGTAAACCTTTAAAATGGCAAATACCTTGTAGCACTAACTGTTTCTAAATAAACTGGTCAGATGCCAATGAGGTTGTGTTAGTCGCAGTAGTGGTGTTTGTTGTTGTTGTTGTTGTTGTTGTTGGTGGTAGTGGTGTCTCAACTAATTTTCTCTAGGAGCAATTGATCATACTCTCCTGAAGATCTGTGGTGAGCTGAGAGAGAGAGAGAGAAGCACAGCAGCTCTGAAGCAATACTGTACATCCATTTCCCAAGTGGTCGGTGTTCTGTCCTGAGTAGGGATTGCCCTCGCTCTGGGGGGTGGGGTGGGGGGGCTGGTGAAGGCAAGCCTGATTCAAGCTATTAACCACCACCCCATCTGTTGCAGCTCCCTTGATTCTGCCAGGACTCTCTCTTGCTCTCTTTCCTTTCTCTCCATGCCTGATATTAAAGTGCTGGCTGTTGAGAGCAAAGACTGATATAAAGGACCAGAACCAGCAAAGACTACCTCTAGCCGCTTTATCACCCCCATCCCTTGTGGCGTTTAGGTCCTCTCAATCTTGGTTATGGATTATCCACTGTTATTGGGCATCCATTTTTGTTTGAAATGATCTCTGACTGACTTGGTAATATCTTTTAAAGTAGAACAATGTAGAGAATCAGGACCAACAATCACTTCAACAATCAGACTGTGGGATCTCTCTCAATCTATGACACAGTGACACAGTTTCTAGGATGGGTGCCTTTGTTATTGTAGTGAAACTTATGCTTAGAGGGCTTTGTTTCTTGTCTAAGTAGAGCTTTGCCCCCCTTTGCGCCCCCTCAGCTAATGTGTGGTGTCAACACACTCACTCGGGTATAAAGTGGGACACAGTATACAATACATTGAGTCACATCAAGGCAAACACTGGATCAGCTGCTTTAAGATGATGTGATAGGAGATTTTATCTGACTTAGCATTTCTGTTCTGTCAAATAGGAATAGAATGTGATAATGCAGCATGCGATACTTAATTGATGCCGTACGCGGGCAGCTACAGCACAGCACGTCTGGTAGGTATTCTGTGTGTTCCTGAAGGACTCTTCAGCAGGGAGGATGTTTGCTTGAACCCAGGTCCTCGAGTTGAAGGGCAGTCTCTACCCTCCAAGCCACACTGCTTCCCTGGATATGGTGGGAGGGAGTTGTTAAGACAGAAAATGTGTTCTGATGATGGCTTTGTGCAGGTTTTTGTATGGCTATGCCTCTGGCTACAACAGGTTAGACGGGCCACCCTGCATACCTAGTGTTGTGTATGGTGCAACCGTGCAAACTGTCAGATGTTGTCTGCAGGCTGGATGCTCTATTAAAGTTAATATTAGGCTGTGTAGTTTGGAACATAAATACCATTCATCCACCTGGATGTGATATCTGAGTACATATCCGCATGTAGCCAACTTGCCTGGTCACATAAAATTTGTTGTCATTATTCATGATGACTTTCAAGATTAAGATTATTGTATCTACAACACCATTGTTTTGGCCACTATGCTGCCTTGTGTTTGTGGGTTTGGTTTAGATTTATCATTACACTGACCACTCCTGGCATTCCTGACTGTACTGCGATGTATGTGGACATTAGGGGTGGAGTGCGGTCAACTTAGTCACTTGTATTCATGACAAGTTGGTTTACTGTTATAACATACTCTGTCCTCTTCTGTGTTGTTAACGAACACAGCCATGGTTAGGGGTTTGGTTGCCACTGGGGCCACCAACACTAATAATGTATGTGGTACTGTATCCTGGTACTGTTTGGAGAAAAGCATCTACCAAATGGCATGCGTTACTGCAGGCTGAGGTAAATTGGATGTGGTGTTGTGTAACAAGACTCGCCCACATAAGCCATTAGGAATTAGTTATTGTTCTCTAATAACTGTTATACACTCAGCATGTTCAACAGTCTATGACAGGGTTGACCACAAGGGAAGGCTATGGTTTCACAGTTACCACCCTGACATCTGTCACTTTTTTTTTTTACATCTCTACTATTGATATTACTAGCAAAAAGTTTCCTTGAAAAAATTGAGAATGCCTGCAAGCAGCAGTATTTTGGAGGTGTCTGTGTCCCCAATGTAATCCTCACCCTGAATACTGCAGTCCCTGTCACAGCACCCTATGCTCTTGGCTAACTCTCCTTAAGTAGAGATGTGGCATCAAGCATCACATGCCTGTTGTTGCAGCAGCCTCTACTGTTGCCAGGGTTGCTCTGTAACCTACCTTGTCACAGTCCAACATTGGATTATGTACACTCTTAGCCACGCCTGGCAGTCTCTCCGCAGCTCTTTGAGGCACAGACGATATCCATAGTAAGCAGTAGTTACTGAAGGACTCTAAAGTGAGTTGCATGCGTTTACTTATTTACAAATGCATTTTGCATTGATGTGAACATTGAATTGTGCTAGTCTGTAACTGAAGTCACTGCTGCAGGGGACCTCAGTATTTTGTTGTGAAGGGACAAGCATCTCATCATGAAGTTCTCAAAAGATTGTCTCCATAATCCTGTAATATTGTGGTGTTCTTGTACTGGGACTAATACATATCTGCTCTTTATACATATGTGTATAAACTGCAATTGATTTGGTAATGATAGAGCACTTATTCACTAGGTACAATATTTGACCTTGTATGAAAATCAATTTACTGAATTGAAAGTGACTTGATTCCAGCCCTGGAGCATACAGTGGATACAAGGTTTATCCTGCTCTTTCTTTTATACAGTCACTTGGTTTGCTTTTCCTGCTGCTTGCCCATGTAAAACAATTGAGATGTAGAGCAGTGAAATGTTCAGCAGCTGAGAACACTAAAAGCATCTTTGCTTGTTCCCTGTCTGTCTCTGAATAATGGATACAGCGACAAGGCATTTCCCTGAACTGTGTTGGGAGTTTACAATGCACAGTTAGGCTCAGCTTGACAAGGATTGGAGGGTGGGCAGGCCCTTGGCAGCTGGTATTATTACCGTGCAGATAGGGGTGGGTGGGGGGAGCAGAAGCATTGGAGGTTAGTAGCAGCAGATGTGCTTGCCTCTATTATCAGTGATTTTTTCTAACGGGTGATTATCAAACCTCATGGCCAGATCTTACAAGACTAAGATTGGCCTGAGGGTATTGCCTAGCTCTAATCTGAAATTTAAAGGAGTCACTTTCAACATTTTGGTAATGAAAATGAATAACCTTGCAATATTACCGATGTTGATTTCAAAATGAAATACTATGTCGATTCGTGTTTTAAAGAACACAGAAAGCAGTGGGTCCAGTAGAGCAACGCTGTGCCCTAGATTGCGCTGTTTTCATGAGATTGTCCTTTCAGCTTGCGTAATGAAGTGTCTTTGTGTTTTGTCTTCGCAATTGCTGACTCGACTCCCCTCAGTTGTTCCTGCTACTACATCATAAAATGTTTTCCTAGACTGATCCTTTACCACCAAAATATCAGCAGGGTCAACTTAGGCTACGGTAAGGCCTATAGTAGATGAAATGAGTCAAAGTCTGAGTCTGCGTAAGCACTGCCAATACTGTTAGTCAGCATGTCTGATGTCTGCGTAACCCATGTCCATGATACTTCCACAGGACGAATACACCAGGCGATGGTGACCTCACTGAATGAGGACAACGAGAGCGTCACTGTGGAGTGGATAGAAAATGGAGACACAAAAGGGAAAGAGGTAAAGCACCATCACCGTCATTACCAGTCAAAGCACCAGCGGCACCATGCACTCTGCTCACCACAGCAATGAATAATGCATCTAAAGACATTCAAAAGCTGTGATGATTATACAACCAGCATGCATGTTCTACAGTCCCACCAGACATCACCCTCTGTACTCTGATGTGCATGAGCCCATAACTATAGCCATGCTTCTTCCCACACAGTATTTATATCCCACTAGCTAGCAACGTAGTCTCATTTGATTCTCTTTCTCTTGTATATTGATGTCAGGATTGTCTCTTAATATATTGACCTAGTTTGAGTAGTGGTTTATGATTTATTTGACTAATAGACTTTCTATTATAGTTTCCACTCATTTAATGTTATGAACCATCTTGAGGCCTTTGCTTACAAAATTCTTTTGAGGATAGAATGATCTATGTTTCTGAAATGTTGACTGAACAATTTTAGAGCTATAGAGCGTTTTAGAATGAAACCCATAAGCAGTTTGACACAGTTGACTGTGTTAATCCTATTCCTCTGTTTCTGGACAGATTGACTTGGAGAGTATATTTGCACTAAACCCAGACGTGGCTCCAGATGAGGAGATTGCCCCGAGCCCAGAGACCCCACCTCCACCTACACCCACATCTGTGAAGATCAACAAAATTGCAAAGGTGAGTACGTTACTCTATCTGGCCAGGTAACAAACCAAACGTCTTTTTCTTCTTCGTCATATTTTATTATAGATAGATGGATAGATGGATAGATGATAGATGGCTCTTTATTGTCCCTGTGGGGAAATTGCAGTTTGCAGCAGTACAATACAAGAGAGAGGCACACATCACTATACGATAAACAACTGGTCAACAGGCTGTATAAATATAGAATATAGAAGAAGAAATATACAAGAGGGGTTGAAGTACCGTTGTACAGTCAGATGGCTGTTGGCACAAAAGAGTGCTCGAAGCGCTCCCTTGTGCACTTATGTTATTGAGACGGTGGCTGAAGGAGCTTCTCAGCCCATTCATCTCATCATAGAGGGGGAGGATGGGTTCTCCAAGATGGATCTGATTTTAGACCCCATCCTCCCCTCACCTACCTCTTCCAGACTGTCCAGGCTCTCCCCCACAACTGAGCCTTGACCAGTTTGTTGATCTTGTTGGCATCCTTTGCCTTGATGCCTCCTCAGGAAGTACAGTCTGCCCTGACCTTTCCTGTAGAGGGCATCAATGTCAGACTGCATCTTAAGTGCCTGGTCATGCTCAGGTAGTTGTATGGCTCCAGTTGGCTGGACAAGCTAATTGATCCTGAGAAGTCCACTATTGCTGTGTGCTGCACAGTAGATGCAGATAGATGCCCAGGGAGCCTCCTCACAAGTTATTGTATACAGTAGGGTGATATGGCCTATTCTTTTTGTTTTGGACTGCCTGCATTATATCGGCAAGTTTAATCACACTTTTTTATAGATGTCTTAAGATATTACATTGGCAGCACCATCAAGAACACTACTGAGAACAAAAGAGGCTCCTGTAATCAGCAGTAATCTGATTCTCAGGATTTGTCTATTTCTGTATCTCTTCATGGTGTGCAGCCACGGGAGTCAGAGAGGGTTGAAAACTATGTGGAAACAAGTTGATGTTTTCTTTTCTCAGGTCATGACTGGCCATGAAATGTAAAAGTGAAATTGGGAATCACTTGTCCTTAATCCAAGATATTCTATCTTTTTAATTTTCTTGTAGAACCGTCGGACGATAGCACCCACTAAGAGTGAGACTCCATCCAGGGATAATAGAGGTGTGTTTTATATAGGACATTATTATTAATCTATTACTACTACTGCTGTTACCCTCAATTTAATTGTCATGTCTGCAATCTGTATTTAGTGTTGCGATATCAATGGTAGTGGTATTGATGGCAGAGATCATTTAAAACAAAGGTCCAGATGGATAAAATGTATCAGTGCACCAATATTATCACTGATATTGATATATTCTACCCTCAAAACCACAGGGCATATAAAGTTATTTAGTGCTCTGTTTGGATCCTGAGATGGTTGCGATAACCTTAACTTTAACTTTCCTAGAACATGTAGTAAGTACAGATATATATATATTGTATTTTGTTAAGATATCAACACCAGTCTCACTGACCCTATATGTCCAAATTAAATGGCGTCTTTCCTCTGACATCAGTGATTTCGACCCGGGCCAGACCCCCACCGCCTCAGCAGCCAGAGCCAGCACCGCCTCCACCATCCCAGCAGCCTGCTCAGCCCACCCAAGCTCAGACTCAACAGCAGCTGCAGAATGGTAATAATATAATCAACGCTGTGTATACTGTGTATATATATGTTTGTTTTGTTTATTATTATCATTATTATTATTATTATTATTTTAAATCTATTTCTCATCTGAACACAAAAAGAGAGTAATGAGTGCAAAAGACATTTTCATCTCGGAGTCTGTATTTGATTTTTTTCCAAAGCTTTAGGCTACTCCCCACCGAGTAGAGATGCAGCATGTAGGATTTTGTCATTACCAAATCATTGTGAAATTGGTTGTACTATTTTGTGAGTATTAGAGAATTAGTTTTTCAACTCACATTTTGTATCACGATCTGCAGAGAACACAGAGATTGTAGAAACGATCTTTAACTAAAAATATCTTACCCTTTTGTTGATCACATGTTAATCACAGAATCCTCACATCACCCACTATCCAGAAAGGAGTATGGACAGCTTTGTATGTATCACCTACATGTACCCCTCCCCCTGCCCATAGCGCTTTATGGTGATTCCAATATCGTTCCTGATAGATTCTGAAGATCATCTTGCCTTCTGACTTTTATGCTTCCAAAGTCTCTGCTCTATGCGATTCAAAGCTGTGGTGGCGAAGTAGCACACACACACACACACACACACACAATCCAACCAGCAGACAGGCTTTCTGGGTATCAGAGAGGGAGGAAAAAAAACTGATCGTGCTGCTGTTTGACTGTATGCGCTGTCTGTTCCTTCTCTAAATTCCGCTGACTCACACACACAAACCCACGTGGAGAAGCCTGTGGCGCTGTGTGTTATCTCTCTTGGCCCGGATAGAAACAATAACCTTGTTCTTTATCATCCTCTGCACCATCCCAGCATTACCTGACTTCTGATGAGCTAAGAAGGGAATGAGGGAAATGGCAGTTACCACACCTCACCTCACCTCAACCCCCGCCCCAAAAAAACAACTCCCCCTACCCCCCTTATGCTGCCATGTCCTGGTGCTGACCCAGCCCCTCTTCTCCTCCCAGATTAGAGCAGATTATTAATCCCTCTGCTCCAACATTCTGGGTTCTCAGGGAGGGGAGCCAGCAGGAGGCCAGGACTGTATTACAGGGCTTCAGCCAGCCTGAGCCAGGGCTAATAAGATAACGTTTTTTATATCCTCTGCAATAAACCTGGACGTTTCCTAACCTACGTTTCTAACCTGCATTATTCTTATTATGGTGACTGGGTTGTGATTGATAATGTGGACCTGAAATAACACTAATCTTTGGGTGCGCCATGCTGGGGAGATTTGGAATAACTTGTTTGTATATTGCTAGACACCAGTGAGGGTGTGAGGGGTTTTAGCAGTCTCTCAGGTACCCAAGCAAAGTCCAGTAATGTTTTAGAATGTAGATACACGGGTCACATGACGACAGCAGGGTTCAGACACTGTAAAGACCTTTTGGTTTTTTTCATGGAGAGAGTAGCTGGTGTGATACTGGAGGCAGTGTGTGCCAGTTGCCCCCTGTTTCAGCTCTGCTTTGTTAGATATAGTCCAAAAAAACCCCATAGACTTCACTTTGAATGAAGGCCAAGAAAATGGAAACACTGAGAGAAAGAGAGAAAAGGCTGAGATAGTCAGAGAAAGAGACTGAAACAGGGATGGAAAGTGGAAGAGATCTCCTTACAATGGAAGGCTATAAGTGGGTTCTGTGAAAGGCAGTGGAGTGATTGTTTTTTTTCTCATCATGGCAGCAAGGAGGAAGTCGAATTGTGTGAAGGAGGTGGAGAAACTGCAGGAGAAAAGAGAGAGACGCCGGCTTCAGCAACAGGAGCTCAGGGAGAAGAGAGCGCAGGTGCAGAAACATCATTCCCCTTCTTTCTCCTTCCTCTACCCTATCATGCAACGTCTGGCTGTGCCTGAGTTACTGTTTTTCAATTCTCTCTTGTTAGGCCACTATGATTATGAAAACCCAGAACAAAATATATCTGTTTATTGAGTCTGGATTTTAACATTTACGTTCCAGTCATTCTGTCTCTCTCTGTCCTCCCTCAGGAGGTGGACACCACCATCCCTAACTATGAGATCATGTACATGATCAGAGATTTCCGAGCCAGTCTAGACTACCGGCCCCTGACCACAGCAGATCTGGTGGGTAGACACTGTACAGTCTGCTAAATGACTGTAATGTAATGTAATGTACTGTGGGATTGTGGGTAGTCTCTTTCTCTATAGCTCGGTTCCCTTTATTGACTCTCTGCAACATCGTGATGAAATGTGTTTCTGTTCTCTTTTGTCCAGATTGAAGAGCACAGAATATGTGTTTGTGTGAGGAAACGTCCACTCAATAAGAAGGGTAAAGTTTTCCATCAGGGACTAGATTGGGTCTCCCTTTACAACATTTCCCTCCAAATCAAAACAGTTTACCAGTCTAGATATTTTGTGTGAATGTGTGTGTGTCTGGTCTGTACCATTGAAAGCCATTCCTCTGCTGCGTTCCAGAGCTGACCATGAAGGACTTGGATGTGATCACCATCCCCAGTAAGGACGTGGTGATGGTCCATGAACCTAAACAGAAGGTGGACCTGACCCGCTACCTCGAGAACCAGACCTTCCGCTTTGACTATGCCTTTGACGACAGCACCACCAATGAGATGGTCTACAGGTTGCTTTGATTTACATCTGGTTTCTTTTTTGAGTGTTGAACAGAATGAACAGCGCTAGTTCAGACTGATCTGATACCAAGTACAGACAGACACGGTGCAGGCTACAGCTTACTTGTGCAGATGGAGTAATGGATGAACGTGTGCTCGGTCTCATCCTACAGGTTCACTGCCAGACCTTTGGTGGAGACCATCTTTGAGAGAGGCATGGCTACCTGCTTCGCCTATGGACAGACAGGCAGTGGGAAAACACACGTGAGTTACAAGCAGTAAATCTTTCAATGCCCATATTTACAAACGTGTTCAAGTTTTCCAAAACTCCTAGATGATAACAATGTTTCATGGAACTTGATTGTGTTCAAATCTAATTGTTCTCCTTCAGGTGACACAAATAAATGCTTTGTCAAGAAATTTGCTGTATTTCATTGGATGCATTATTATCATCATCCTATTATCACAATGGAATAATCTATTTGTTTGTGTGTGTGTGTGTGTGTGTGTGTGTGTGTGTGTGTGTGTGTGTGTGTGTGTGTGTGTGTGTGTGTGTGTGTGTGTGTGTGTGTGTGTGTGTGTGTGTGTGTGTGTGTGTGTGTGTGTGTGTGTGTGTGTGTGTGTGTGTGTGTGTGTGTGTGTGTGTGTGTGTGTGTGTGTGTGTGTAGACTATGGGTGGAGATTTTTCTGGAAAGAACCAGGACTGTTCTAAAGGAATTTACGCATTAGCTGGTAAGTTGTTTTGTGCAACGTGTTTGGGTGTTTTGAAAAGCACCACCAAATAATCTGGTTGGGTTCGCTGTGCTGAGCGGCCATTTTCAGATCCCTCTTATCTGTTTTCATGCAGCTCGGGATGTATTTCTCATGTTGAAGAAACCCAACTACAAGAAGTTAGAACTACAAGTGTACGCAACCTTCTTTGAAATCTACAGTGGAAAGGTAAGTGATACGCGATAACCATTTTTGATACGTCGACCTGTTAAAGACACAGACATTGACCAATGCTGACTATGTGTCTGTGTTGTAGGTATTTGACCTGCTGAATCGTAAAACTAAGCTGAGGGTGCTGGAGGACGGGAAACAGCAGGTACAGGTGGTGGGGCTGCAGGAGAAAGATGTCAAGTGCACGGAGGATGTCCTGAAACTCATAGAAGTGGGCAACAGCTGTCGGTATGAATAACAATACAAAGGATAGAAAGTCTTACCGGCCTCACTGTGTCCACCGCTGCTGCCAGCTTGCCCTCCTTATTTTCATCTTTGCTTCTCTATTCCCTCGCTCTCAGAACATCAGGACAGACATCTGCCAACGCCCACTCATCTCGTAGCCACGCCGTGTTCCAGATCATTCTACGGAGGAAGGGGAAGATGCATGGCAAGTTCTCCCTCATTGACCTTGCGGGGAACGAAAGGGGGGCCGATACGTCCAGCGCCGACCGCCAGACTCGTCTGGAGGGAGCCGAGATCAACAAGAGCCTGCTGGCACTCAAGGTGTGGGTGTAGGGAAGCAAAATGGACAGTGATCGTGATCGTAGTAGCAGCAGCGGTAGTAGCTGTATTTGAGCGTGTCATGTGTTAAAATGATTTGGCTCCACTTTAGTCTATTCTTTTATTCGCCTGTGAACAGAAGAAATAAGTAGTGATTTTTATTTCCTCATATTATAGAAATGAGGCATTTAACAGATACTACTATTAGTATATATTCTTGATACATTACACCGTGACAGTAGTATACAGTTGCCGTATAATGCATCTCTCTTTGTTCCTCTATCAGGAGTGTATCAGGGCTCTGGGCCGTAACAAACCCCACACTCCCTTCAGAGCCAGTAAGCTCACCCAGGTCCTTCGAGATTCCTTCATCGGGGAAAACTCCCGCACATGCATGGTCAGTCCACTGCCTTCGTAAACAACCCGTGTCCAGGTTTTCATGTCTTTTCCAAAGATGATACGTCAGTTTTAAATGAATACTTAACTGATGACTTGCTATATTCATAAATAACTCTCTCGGCACAGATCGCAACGATCTCTCCTGGTATGACGTCGTGTGAGAATACCCTCAACACACTACGCTATGCCAACAGGTGGGAATACATTAACATACTTACTGGTGGTTGGCGTTAATACTTGGTTGACGTCTTTCATGGTGTACATTATTATGTAATGTTATGAAATGATAGCTCCTCCCATTCTACAATAATACCCAACAGCTTTTGTATAGATTGAAACGAGAGATACCAATATTTATAAAGTTAATAGAACATTGTGAACTTCTGTCTACTCTCGGTAGTTCTATCTGACTCTCTTGTATCCCCTCTGTCTTTCTTCTTGCTTTCTTTTCCTCCTCTCTCCTGTCTTCTGCTCCTCTGTGCGCTGGTGCTGCTGTGCAGAGTGAAGGAGTTTGGGATTAGTCCATCGGACATCCCCTTCTCCCAGGGCGGTCAGGGAAGTCGCCCTGAGCTCTCGCCCACCAATACCTTTGAGTACGATGACTTTGCTGCTACCTCTCCCAGCAGGTCAAGCACTCCTCAATGCACAACATGCACACACACAAACACGCACAACACACACACACACACACAGCGCACGCACTCCTTCCAGGTATTTATTACATTGCTCGTAATACACGTTCACTATGAGCACATTTAGCAGCCTCCATTCTTCATTCATCAGCTGCTCACCAAGACTTTCATCTGTTCCTGTCTTGATGTTCTTCCTCTCTTTCATCTGCATGATGCCTCTCATCCTCCTCTCCTGCTTTGACTTGTGCTTCCACTTTCATCTTTTGCTGAGCTGTGGATCATAGTTTTGTTTTTTTCTCACCGTCTCATGATGAATAACATAGTAATGTGTGTGTGCGCGTGTGTGTTCGTCCATCCAAGTGTGTGGGCATGTGTTGATGTGGGTGTGTATTTTGACTGTGCTGGGTATCTTTATCAGTTATGAGGCCTGGATCAAGCTGAGCTCTTGGATGACGGGTAGATGTGACATTTGGCATATTAAAAATTGTCATGGGAAATAAAGGTTGGTGTGATTAGTCAGCATTGTTGGGCAAGGTTTCCTGCTATATTCCTGCTATTCCTACCTTATAAAAGGTGCTCTATATTTTCTACACTTATTTTGTACGGTTGATATTTGGTGCGACAATAACACTAATACAGCTATTCAGTAACAGGGTGCGGGATGAGCTTTTGTTTGAGCCAACTCCCAGCAGATAATCCCTCTCACCCAGTCCTTATTAACTAGCACTGTACCAGCAGGTCAGAAACAGATCAGTAATACCTCATCAGCTCAGTCAGGCCTCATTAAACACAAGCTCTATCCATCCAGATGCCAGCCTTAAATACTGTCTGCAGAAATCCCTACGGGTGGCGTGTGTGATGTGTCTGTCTACTATAACATCAGTAGAGACGCCACTTGTGAGTGAAAAGGCCCTAATTAGCACACCCATTATGAAAACATGCCGATGCAAGGATTTTATTGAGGTTCAGACATGCACAGAGCTCAAACATTGTTGTCTCTCTGCCATTATGATGCTCCCATCACATGTGTCAGTGGTTATTTGACCTCACTCTTAACCCCATGCCCCCCGATCAAATAGCAGCCATGCTGAGAGTGGCTCTGCCTCGTGTCTGCAGGGTGAAGGAGCTGACAGGTGGACCCCAACCAGGTGATGGAGGGGGGTCGACCCAACATCCATGCAGTCAACCAGATGGATCTTTTGGACGAGGATTGGCTGAGCAGCTCGCCGCAGAGAGACGACCTCAAACTGCTCTGTGAGCAGAACGTAAGTACCCGGTGTCTGAAAAGGAAATTTTACTTCACACTCTTGTGTTGGCAAGCATCTGCCCTGTGAAAGTGCCCTTAAGCAAGACGCTGAAATCCTACCAGCTCCAGTGGCACTGTTCTGTAGCTGACCCTGCGCTCTGACCTAACAGTGCAATCGAAAGAGAATTTAACTGGGGATCACACACATGCAGGGATGAGACCCAATCAAAGGCTTTAGAGAGAAACTTGAAGCCTGCATTTAAAGAGTGTTTTGGCACATATAAGGCACTCTGACTATTCCAACAACTGGGAAGGTAATAGGTGAAAGCAGCTTTGTCAGTTTTTGACTTCATATCAACTAAGCGGTCAGTGCCAGCAGACCTAGAGGGACCTAGCCGGCTCATATCCTTTGATCGAAGTCAGAGATGTATTGTAATGGAACAGTGGAGCCTGGTTACTCTCTCCTAGGATTAGCAGCAGTAGAAGAAGAGTCCTCTGAATGTTTACATTCAGACATTTAGTTCAGAATTAGAACAACATTCATCACTTTTACTGAAAGATGTAGGATAGTATATTGTTATTGTTGCTAGCTAGTTACAAAAGTTAAGTTAGAATGCCAGTTCTCTTAAAGAGAAGAGACATTACTTACCTGATTATAAATGCTGCAGATATGTTCTTTCATTGTATAGAGATACTTACCCTGTTGAACTACATGAATAGTTACCTTGTTAGCGTAGCCTACATTCCTGTTTGAATACTAAACTGCTCTACATTGTGTGTTCTCGTAATGCAGTTTCACAATTTTACTTCATTAAACCTGCCAAAATACACACTTGATTGTTTCTTGAGGACCTTAGTGGAATAAGAAGTTTAGCTGGCTGTTGAACTCAATAAAGACACACTGAGAGGACATTGAGGGAGAACAGTACATGTATTGTGGGGCGAGGCTGTTTAGGGCTTTGTAAATGTTATAGTCAACTCTAATGCTCAAGCCAGTGCAGCAATCTCAGAGCAGGTATAATGTGTTCAGTTTTTCTTGTCCTTCTGAACAAGCTGCATGATGATCCTAGTTTAATTCCTTTCTGTCTCTCGTAAACCTTGGAAATCTATTTCCCGTCCCAGGAGGAGGAAGTGTCTCCCCAGCTCTTCACCTTCCATGAGGCTGTGTCTCAAATGGTGGAGATGGAGGAGCAGGTCCTGGAGGACCACCGTGCTGTTTTCCAGGTCAGAACAGTGATGACACACACTCTTCAGACCTCTTCATATACACCCTCACCTTGTCATGTTCCTAACCATAGACGTGAAGAGAAGTTTGTTGTGACATATATGTGCCATACAAATACACAAGGCCCTAACTCAAAACGTTACTATGTCACTCTACTTTATATTGACATGAAACTTTCTAAATATGCGGCCAAGGCCATAATCATTTATGGATTTATCCAAGCAATCTGGTCAAAGACACATTTCAATTGTGCTAATAATTGGGGCTTCATTGATGACTAAGGAAACTTATGTACCTTTATGTCTCCTACTCAGTCAGGACATTGGTAACCAATGTGTGAAAGCCATAATACCCTAGAGTCGTTCTTTACGTTACGTTAGTAGTACTTTGGTGCTATATAAAACAATTTCAAGCATGTGCTTGTGTCTTCTCTGAGCAGGAGTCTATCCGGTGGCTGGAGGATGAGAAGGTGTTGTTGGAGATGACAGAAGAGGTGGATTATGACGTGGACTCGTATGCCACTCAGCTGGAGCAGATCCTAGACCAGAAGATTGACATCCTCACTGAGCTCCGAGGTATGATGGAAGCACAGAGACACCCCACGGCCCTTTTTGTTAGTCCGCCAGTCACAAGTCACCCCACCCATTTTATCGTTACAAACATAGTGCACTATTAGTTAAATCTATTAACAATCTTTCACAGTAGATACTTGAGTGGGAATCAGTTATCCTTATTTAGGTCATTCTAAGAAATGTATTCAAACTACTGCAGACTAGCTGTCACATTCTTTGAACCCAAATCAACTACAGCTCAGTTTTAAACTTAAAGTATTTTATTTCATTGCACTGAATACAATTTCTTCTCTCCAACAGATAAAGTGAAGTCGTTCCGCTCTGCACTCCAGGAGGAGGAGCAGGCCAGTAAGCAGATCAATCCCAAGAGGCCACGTGCCCTTTAGATGCTGGTAGCTGAAGAGGTTTAAGTGGCACATACAGAAACATAACCACTAGATGTTCAGCACAATTCAGGCTGTCACTAGCAGCTGTGAAAACATGAAGAAAAAGACTGTCCAATATACAAGCAGGCTCGAGGAATTGGATTTGTTATAGTCCCTCACTTTAACAAAATGGCTGTTCTCTCACTCTGGTCTTGTTAGAAAACTTAGGGGCGGTGGGAATAATGTTGTTTCCCTCCTTTTTTACGTAGTTGATTTGTTTTTCATATACTTATACCTATTCGTACTTTATTTCAATGGAATGCTTGTTGGCCTGGTTTCAGAGGAGATCCTTCCACACGATTTAAGGTTTACCATACAACACCAGTATTTGGTTTCTGGTAGCTCTGGCTGACATGTCTGCATGTGCAAAATGCTATTAACAAATGTATAGTGACCTACCATTGGAAATGTTGCTCAGTGTTTGCACCGAGTGTAATGCTGGATGTAATAAAGTAATAAAGATTCACCCGTTTCATTTAACTGTTTTCGGATGAGTAATCCACCTGCATGGGACTGGTTTTTCTGTGTTAGTAGCCATTTTTGAGCCTGACTTGTATACAAAATGGACATTTTCTAGTAAAGTCCATGAACAGAATGATGTTCTGTCTTCTTGGATTTGAGGAGTTGCAGGAAGTAAGCTTAGTCAGTAGCAACATCTAGTGGCAAGAGTCCACTTTACAGGACTACAGACTTCTTGGGAAATTGGCCCGTTGGTCGTGTTAACATGTGCACAGGACAGAGAAAGATCTTTTAAATGACAAGTATACAACCATCAGTAATCCCTCAACCAAGAGGTTTTAGACAGCTTCTATTTGCCATCTCTGAAGTGAAGACCTCTGCCAAGACACATGGAGACATGTCCACTTATGATAAGTACGTCCAGATACATTGAATCTATACTTGAATAGAGATAATGTAGCACACGTGTGATAATCTCAATATGAGCTGATAACACATCACCCTTTCCCTAAATACTGTACTTGGTACATTTCAGCAAAGCAAACATTCCATTTCCGAGGAAGAGGCAACCTATTACTTTTCTCCGCTCACATATGGACAGTGAGTCATCGAGTCATCTGAGTCAATGAGCTGTCTTTTTCCAAGTTCCCTCAGCCATTTAAGAGAAGTGGATCCCAGCAGAGTTGAAAGCATGAAGCAGTCTGTGGATGAAGAAACTCCGATTAAAGCAAAGGACAAATAAGCAAGTCAATTATTTTACGAGGTGCCTAACCAGTATACACTGGGAAAATTAATTATTTGGATAGTAAGGGAGGGAGAAACCATAAAAGACGGGTATTTTTGTACTTACACCATGAAGTCGTCAATGTCCATGGACCTGGCTCTCTTCTCACTGTACTCTACCTCCTGTAGAACAGTCTCTATCTTCTTGGTGATGCTGAAGTCTGCAGGGATTTCCTGTCGAGACAGATCACAAGACATTACAAACCTACTGGTCAAGGAGTGAATGCTTGTTTACTGACAAAGCGGTTACAAATACTAAAAAACACCAATGAATGAAGACAAGTCCTAAGTGACTGCTGATGTTAACTCACAACATTGTGTACAGAGCAGTGAATTCTGTAGTTCTTTTCCAACAGCTGCTCAACTGCAGTAGACCTGTGAATTCATAAATTCAGCATAAGTTTTCCCCTTTTTCCACACTTTCCATTGATGGGGATAGACTTGGGTTAGGGTGGAAGACAGGTACTTACTTGAAACCTGCGTTGAGCGTTTTATTTTTCCTCACAAAAGCAATTCTGACCAAGCCATCCCACTCCTGTTGGAGAGGAAAAATAAAACCACCAATATTTCAATGGAATTTCTACAGTTAATATTCTTTTACCGCCTTCATTCTCCTGCAAGCATGGCTGCTTTTAAATGTTAATTTGCACTAATTTTATGTGATGTACTTTCTGATCTTTATGTTTCATCGCTTTTTGTTTAATTCATGTTTTTTGATTTGATGTGAAGCACTTTGTAACCTTGTTTTGAAAAGCACTTTATAAAGAAAGTTTATTATGATCATCATTTCCCATTTGTGGAATCAAACCTCACCTGGAAGTTGACAGGAGGAGGAGGATTTTTTGGTTCTATCCTGACGACACTGGACTCCACTTTAGGAGGAGGACGGAAATTATTCTTCCCTACCTGAGGAAGGGTAAAGACTGTCACTGAGACACAAAGTAGTCAGATCACAATTCACTCCAATCAAAGCAGCAATCTTAAACCTGCACTATGTAACTTAATGAAATTTAGTCAATGGCGACCCCAAGTGGCAGGGAGAGGTAACTGTTAGCAGCCTCGGTCATCTTAATCATGGTAAATTGCTCACTACTGTTATTTCGGAGCTGTGGGCATTCGAAAGTTTTGATTTGTCACTTCCTGTGTTCAGAGAAAACATCCCCTAGAGTGTACCTACCCGACTCCAAAACATCATTGGAAAGAAGTCACAGCCCCACTTCTTGAATTAGACTGATAAGGCGCTTGAATCTTTACATTAAAAAGTTACATAATGCAGCTTGAAAAGAAGCAGAACTATGGAAAGGCTTTATCATGATTAAAACACAAGATATGGAAGTTAGTGAACAACAGATACCACACACTGACCTTCATGAGATGGTCTACACGGGCCAGTAGTTGTGTGTTGATGGACAGTCTGCAGTACAGCTTGTCTCCAGGTTTGGCAACCAACCGCATGGCAAACTCCCTCTGGAACATCAACACGGCACACCTGAATGAAAATAGGACACGAAATGCTACAGGTTCAAACTGCACAATGTGGACAGAAAGAAGAAATTAAAATGCTCACTGGGCCTCGTTATAGTTCTTACCGGAAGAAAGGTCTATGTAGCAGTAGCTTGAAGACAAATGGTGATGAAATCTGCAAAATTACGAGAGGTTTAGTTTGGCATACATGTACTATACAGCCAAGGACTTTTATTACTCTCAAATCAATTCTGTGTAGTGTCCAGGAGACACGTCTTTACCTGGTAAGGTAAATTGGCCACACAGATGTCAAAGAAAGGCAGGTCTGTTTTTAGTACATCTCCTACTAATATCTGCAGTTTGGTCTGCATGGGTCTGTTAGAAGACAAAAAAAAATACACGCAATCACTACACATTTTTACCCCTTATGAAGATTGCCTGAAAACAATGATCATTAAGGTTTCGTCTTATCATCTTATTTGCAGTAAGAGCTATGGGGCGTAATTGCAGGTGCTATGCACATACAGTTGTTAATGCAGCTGCTGAAATGGTGGAGTGTTTCTTCTTCCCCTTTCCTCCGTATTTCCCTAGATGTGGTGATTCGACGAACTTTCCAGTCAGAAGCTCACTTCTCTAACCATAAGGCTACCAATGCCCTGTTTCAATATCTCACACTGGCACAGTGCTACAGTCTTAGAAAAACGCAGCCACTCACGTGCACTGTACTCTTTTCTGAAGTTCAGCCACCAATCTGCAGTCCAACTCACAGGCCACCACCTAAAAAAAAAACCAGAATGCTTAAGATAAATGATTGTGTAGTAATTGCTGTGAACACAAGAAATATGTGGATATTCATTGACTTCAAATAACAGAAGAATCTAAATGGGAAAAGTATTCATCCCCTCGCTTTATTTGGGCATAACTGCCTAAGGGGCAAAAATTGCTCAACATCTGACATCTTGTTTTACTTTGAAGTGGTATAGTATAAAATCCCTTCTGTAACATTGTAATGGGACTTTACGATGTAGGGTGAACTATCGGTGAAAACACTCAAACACAATGTAAAAGGCACGGGTCTCTACAAGACAGCATTTCAGTCCAGGTCCTGAAGTATCAAAGCAAAAACAATTCATCTACTTCCTGCCAGTACATATACAAATATAGTGGAACGAAAAATCAAACAAGATGAAGTGCACTGTCTATATTTATATTTATATATACATCTAGTAGTAGGCCTGGGCTCGGATACCACCCATAAACAATCCACCTATTCCATAGTGGGCTTAATTAACCTTAAAATCCCACAAAGATATGGAAGAGACGTAGTTTTAGATATGGCAGCATGAAAGGCACAATGAGAATAGTTTAATCAGCCTAATTTCACAGTTATGTGTCACAGTATACCCTCCTCCCACACTATCCCACTGCTCTCACCTTCTTGGCTTTCTCCAGCAGTTTAACTGTCATGTTGCCAGTACCAGGTCCCACCTCCAGCACCACATCCGTCGGCCTTAGGGCTGCCTGCAAACATGCCACAAATTTCAGTTCAGCTACAATCAGGATTTAGGAACAATCTTGACACGTGTGCAAACTGTGGACTATGTGTCTGTGTGCAATCTGTCTTCAACAACAGAGTGCACTAGTCATCCTACCTTCTCAATGATTCCATTGACAATCAAGGGATTCTTCAAGATGTGCTGGCCAACGCCAGTGTTGAACATGATACCTGCATATTGACATGGACATGTGTAATGTTGCAGAGTGAAACAAGTTTGCTACATCAAGGCCCCCCAGATAGATAGGCTTTAGACAACAGAAGGATTCGTCCCTGGGATCTCATCTGAGAAGAGTTTTGTTGTTTGTCTATATGAGGAGATACTGGTGAAGAGAGAGAAGTATACGGTCAGATTAGTTGTTCTCACAAATTCTCTCATTGTACTAACTTCCAGTGAGTGAAATAATCAAAGTAAGTATCCGTTGAGATGTATACGTTTGCTGACAAACCAGGTCGAAAATTTAAATATAATTGTTTTAATGAATATTGAATCTTCGTACTAGAGAAAGTCACCGGTCAGTTACAACTCTCGTAGAGGTAAACAAATCTCTACCATCTTAGGTGACACACGTCAGCGTGGCTTTTATTACTATCGGACCCACTGATGTGGTCTTTCACAACAGTACAGTGGAAAATTGTTCCTTAACTGTTACGAGATACCGACATGAAGATGGACATTTGATTTAAAAATCCAACTCTTTAAGCAGCTAACGTTGAAGTTAGCAAGCTACAGCTAGCAAACCGCAGAAACATAACGTTACCTTGGTTTTTGACTTCTTGGTGCTGCCTGCTTTTCTTCTCCGCCTTGACCTTCGGCATTTTAACGACTTTTTTTAACCGGACTAACACAAAAACTAAGAACTAATTGTACCAAAATACTCCTGATTAAGGTAACACGTGCAAACCGATCCCAGTTCTTCTTCGGCGATTTAACGGGATGTGCTGTGCATAGGTTAAGATCCTTCCTCAGGTCCTGCATCGCCTTCTAGTGGCAGTCAATGGAAAGCATGCACATTGCCTACAGAAATAAATCACTACAAGCGTTTTAATGGTTTTATTATTTATAATACAGATACATATAAATAGGAAATTAGTCAATGTCTTCTCTAGTCTGAGATGGGAAGTTCCTCCAGCGTCATGGCAATGGCTCGAACTTTGGGATCATCCAGCCAATTCACTTTGCTGGCCAAGAGGATGCCCTGAGAAAGAAAACAGACTTTAATACACCAGCTTCAGATTTATAATAAGCATTACTCCCGATCAGATCACGCACCATTCCCACCGACATTGTATGCTCTGTACGATTCATTTACAATTTACCCGTAGGACATTCTGCGTCATAATAGCCATCTTTTTGTATTTCTCCAGGTTAGCCTGGCCTTTCTGGAGGGCAGCTTTGTACTTCTCCATATCCGGGTGCTCTTTCTTGTACATCAACTCATCCATCTCTTTCATTTTCTCATAAGTGAGCCGCTTCAGCGCTACAGAAAAAAACAATTAGTGATGTAGAAGATAGAGCAATAACCCAAGGCATCCCTCTTCATTTCAACCAATGCATGTTAATACAATATTTTGTAATTACAATTCATTAAAAACAATACAAGGAGCATGTTAAACTCAATCACAACAAAACACTTCATATTGTTTGTCATAAACCACAGAATGGTGGCGACATACCAAGCCTCTTCTTCTGTATCTCTGTGATTTGATCTTCAAGATCTCTTGATTCCTGTTGACAAGATAAGAGGGAGTAAA
The DNA here is from genome assembly GCA_034670385.1 of Hoplostethus mediterraneus. Classification (NCBI taxonomy): domain Eukaryota; kingdom Metazoa; phylum Chordata; class Actinopteri; order Trachichthyiformes; family Trachichthyidae; genus Hoplostethus; species Hoplostethus mediterraneus. Next base: position 8,507,624 of record JAXDDW010000002.1, read on the forward strand.
GCCATTTTAATCAATGCAGAGAAATGTGCAGACAGTGGATGAGACTACTTACTTGTTGAAGGAGTTTAATACGTGAACAAAGGGCCATGCAGCGATCACTCACTTCTTCCATTGCACTGTAAAACAAAACAAAAAAGTGTTATTACTGCAGCATTTACATTGGTAGTACTGTTGTGATGATACATATCACTTATGTCAAACCATTGTGAGCCTGACTCACTCAGACTCTGAATCACTCTGCTTCAGTTTTTCGGCGATAGCGTTCCACATCTGCATTCTGAAAGGTACAAGTCAAAACACGGATTATGGCTGTAAGAAAATCACCTTCAATATAGAAGCATTGAACGCTTCTATATTGAAGGTTAGAAAGTGCAGGATAATTATTGCAGCAAATCCAGCATCCATTAAATACTTCAGTTTGATATCTACCTGTGCAATGTCATGGTCTTGTTAAAATGAATGGTCTTTGCTTCCTCCAACTCACTGACATAATCAGGCCTGTGCAATTTTCAAAGAAAAAATGTAAAAGTGTAAATTGGAAATTAACTTTTTAAATTTTAGAACAACATTGTTAGGTAAATTTCAGACACTCACAACTCTCTCTCTGCTTCAGATGTGCTGCATGATCTTTTGTTTTTTCCTGTTGTAGGAAATATTACATTAATAATTACGTTCTGTGTGCTTGTTGTAAATACATTGTGTTTGGAGGAATGCATTAATACACACAATTATGTACCTGCATGGAGCTGCGCTGCCATCTCAAAGCACTGGTTGGACATTTGTTCTTTTATTCTGGAAAGGAAAAAATGTAATTTGAGATTTCAAAAGTTTTGATTTAATTGCCTTGTGACAAGGAATAATAGATTATCATTGATATGCATGTGACAGCATTACATAAAAAGTGAGTCCAAAACAAAGATTTGTGTTGGACGTGTGATTCTTCAAATCAAGCAGCACTCAGCTAGTGTCGAAACTGAATAATAAATGGGTTAATGCAAGTCTGGGTACACAACCTTAGCATGTGTGTGGGTGAGGTGTCCTTCTGTCCATCGGAGCCCTCAGGAGCTTGGCGATCACTAAGCGCCTCAGCCTCCACCCCGTGGTCGAGGTTTCCCACGTCATCAGGTGGATCCATCTCAAACCACGGATGGGGTCTGGTGGGACATAACAGTCAGAGAACCAAAGTGTGAGTTTGCTTCAGATCAGCAGGGATTAACCTGGGAGCTAAAGCATTTGACCAATTGAGCGTTGTTTACATTTGATGAATGAATTACAGTTCTTATGGAACTACTGCCTTGTCTCCACTGTCTTTACAACCAGGACCAGAGCTGCCTTCTCAGATGGGGGTAAGAGGGACAAATGGTGGGCTAAGTTAACACATATCAATATAGTAGCTCCAATAGTTCAGGGAGTTAATAACTGAATAGAGCTTGACGTGGTCCCAAAGTAACGTCAAACTAACAGCTAGGCTAGTTACATCCAAAAACAAACCATGAAGATGGACACAGTCACACAAACCATTATGTCACATAAACGAAGACTCGGGCTAAACTGTCTTACCTTGTTTATTTTAGGGTTAACGTTAAATCTTCATTAAATAGCAGCAGCAGCAATACTCTTCCACATCTAACGTTAATGACTTGAATTGGTGCACGAGAGTCTCTTCTTCCCTGATTTAACGTTCAGCGGACAGTTGCTCTTGTTATGTTAGTCACACTACCTGCTAGATTAACGGACTTGTTATAATAATTTTATAATTTCCGGTAGCTGGCACAAACAAAACATTGTTAATTTTGCCACTACGATTCATTGGTTTAAATTGATGCCTTCCGCATGGAAAACCCGCCAGGAAGTGACATCATAGAAACAGGCAAGGCAGTAAACATGTGTCCCCCGCCAATGATACAGCGTCCTCTTCAGGCCAAACTTGTAAAGACAATTAACATAACTTTATGCGGGAGACCCTCAAAAGTAATTTATGGAAAATCAAATGGAAGGAGCTTGTAGATCTTTATCAGAAACTTGTTTCTCTCTATGGTTGTCCAGGGGCATCCTCCTCTTGGAAGAAAAGTTTTATAAAGAAAAAAAAGAGATAGATTTCAGAACCAGTGTTATTAAGTCAGAAACATTATTGTCAGGAAACATGACTCAGACTCAAAAAAAACATTTAAGATCAAGTTAACTTTTCTATGTGATAGTAAATAAAAAAATACGCCTGCCTACAATTTAGAGTAAAAATGAAATTGTTTTGCAAGTCTATTTAGCATGGTAGGTAATGATTTTACTGTGGTGGGCCACCATGGTAGAATACATGCACCGTGCATCATTAATCTAATCCCATCCACCACTAATGTGCATCACCCGTTGATGTTCCCACATTCTGTCTCCTATACAATAATACTAATACAAATTTGTAGTTTATGTTAAAGATAAAGAGTTGCAGTTGCTGTATCAATCTCAAATCTATTTTAGGAGTAGATCCATGCCAGAGTTGACCATTTTGTTGAATACCAAGTTTAATAAAACAAGACATAATACTTGAGCTGTTCTATTTAATTATTTTGATATGCTGTAGTTCACGCTAGAAAATGACAATAAAGAATACTGCACTATAGTGATGCTGGATTAAGAGAACTGCACTGTTCAATCCACTCACTAGGGGGACACATTGTACAGAGACATTTGTGGCTTTTTGTAGGGATGCACCGAATGTTCGGCAACCGAAGTTATTCGGCCGAATATCGCCAAAAAACACATATTCGGTATTCGGCCGAATAAATGAAAAGGCCGGATTTTTTTTACCGAATAATGACGGTTTTGATGGCGTGATCAAATAGCACCCATGCAGGAGCCAGGCGCAGCCAAACGCAGCAAACATGTCAGCGGTATGGAGGCATTTCAAAATCTCCCGAAAGACCCGAAATTAGCGACATGCATGTATTGTTCAGCTCAGCTTTCTAGAGGGGGTACTTCGGCTAAGAGCGATAGCACTATAAGTCTGATCAATCATTTGAAATCAAAACACATCGAAAAGCACGCCGAGTATGAGAAAGAGACCGCAGGGAAGAGGAAACTTGAGTCTCACAGTCCCGAGCTCAGCGCGAGCACATCCACTCCATCTGTGGCTGCCGTTTTAGAAAAGGCAAAAAAGTTTGCCAGTGACAGTGCCAAAGCAAAAGGCATTACTACAAAGGTAATGGAATTCATCGCGTTGGATGATCAACCATTCTCCGTAGTAGAGGACGTTGGATTTCGCAGGCTTATGGAGCATATTGAGCCCCGTTACACTATGCGGGGCGGGGGGGGGGGGGGGGGTTGTCAAAGATAGCCAGATAAAATATTTTATTTTACTAATTTATTATTTTAAGTTATAGGCTATTGTGCTGTGTTTTGCAATGTTGGAAAAATGGAAAAATAAATGAAAATTGCAAAAAATATTCGGTATTCGGTATTATTCGGCCTTCGGCCGAAGTGTTTCATTATGCTTCGGCTTCGGCTTCGGCCAAGAATTTTCACTTCGGTGCATCCCTAGCTTTTTGTGCAGGGTTAGGGGTTATGGGTTATAGTTATGATGAACTGTAAACTCTCCCATGGTGTGGCTATCAAATGTCATTTATTCTCATGGTATAAAAGAGCATTTTTCTGAATGGACTTTACAACTCAGTCACTGCAGATCTGAAACGTTTTCAGTATGTTCCTGAGCATCGTCTTGATATTTCTGGAAGGTATCAAACTGTCTCACTGATAAGAGCATATTTCTAATGTTACATGCTTGTCATGACTAATCTCTAGTTACGATATTTAAAATACACACTTAATAACACACTTAACTTACAATTAATGATATTTTTCTTTTTAAAATCAGATCAGCTCGTGCATTCCTAATTTCGTCAAAACAAGCCAAACCAGTTTAAGCGAGTTACATTACGTAATTATCAACAGAGTGAGAGAGAGAGAGTGAAAATCCCTATTGGACTGCGCTCAGATGAGACCTCCCCTCTTATAAAGAGTTACTGTAGGCCAAGGTCATTACTTCGTTGTTTTGCAAGCCAGCATAGACGTCTGCAATGGATAGCATGAGAAGGGTATGTCAAAGAAAGATTACGCAAATCTTATTGGTCTCTCTTGGTGGTTCTCTCTGGTTGAGGGTGTGATAACCAGTCGAATGCATACTCTGCATACTCTGCATACTCTCGGCCCTCCATGGCACATGGTTTGACACCGTTTACAGAGTGGGTGTTGTAGTGAAGTAGTGAATTACTGTGTGGTGTGTGTGTGTGTGTGTGTGTGTGTGTATGTGTGTGTGTGTCTAGGGTATCTTGGAGCGGCTGAATGCTGGGGAGGTGGTTGTAGGCGATGGAGGCTATGTGATGCAACTGGAGAGACGTGGCTATGTGAAGGCTGGACACTGGACACCTGAGTCTGCTGTAGAACACCCTGAAGCAGGTACAACACACACACACACACACACAAGCTTACATATACCATAACATTAGCGCTTGTGAGCGTGTGTGATTTAATGTGTATCTTCCATTTGCATGTGAAGGATATTTCAACAGACTTAATTGACTTAATGTAACATTATTTCCCCAGAATATTAGTAATTAATCACTACCTGTGGGGTTATTACTTTTTTCTGTTATTTATTAGTAAGATCACTTGCTACTCTCAAAAGCATGTTTAGATTGGTTTAGGATCTATTTGCCTGTATCTCTCAGTGCGCCAGCTACACCGGGAGTTCCTGAGGGCCGGAGCCGACGTGCTTGAGACATTCACCTTCTACTGCAGTGATGACAAGCTGAAGCTCAGTGGCAATGTCAAGGACATCACCGTCAGTATCCTTGTTGTTAAAGGAAGTTTTGATATTTTGAATGATCAGAGGTGCAAAAACTTTGCAATCAAGTTAGCAAATCTAATAGTCGCCGCCATTCTGTTTACCATCCGTCTGCTATCCCCCCAATCTGTTTCTGTCTGATCCAGGGAACCCAAATCAATGAGGCAGCCTGTGACCTGGCCAGGGAGGTAGCCAATGAAGGTGGCGCGCTGGTCGCTGGGAGCGTGTCTCAGACCCCCAGCTACCTCAGCAGTCACAGTGAGACTGAGGTCAAGGCCATCTTTAAGAAACAGATGGATGACTTCCTTAAGAAGGACATTGATTTCTTCATGGTGGAGGTATGAGCATCCCCCGCAAGAGGAATAACTGTACAATGGATCGTAATGAAAATGTGTTTTTTTTTAAAATACTGCTGTCCCAGGTGAAGGTTTAATGATTCAGTGCATATTTCTCTTGCAGTTCTTTGAGCATGTAGAAGAGGCAGTGTGGGCAGTGGAGGTGTTGAAGACCAGCGGTAAACCAGTCGGTGCAACACTCTGCATCTCCCCTCAGGGAGACATGCATGGAATCCCACCTGGAGAGTGTGCTGTCAGGCTGGCCAAGGCTGGTATGCTGGCATCCTATGATGTTATTTTAAGCATGTGGTAGTTGTATCTGCTGACTACATTTGGTGTGTGTGTGTGCGTGCGTGCGTGCGTGCGTGTGTATTCATGTACAGGAGCTGACATAGTTGGAATAAACTGCCACTTGGACCCTCTAACTTGCGTTCGTACAGTGAAGCTGATGAAGGAAGGGTTAGAGCAGGCCGGTGTCAAAGCCCACCTGATGGTTCAGCCCCTGGGCTTTCACACACCTGAGTGCAACCACACTGGATACGTCAGCCTACCCGAGTTCCCCTTTGGTCAGCCTTTGAAGACACATTTCTTTTGTAGAGACTGAAGATTTTTTTTAAATTTTAGATTCATTTCAGCATAACACAATAACCAAGCTTAAATATGCTCTTGCCCTCACAGCATTGGAAACCAGAGCGATGACCCGCTGGGACATTCATAAGTATGCCAGAGAGGCTTACAATGCTGGAATTCGCTACATTGGCGGCTGCTGTGGATTTGAGCCCTACCATATCAGAGCTATAGCAGAGGAGCTGGCCGCAGAGAGAGGGTTCCTCCCACCAGCTTCAGAGAAACATGGCCTCTGGGGTGCTGCTCTGGAGATGCATACTAAACCCTGGATCAGAGCCCGGTAAGAGAGAGCAGCGATCCATCCGTGTGAAAATATGAATCCTGTCTTGACAAATTAGGCTGCTATATCTGAATTAGTTTAAGAAAACGGTGTAATATCATATACACATGATGGCATTGTGACAGTTAACATTACAAAGGAGGGAAAAGAAGTGGAAAAAGTGCCTAGTCCTGCTCTGAAGATAGATTGGTTTACAACCTACTAAACTACCAAACACAATTTGTCCTAGGTGTTGACTAAAGATTAACTAAAGATTACGAGTTCAAGTCGTGATTTATTTGGTTTCATAGAAAATACAAGGTCACTGCAAAGTCATAAGAACAGCTGCATAGATAACAACATGACTCTCAATAGTTTCCCGCTAGCAGTTTTTTCAGTAGTAATACAAAATGGTGGAGTACAATACAAAGACAAAGGTTGACATAAGAAATACTGAAATGCTGCATACATGATTTTCTTCTACCACACTAGGGCTCGTCGTGACTACTGGGAAAACCTTCTGCCTGCTTCTGGACGTCCCAAATGCCCTTCCATGGCCACACCAGCCACCGAATGAACAGGCAGGACCACGGGAACAGCTGGAATCAAACATGCATAATACCCTACCAACATGACCCTCTGTAGTTACGATCAAATAGCCACGATCAAATAGTTACGATCAAATAGTTACGATCAAATAGCCGTCCCTAAACCTCTCGGTGTTCATAATAGAGAATAATGAAATGCTTTGTTCTGTTGTATAATTGAAGGACTGTATAGCTCAGAAGACTACACAAGCCTACTCATCATCTTGACTGTGATACTGTGGTAGTTTTCTGTGTAACATAGCAGTGTAGTACATAGAAATCCCTGATCCACCGAGGCCTTTCTCTCTTCAGTGTATACGTTGTCACTAAAATAATAACATGCAAAACTAAAGGCAGTTTCCTTCCTTTATTTCACGTTCTAGATTACTACACTTCCATTCTGCTAGGTTCATCATAATGACAGTTTTAGACATTTACATTGCGGCAAAAAAAGTCATTCATACCTTCACTTATTCTACCTCGGATCTGACATGCTTACATGCGTCTACTGCAATGATGACAATCTAAAGGTGACCATCAGTACCACACAGTGTTTTAAGGATGACAATGATTGCAGATGTAGGTACAACAGTCTGAATAGGTCTGATAGTTGTCATCAGATCCAGCTCTCTTCATTGTCCTGGAGATGCACACTAAACCCTCAGAGCCAGGTTACTGTAGAGAGATCAGAGATGCATCATCAAGTATACAGTGGTGGCCAAAATTGTTAGAACACCTGACAGATCTGAAAATATTGACCTTTTCTTGCCTCCAAAACATGATTTCATTTCATAATGTTCATGAAACATGCAGATGGTTGCTCTGAGCACAACAAATATCAGATGAAGTGAGTCCTACTGTTTTTATCCACTTTTAACTTTAATATTATATTATTAAGAATCACACAGCTGTGTCCTAAGACTCTTGCATCACCATCAATTTAACCACGATCACACCTGACAATGATTACACAAGTAATTTGGCTTCTTCTGTGAAGGAACATGATTGTGTGACATTGACAGTGAAATAGGCCTATCTTGTTTTTTGTAAGGAAAATGACGTAAATCTCCTTATGATGGCTCTATTCTATGGTTTATAGAGCATAATGATGACTTTGTATATATTTCATTCGTTTTATGGGTATTTTAATGGCCAATTGAACAAAAACAACTGAAACCTCTTAAATGTATGCCAAGTGTTCTAATAATTTTGGCCACCACTGTATACTTGCTGAAAACTGACACAGCTGACAGCTTTCTATATTACTTGGAGAGATGGAAATTTGGTGTAGGTGTAGTCTGAAAATTAAACTAAACATTAAATTTCTCATTGCCATTATTTCACTTAGGTATGGACCAAACGAATTTTGGGGGAAAAAGAAACCTCATGAAATAAGTTATAATACAATCCTAATTACTTTTATTGGGAAGATTAATGAGAAATAATTTTACATATTAATCAATTACACATATCAATCACTTGTGTTGGTGTGTATAGTGTTTATATAAAAAGACACAATTGCACATATGCACTATGTATTTTGTATAGTTATAAAAAGTGCAATTGCCTCTCAAATTGCGCTAAAATTGAATCTACTGTGGGAGTCATTCAAGCAAGGTCTTGCTCCTGACCCATAAAGCAAATGTAATCTTGTCTTGTAGTGTCCCACGCAGAGATTGGTTCCTCTTGCTTTATGCAGCAGCAGCCTTGTCTTATCAGTATTTCCCAGTCTAGCCTCAAGCACCACAAATAAACTAAAACCCAATCAGGATTTCTGGACTAATCTGTAAAAATAGTAGGAAAATACACCGACTTATGTTGATGTACTCACATTACCTCACAAGATTAAAAAAAAAAAAAAAAATTGCGATAGTACTGAGATCAATATAAAACACTACATATTAAACCCTATACATATTTACACTATGGTTTGATTCATTGTCTTTGCCTCTGTTTCCCATTAGTTTTTTACAGTTTTAGCCGTGGCCTTGTATTATGTTTTTCCACAGTTCATCTGGGGAGAACCTTCTCCCTGCCACACAAGGTGCCTCTCCGTGGTCAAACCTGTAGATGAATGACAGGGAGATTCAAAGGAATGATTAGAATGAAAAAGGCCAAACACCTTACATCTCCTTTGTCTCCTTCTACTCTATCTCTGTGAAATTTTCAATCTGAATACTTTTTCTAATGTAGCAGAGGAAATGCAAAAGCAGTTTCAACACTGACTCATTGTTTGGAGAGATGTGTTTTTGTATTCTTTTGTATCATTTAGAATGATGCTATTGTTTTCCTATTCTAAACCAATAAATGTCACATAAAAACACGTATTGTCAGTATTCTGCTTAAGTGCTTGCTGTCTGTAGCATGACAGATCAATCTATGATGAAATGCTGTAGAAAACAGGCCAACAAGTAGGCCAAACATAATCAAGAATAATCCTGAGTGTCCCTGTATGAAACTAGAGGAAGAAAACTAGGTCTATTTAAGAATCAAAATACATTGAAGCACTTACCACGGGCTGTACTCTTTGCTCCAAGCAGAGCTGACCTCTGCATTACATTTTTAATCATTTCTTGTAGGATCATGAGATGCGGTCTGCAAACAAGGATCAAAATATGCAAGGGACTACACTGGCTCCCAATTCATTCCTGAAGCGACTTCAAGGTGCTTCTAGTAACATATAAAATATTACATGGGCTGGCACCGTTCTACTTATCAGAGCTTTTCTTACCACACTTTTCTTACCACACACACCAAAAGTAGCTTTGTAAGGTAAGGTTAGCTTGTACTAGCTCAGCTTCCTGCCAACGGGCATTTTATTGTTTTCAGACTGTGGCCATTGTGAAACCCTTTGGGACTATACCTATAAAAGCTGTACAAATAAACTTGACTTGACTTTAGTGCAGAACACTTCCATGGGCTAAGATGTTCTTCTGTCTTATGTTGAATTTGTGATTACTGCTGCTGATATCCTTTTATACAGCAAGGACACATCCAGCTGGGGAGTGGGAAGAAATAGATTATTAACCCAGTCTGACCAAATGTTTTCTGTTAATCAATTAGCTAGGACTACTTTAGTTTACTGATTTTAAAAAATGGTTTAGTAGGCAAAGAGATTTAGGATGCAGTGATCAAGGTGCACTCCAGAGACGCCAACCTTTACATAGTCCTGTAACCCTGTAAAAGACACCCTTACACTCTAGCAAGGGGACCATGATTGATTAACTGCTCTTACCATACTTGCACTCTTGCAGTATGGTGCCCCCTGTTGAAACACACCACAACTAGCTGTGTTTATATGTGTATACGCTGCTTGCCCAAACTCGGCATCTATTGCACGCCCAACCGTCCTGGTAGGGGGATCCCTCTCTGAGTAGCCCCTCCCAAGGTTTCTCCCAATTTTCCCTAAAAGGTTTTGTGGGAGTTTTTCCTTGTCCTCTGTTGAGGGTCCAAGGCTGGGGGATGTCGGATACTAACCATTTATTGTTTTCACATGTTGGGCACTGTGAAGCCCTTAGAGACTGTAACGGTGATTAAGGGCTATACAAATACATGTGATTTGATTTTGATTTGATTTATATAATGATTTATTGGATTGAAGAAATTGTCTAAAATGTTTTTGCCTGAGCCGCCGATATAAGAACCGACAATATATGAGCTACATATTCTGCATGCACTTTGAGAATGTAAAAAGTTAAAAACAGTATTTTGAATTGTTATGGGAAATAAGTGCTCAAAAGTTTTTTTCCCCTCTTCCTCAAACTCTTCAGGGATGTATGTTTGAATATACCTAACATTGTGATTCTTTAATATGCCTTGGTATTTTACATCAGAGTGAGGTTTAAGTTACTATTTGCAGGTTTAAATGAGACCATTTACACAAAGTAGATGCAGTAGGCTTTATCTGCTGCTGTCAGAACCTACTGGGTTGTATCACGTGCCATTCTTTTGATTTCATTTTTGCCTCACATAAGGGTCATAAAAGGGGAACACATCTGGCAGTCCTAATCAATATGCCTAGTTCTTGATCAAAGCAAAACTGTAAATTTCATAATGACAAATTCATGCTACTTCATCTGTAAAAACGTCCTGTTTTGTTGCACTTGTTCTTGTACTGTTCTTGTTTCTTGGCTTTTGATTCTGACACCAAACCCGTGACGAGAGAAAAAACAGGGGAAATAAAGACAGTGTGACTGTTGTTCCTGCAATAACAAGGTAGAGCGACGGGGATTAACTGGAATTGAGGCCTGTAAAACCACTAATAATACTTCCCCTCCAGGGGATACCAAGATTTAATATAGTCCAAAACTTCATAGGTCCACTGATCAGCTAGAGAGTCATATTTCCAGGGCTGCCTTAAGTGTACTGTCTGTGTGTTTACTGTATGTGAGAGTGAACAGAGACCAGCTCCGTGCAGTGGGCAGGCTGTACTGAGCCGTGCTGTTTGTTTATGTGAGTGTCAGGTCAGTGTGTTTCTTCCCTGTTCTTTTCCTGTTGTTTGCTATGAGACGGAGCTAGATGAATTATCCACTGGTCATTCTTTTCTCTCCCTGGGGAACAACAGGTTTATGGAGACGTTCTGTAGGCCTCGACACAACTCTGTCAGCACACACACACACACACACACACACACACACACACACACACACACACACACACACACACACACAGAAATAATGCACACGCAGGGCTACGCACGAATGTGTGAAAACATGCAGACACACAAAAGGAAAGCCATTATGGTACACACACGCATAGATGTGTGCATGTATGAAAACACACACAGACACAGATTGAAATAAGCGGAGTGTGAGAGAATGGTGGACAGAAAAAGATGACAAGACACTGAAAAGTGTGGATGTCTTAAAAATTATGTTCTTCAGAAAAAAAGTGACCAAGTGTTGATCAGTGTTTCTAGAAAAATGAAACAAATGCATTGGAAACAAATGGCAGATGTTTTATATGTTTTATACTGTTTGTGATATCAGGTACTTCCTTTGTTAAACATGTGGAGTGAGTGGGCCTTGTTTTGGGGTTAGAGGGTAATGTAGATGGAGGCTATTCTGGATCCCTGTATGGAAAGTCTCTTTTCCAGGATTAAGGTTATTTTTTAGTGTTTCTGTATTTGGAGTGGACCCATTATGCAGCTGGGCCTACACTGAGGTTATGCCACAAAGGAACTTCTCATGCTTCTGCACATATTAGAACTGTTGTTATTCAGTATAGTTGGACCTTGTGGACAGCATTTTCTCCCTGTAGGTGTAAAGTAAATGAGAGAGGTTGTGTAATTAAGTGATTAGAGGACAAGCTTAATTTGACTAATGCAGTGGTGACAGTACATTTACATTTAGCTCATTGACTCTCATACTCCAAATGACTAATAACTAGCCTTCACCTTCATAGTGCAGCACGTGCACACACATGCAAGGTGCACAGATTTGCCCTTCTCCATACTGTCTCTCTTTTAAATACTTCTGGGATGTGGCACACTGGGGTTGAGTGACACACTGTGAGCTGGAATGGAGCCTCTTAGGTCTCCGATTTCCTGCAGTCTCACAGAGACCTGAATAAGTCATGTTGAGTCTGGGCCTATAGGTTTACTGCCAGGGCTGGTTGCTGCTGACACACTGGCATTAGCAAGCATGCATTAGGGATGAGACGATGAAAGGAAAAACTAAATCCAATCGGGCTGCGTTAGCAAAATGTTACGAGGGACAACTGACCAGACAATTTAAGACAGTTGTTCAGTTGTTTTTTTTCTATTGGTCACTCTCCTTTGTAGAGCAACCTTGGCTTAATTCTCCACATTGAATGAAGACAGACACCTTACATGTCCGGCTACCCTGTCAGTTAACTACTGAAGCTGAATAGAAAGAACAACAATTCAACAATTCAATCCTTTCAATTCAAAGCTGAAAGTTATTTTGGTTGTAGGTCAAAATTGACTGTCAGCCATGTTTATTATCACCCCAACTTCACTTCATCGCTCTTTTATCAGAGGCCTGCAATTTTGACTATAGCATGAATAATGCATTTTAAACAAATAGTTGTTGCTTCTTTTTCAGTGTTTTTTGGATGTTTGTGTATGCTTAAAGTTGCAGAGAAAACATATTCAGCTGAAAATAACTTTTTCTCAGGTGAAGAGCAGGGGCAGACACCTTGTATACTATTGTTTGCTACAGGAATAGTCTCATTATCTTGATTACTAATTTAACATTAGTGAGGTCAATGTGTTCAGTACAGCAGCCTAAATCAAAAAGTAGAGGTAAAATGAAAAACACTAAATTATCCCAAAACTATATTCCACCCCATCCCCGGATTCGTTTTCATCATTAGTCGCCGCGGTCTTTCACACTAAACTAGTTCAGATGCGAAATGGCAGATGTGCTGTAAATATTCCCACTACATTGATTACTTATTGACTACTTATTTCTGTTTGGAGCCCAACACTGCTGGCGCCACAATATTATAATATAATAGTTTATAATTATAAACTCATAGTGGCCGTATGGTCTTTCTGAAACGAGTAGGCTACCTCATCAAACCCAACTCGTGTTACATAACTCCAGAGGATATTTTATTTCCGGTAAGGTAATGAGAGTCCTCCGTCTGCCTCACTCGATTTACCACGCGGGTCACGTGTTTAGTACAAAGCAAGTAGCAATTATCTGTCTAATTCTCAGTTAGATTTAAATGACATTGCTACTGATACCAGCATGTTCAAAACTAGCAGGTCCCACCGAGATTTGAACTCGGATCGCTGGATTCAGAGTCCAGAGTGCTAACCATTACACCATGGAACCACATAGCGGCCAGCGAGATCAGCACTCCTACAGGTATCAATTAAATGCTTATGCGTAACACCTGTTCTGTTTTACTGAGAATCAGTTGGACTCTCTAACATTCAGGACAAAGTCTTTCTTGTGATGAGATACAGCGCATGTAGTGTGTCAATGCCTGACACTACTTGCTGGCTAAGTAGCTAAAATGCACCATGTCAAACTTAAAATTATCAGAGAGCGGTGATAGCTATACTTGCTGGCAATTATGAATTGTGTTATCGCAGAAAAATTGGCAGTCGATTTCTTGTCGTATCCTGTGTCATAAGCAGATGTACAGCACTCTTCCAATCTTTTTTACTTGTTTTACACTTTTAGCATTTTAGCTACATAATGTACTTGTGCTCAGAAGCTTCTCACAGAATTTTTCAGCACATTCTCTTCAAGGTTCAAGGTTTTTTATTGTCATATGCACAACGTTCACAAGAAGCAAAAGTATGCAATGAAATTCTTGTGTCTCTCTGACACCTAACGCTAATGCTAAGGACATAACAGACATGATTTTAAAAAAAACCCACAAGAAATATAATAGAAAAAGTACAAAATATAATAGAAAAAGTACAATGTTATAAAGTTCGAAGTTACAAAGTTATAAAGTACAAATACTAGAAAAAGTACAAAGTTATAAAGTACAAAAGTTATACGTACCAGTTATAAATTATCAAGTATAAAAATTATAAGTTATAAAGTGTAGCGGAGTGTAAAGTGACCTTGAAGTAAAGTGGCCTGTTGTGCGTGGGGGGGTGGGGCGGGGCAGGGCAGGGGAGGGGGGTGGCTCAGGTGTGTTTGTTCAAAAGCCTGATGGCTTGTGGGAAGAATCTGGTGGTGTGAGTCCGGATGCCACGGAACCGTCTGCCTGAGGGCAGCAGGCAGAACAGCTTGTGGCTGGGGTGGAAAGGATCCTTAAGGATCTTGCTGGCCTTCTTCCTGCTACGCTGGTGGTAGAGGACCTCCATGGAGGGCAGCTCCGACCTGGTGATGCGTCGTGCAGCGTTCACCACCCTCTGTAGCGCCTTGCGTTTGAGGGCGGTGCAGCTGCCATACCAGGCCGTGATGCAGCCAGTCAGGATACTCTCGATGGTGCACCTGTAGAAGTTGCAGAGTATCCTGGGGTCCGTGTTGATCCTCCTCAGCCTACGTAGGAAGAAGAGTCGCTGTCTTGCTGTCCTGGTGATGATGTCGGCGTGGTGGTTCCAGGTGAGGTCCTCGCTGATGTGGACACCGAGGAACCTGAAGCTGCTGACTCTCTCCACCGCCGCCCCATTGATGTCGATGGGGGCGTGTCCCGTGCTCTGGCCCCTTCTGTAGTCCACGATCAGCTCCTTGGTTTTGCCGACGTTGAGATGGAGGTTGTTGTCCTGGCACCAGGATGACAGGGCTCTAACCTCCTCTCTGTAGGCCGTCTCGTCGCCGTTGGTGATCAGGCCGATGACGGTCGTGTCGTGCAAACTTTATGATGGTGTCGGAGCTGTGTTTTGCCACGCAGTCGTGCGTGAACAGGGAGTACAGGAGAGGGCTGAGCACGCAGCCCTGCTGATAAGGGGGAGAGGAGAGAGGCCTTGGAGAGGATAGTGTCTGATTATAAAGGTGAGGGTCACTCATAACTTGATGACACTGGCAGTTTCATAAAATGTGCAGACTTTAACCGCTGTAATGCAAATAAAGTGAGAATCTGTCCTAAAACAGAATTAGTAAGATACTTCTGAAACAACTCACTCAGTGTTGTGTACCAGTGGTTTTTCACCTGTAGTGTTTTTCTGGGAGTTTTTTTCTTGTGTTCATAGAGTGCCTTAGGCTGGTGCCATCCAGGTTAGGCTACTTTAAGCAGATTATGTAGACTTGCTATGTCCTCTGCTGCCCATGAACACTACATGTTCTATACAAATAGACCTTTTGGTTCAAGAATGTGCTCCAGTGCCTTTATATGCTTTGCTAATGTGCTGAATTTCCTGTTACTTCTGTATATCAGGTGGACTGCTGGTTTCATACAAATAAGGATAAAAAAAATGAAATGGCCTTGATGTAGTGGCTCCGTATTCAGGATCAGTTTTTGACATCCTCATGGAAATAGTGAGAGCTCAACTATACACATAGCTTTTCCTTCATCTAGGTAGCATATTCCTTGTTGGTGGCTTATCTGCAAAGCTTGTGCCAACTAAGGAATGGCCACACGGTGGCTGTTGCCTGACTATACACATAGCAGGACTCACATAATGCTAGTATGACCAAGTCAGATCCAGAAGTGCAATGGCTTTTCATTTTGTCACTGTGTCTCCTTTCGGTGGGTGCTCCACTGGTACACATAGTGTAGTTGGTGCCTGGCTCAGCTGTTGCAGTTTTGTGAGAATGCCTGCCTCACTTGGCTAGCTTAATTACATTGCACAGAGACTGATGCAACAGAGCCTTGACACCAAAATAAAATATGTATGTACATTTATTCTCAATAAAAACATTTCATAATGAATACAGTTGTTTGACTGAAATGGAGTGAGAACCTGTAAAGCTAGTTCAGGCAGACAACTGGAATGGTGCTACAGGTCAGTCAGATGTGTCAGCTGAGCTCACGTGTAATGCCATTGCAAATTGGGGTCTATTTAAGCTGTCAAACTCATTCGTTCATTCTCTGCTGCTGCTTCCCCTGTTGCACTGTGTTGCTCTGTCCCTGCTGCTACTGCTGCCCATGAATCTCACACCCCACTGCCACCGCAGCATCCACCTGTGGGCTCTGTTTCCCTATATGTTTTATTTGTTTACAAATATATAGATAGAGCTTATTGCACTTTAGCACTGGTTATGCTTTTAGATGGTTGTTTGGGGAGGAGATTTTTTTTTCATTATTTTTGGTGACTAGTAGTTCTCTTGCCTGCCTATGTTGAATGCAGTTATTGTAAGTCGCTTTGGATAAAAGCGTCTGCTAAATGACTGTAATGTAATGTAACTTAATGTAATAATAACATATATAAATCCTTAGATTGACTCTTATAGCACTGTAACCTAACAGCATGGTTGGTTTAAGAGCCCATAGCCGCTGTTTTGCATGCAAACTACTTGGACGCTGCTGTAGCCTGAAGACACATTCTGCAAAACATCCTACAGTGCTTAACCTAAAACGTCAGCACGTCCTTACGTGCCCTGCTCAAATTGAGATTCATATGCTACCTTCGTGAGCTCCTCGGAAACTCTTGGTCGTCATCGAAAGACGTATTATGACTTGTCGGCCATTCAAGGCCTTTGGTCGTAAATAACAAAATTGGCCCTGTAACAAAAATATTTTTGTTTATTTATTTTCAAGGCATACCGAGGTCATTTGTGCTGCAGTGGCAGAATGTAGAGAAGGAACTCTGCAAAAAGTGTATAATTTACGTTTTAAATAATTGTTTTTGTCTTTCCTGGTCGTGTTTACCATATCGGTGTGCTCAATGGAGATTTCAATATTTCCGACAGCACCCGAAGGCAGCATCAGCATTTTACGTATGTGGTCTAGTCAAAGGATGATGAAAACACTGGTATGAGCTCGGGAACGATGCTAAGGAATCCGAAAAAGTGGGGTTGGACAAACGCCTTTCTTAAACTTAGTATTCGTAGTTTATGTCTGCTGCATTTGAGCGATGAATCCCGTTTTTATATCCCGCTTCCAGTTTATGATGATGAGAAGGGGGGTCTGGAACCGAGGGATCGGGAATAACGGAACACAGTTGAAAGAAGGATCGACCGTTGGACCTGGTAAACAAACGGTCGCACGCACCGATGTGAATCTTGTATTGTCAGAAAGCTAATGAAAAGACTAACGGCGAGAGGCAGGGATTGCCAGACAGACATCCGAGTAGAAAGCAGGTGGGCCAGATATGGGAAACGACACCGCACTGCTCCAAATCCATCCGCTTGAGCAAAGAAGGATATCCAGTCAGCCAAAAGATCCTCTGGGAGAAAACGTTTTTTTCAGCGTTGTAACTCCGTGATAACATCGTAACACACGCCGTTTTGCTACATTGCGTCCGAATCTTAAACTGAGTGCCAACGTAGGTTTGTGCGATCACCTTTGTTATTTTTGTCTCATCACTTTGAATCCTGCGAATATGTCCTTCACAATGGAGGATCATTTGGAGTCGGGGTGGGTAGCCGTTCGCCCGAATGCGTTTGAGGAGAAGGAAAAACATAAATTCGTTTTTATCGTCGCCTGGAATGAAGTGGAGGGCAAATTTGCCATTACGTGTCATAACAGGACGGTGCAGAGGAGAAGCTTTGGAAGGGACTCTCTGATGGAGACGACGACCCAGGAGGAGGATAAAACAAAATGGCCCAAAAGTCCCGTTAAAGATAAAGCAGCCAAGAGCCCCAGCAAAGGGGTGAAGGTAGCTGCGGTAAAAGGCTTCAGCCCTAAAAAGTCAAGCCCTGCCAAAACTCAAACTGTGAGTAAAGCTGCAGCATCCCCGGTTAGCCCCGACACCGAGGTGTTGGAATCACTGAGAGACGACCCCCTTCCCTCCACGGTGGACAGTTTGGACCTGGAGGAGTTTGACAGCCTGTGCAGAGAGGATTGCAGCTGGGCCGGGCTCTTCTCCTTCCAGGACCTGCGGACGGTCCACCTGCAGCTGTGCTCTGTCAATTCCGACCTGGAGCCCTGCCTTCCGGTCTTCCCGGAGGAACCGGCGGGGATGTGGACGGTGCTTTTCGGCGCGGCGGAGGTGTCCGAGCCTGAAATGGATGAGCTGTGTTACAGTTTACAGCTATACCTGGGCCATGCGCTTGATACGTGCGGCTGGAAGATCCTGTCACAGGTTCTGTTCACGGAAAATGACGACCCAGATGAATACTACGAGAGCCTGAGTGAACTGAGGCAATCCGGATATGATGAGACTCTCAGCCGTGCCAAGAAACATCTACACGAGGTGAGAGGTTCATGTGCCAGCTGCGAAGCACGTCTCTCGACATAATTCCGCTTTTACTTAACCTTTATTTATTCAGGAATAGTTGGCTGGGTATATCTGCTCAGAGCTGCCCAGTACAACCATCCTTCTACTGTTGACCATTGAGCAGCTCCACTTGCTCAAGAGCACCTAAACGTTAGCTGTTGAGGGCATTACTCATTCACTTTCCACAAGGACACTTTCTCTGTATCGGTTTCCCTGTTCATTTCAAATCAAATAGTAATAGGAATACTTAGAGGGTTACTTCAAAGTGTAACACAAAGTAGCATACCAAAATAGGTTAGTTAACATGGAGTCAGAAATTCTGTCAGAACAAGAAAGAAAGCTATTTCAAAGGTCATTGTCATTCAGTTGTATTCAGTTACATTAGAGATCACCAGAGATGTAGTGGTTTGTAAAGGTGGGTAAACTATGACCTCCAGTTGGTAATTTTCATAAGGCAAACAACCACCATTACTTATTTTGATCTGGGTAAGCTGAGTTTAGGTGTGTTTACCCTCCACTACATCCTTGACTAGCAGCCCAAATGCATAATATACATCCAGGTAAGCTAAGCCTGTGGGCAAGATGACTTGGTTTGGATCAGACATTATTAGGTACCTACGGTATGAACAGGAGGAGGAGGAGAGGCCACCAGATGTCCCAGACGCACCATGTGGTGCATACCACAATATAGCATCCAGCAACATAGTGGGAGGGACAAAAAAATAGACAAGAGAGAGAGAAGTCAGAGCATGTGGCTTCTAACCACTACCCACTGATGAGACAGTTGACAGGGAAATTGTGTCATTTGCAATCATTACCATCAATGAAGTAATTTGAAAATAATGTAAAACAAGCAATCCCACTGACTAGCTAGTAAAAATAAGTATGTAATAACGTTCATGTTAAGTATAAACACTTTCTGCCTGGAGTGTTGTCTGCTCATATTATCTGCTGCTGTTACATAGCTGAGATAGCATACGTACACACACGCACGCACGCACGCACGCACGCACGCGCACACACACACACACACACACACACACAAACACACAGAATGCTGACATAATTGACATTTCGAGGCACATTTTTCCATTTAGAATCTGCCTCTTTGCCAGAATGATGTGCCGAGTCACGTTCTTTGAGAGAAGAGGCATTAAACCCACTGATAGACAGGCTTATAGACTGACAGGTTGCTACTGTGACTTTGTAAACTGTCAACGTTTAGTTATTCTGTCCTAATTCTTCATAATATAGCACCACCATTTATATTGGGCCGTTCTTGGTCATTTATAACTTCAAGACTGAGGTGACATACTATATTTCAATTTCAGTTTCAGTTTTTGAGTCACCTAATATCAGATGATATATCAGACTGCCTCTGCTATATATAGCTCTTTCTCTGTCTGTCTCATGCTCACTCTGTTTCATATTGTGTGTTTGTTGGTGTGAGATCACATGACAGGTAGAATGTATGGATTTTTTGGCAGAGCGGTAGGTTGGTCTGGATTTATTACAGGCCCGATCCATAACTGCTTTGTGGTGCATTTAAGTGAAATACTGTCACCCCAATTATTTTACTCTGAAACATATTGTATAATTTTTTGGAAATAAGGAGTAAAACAGTCCTGTTTTAAATAAAATAAAATGGTTGACCAAATATTTAAATGAATAATTATAATAAATTTATTATAATTAAAATAAATTCTGGTTTGTATCTTTAACCTAGACTTACTAAACACACACTCTGACAGACAAGACACGCTCCAAACACCAGGCATCCACATAGTGCCCATACCTACAGCGACAGCTTCTCTTACCAACAGGGGCCAAAGATTGATTAACTGCTCTTAATATAAACATACATTGTACTGAGATTGACTGGGTCTTAAATGATCCTACTAATCAATGGCACTGGATTAATGTGGCCTTGGTTCATGGAGCCAGGTAATGCAGGACTGAGAGAGAGAGACAGAGTGAGAGAGAGCATAAAGTTCACAGTAGTCGTGTCTCCAGCAGTAAGTACAGCAAGCTCACAATAGTGTTGATATATGCCTGTATGTGTACTGTCTGTACAAAAGTAAGAGAGACCAGAGACTACATCCATTTATTGTGGTGTGGTGTGTTTATGTTAGTGTCTGGCCAAGGCGTTTCCTCCCTGCTCTGTTTTTGGCAGTGAAAGGAGGCTGTGTGGAGCAGAGACGAATCACCCACGACTCATTCCATCCTATGTCATCCCACACCCACTCCCATTCACACAGAGTGCAAGCACACACACACACACACACACACACACACACACACACACACACACACACACACAATGAGGAAAGAGAGTGAGAAAACCCAAAACAGGAAGCTGTGCCTATCTACCCTTCCTGAACAAGAAACATCAAATAACAGAGCTATCAGTCTCAAAGTCTGCACCAGCCAACCCATGTTAATCTGCTCCAATTGTTTCAGTAAATGCCAATCACTGTATGGGAGTTCCAGTTTACTCAAAAGTGTATTCATCCTGAGGATGGAGGAGGAATTGCTGATCTCTTTCTGCATTTCATCACAGCCCAAGCTTTTGAGTTTACAGTCACAGTGCTATGCAGTCAATTCAAACAAAGTCACAGTGGTATTAATTCTGGAGTCTATTGTGTGGTAGGCTCTTACACACATGCACACACGTGCACACACTGGCCTATTGATCATCCCACTCCATTTGAGGGCTAAGTTGATGTCTTTTAGTGTTCGCTGGTAGCCTGCAGGATTGTTCGGTCTGACAGAAGTGTGTGTGGGTATTGATCTTATTCCCAGCAGGAAGAACCCCGCCCAGTCCAGCCAGGGTTGTTCACTGAGACACAGCACTCAGACATACAGTATACCCCTATTATTTACAGTTACACAAAGCATCCACCTGACTTACCAGTACCAGCGAGAAACAATTTTCCATTCAGTGTCACTGAAAGACATATTTTATGTTCTTCTGGCCTTTCACGTTGTGTGTGTGTGGGTAAAATAGAAGTTACATGTAATTGTTAGTATTTGATTTGACTTGACCTCTAGTACCTTAGATTTACTACACCAAGACAATCCAGATAGTGTCCGGTAAGTTGGCAACTACCAAAAAGATTACTAAATTGACTTTCAAATTGACTTTCCTGTGATTGTCTAGCTGACTTTCTGGCACTGTTGTATTGTCTGTTGTGACAAACCCCAACCGCTTGGCTCTGAAGTAGACAAAATAAATACAATAAATAAGACACATATTTTGTGAATTCCTATGGAACAAGGTCTGACAGAGTTTACCAACTGTCCTTCTCTTTATTTCATTCTCATTCTGCTTTCACTGCCTTTTTGATTATTCTGAAGATTGAGTTGATGTGCACACAGTAAAAGTAATTTTCTGTGTGTGTGTGATGCAGTTGCTGGAGAAGCACAGGGCCATGGACAGTATGGTGGAGCTGTTGGAGGTATATGAGGAAGAAGACCAGGCATATGGAGGCCTACTGGAGGCCTCCACGGAACTCTACCAGTACCTGCTGCAACCCTTCAGAGACATGAGGGAACTAGCGATGTTGCGCAGACAACAGATCAAGGTAACACACAATTCACACATGTACAGTATGAATGTATGAAATTGGCTGCACCAGCAACAAGCACCAGGGGAGGCTGGTCCATATAGGATACAGAGGCCGATCCTCCACAGGTTTTCAGACTTTTTCCTTGTGGGTTGTTTAGTTGTTTAGTCTTGAGTACAGTACTCTTAACTAGCCATACATTTTTGGATCAAACCCTTTTACCCTGCAATTTACCTAGCCATGTCTTGTATTTTACCAAGCTTCATCAACGTTTTGACTCACCAGCCTCCATTGACAAGCACAAGCCGGTTAATTTGAATGAAGTCAAATATGGTAGACAGAGAGGAAAAGAGGGCAGAGAAATTGTTAGTCTAATTCGTTGTTTCTGGTATCTTGTCATATTGTTGTAAACCATGTGAAGTGTGAGGGATTTGTTTTTTGGTTGGGGGGTTATTTATATGTAGGCTATATTGGGTGCCTGCATGGGAAGTTGGCTATTATGCAGGTGTGCCTAGATTGTGCCCAGTATTCCATTACAGGCACGTACATGCACTCATAAAACACAATAGATGGTCAAAGGAAATTCTCATGCCCCTTAAAATAGGTTCTGTCCTGTGTGTGTGTCTGTTTGGGGGTGGTGGGGTGGGATGGGGGGTTACATAGTGTAAATTCACTTCTCTCTGATCCCTTACAATGCCTTATGGTTGGGAAAGCTTTTCTGCACATGGAAGGGTGGTGAGATATATTTCATTGCAGAGGAAAGGAGGGAGGCTGTTTAATGCATACACGGGGGAGATGCTTTGTTCAACCATTGCAGTGTTGATTACATTTATATTTAGCTCTCTGACTCACATGGCACATCAGTAATAAAAAGACAGTACTGCGCAACATGTAGCCTATGCACACACAAGCGAGTGCACACACACACACACACACACACACACACACACACACACACTCTTGCCAAATCTTTGGATCGTAGTTTCGTTCTTCTCCATACTGTCATATACTTCTGGGATGTGGCAGCCTAGGGTTGAATGACATACTGGGAGCTGGAATGGAGACCCCTGAATCTCCAATTTCCTGCAGTCTCACAGAGACATGAATAAGTCATGTTGTGTCTGGGCCTATAGCTTTACTGCCGTGGCTGGTTGCCGCAGACACACACTGCTATTAGCGTGCATGCGACAGAAATAAAAAGATTGAGGGCTAAGTTAAGTAGGGAGCTTTCACACCTGGCTTCCTAAGTGCACTTGAACGAACCCTCTAGTTCCTCTCCTTTGGGGAAGTGAAAGCTTCTAACATGAACCCTGGAGTAGTTGGAAGTGAGAAATCGGTTGGACCAAAGACAGGAAAGCAAGCAGGGGATCATGCATTTAATTAAACCGAGTGTGACCAGTTGTTCACATACCTCTCCAAATGTCTTCATATGTGCATCAGGACCATCACTTTCTGCCTTTACCTTGTTGTAAAAGTGAATTTAGCATTGCAAAAAATGTCCATCTTATCAAGTCATTTACTCTCATATTCAGTCTTAAAATTTTATTTTTCTTAAATGTGAAATCTTCTGTCACTGATGTGAGATAATGTAATTTGTTTCCAGTTTCACATGTTCTGGTATTTTCTAGAAATAAGTGTCACTGTCTTGAAACAATGCCGAATAAGTAAAATAAAGCAGAAAACGTGTAAAACCTGTTTTACAAAACTACTTTTGGTAGTAGGTCAAAGTTGACAAGTCAGCTGTGTTTTCTTTCACCCTCAATCCACTTATTCACTGCTCAGTCATGTTTGCCAGAGAATGTTCTCTTCCCTTCTGTCTTGCTGCTCTGGCACTTTTGTGATTTTACCAAGTTTGCACCTAGACACATGAGCCCATGGAATCCCTGAGGTGTTCTGCCAGAAAGGAAGCCAAAACCATGAAAACAGCAGGTCCCACCGAGATTTGAACTCGGATCGCTGGATTCAGAGTCCAGAGTGCTAACCATTACACCATGGAACCTCCTTGTGTGATGGAGGTGGGAGAGGAGGACCCAGACCTCTATGTCCGGGTCCATTTATAGCCTATAGAGCAATGGTCCTCAAATCCGGGCCTCAGGGTCTAGAGTACTACTGGTTTTCTCTTCTGCCAGGTAGTTTCCATTCCATCTGTCTAATCAGGGATTGATTAAGAACTACTGGATTCAGAGTGTTAACCACTACACCATGTTAAGGAGAGTGTGTGCCTTTATGTCAGTGTGGCAAATATATATATTGAGTGCGTCTGTGCATTGATCTCTTTATTCCCATGTGTGCTGACGTGGTCTCACTTTCACTGCTCATTTAGATGAGCTGGTCAGATGATGTTCACAGATAGAGAGAAGGGCGGGGGGGGTCAGGACAGGTCAGTAGCAGTAGTAGTAGTAGTTTACATTGTTGTTTTTCTCCTGTGCGATTAAAGATAAAACAAAAGAAAAAAAGAGATGAATGATGATAAGTACCCTCACATCAGGACTTGCAGTGTTAAATGATACTGATGTACTGTGGTGTAGTGCAGTGGGAGCTGCGGTGAGACAAGGTTACTTAAGGTCAGAGACAGATACTCTGCAACTCTTTAACCTTTGCTGCTCATCTTCCTTCCTCTTGTGCTGCACAGGTTGCAGCGCCCTCTATAGTCCTCATGGACACTTGTTAATTTTCATGTTTTTCATGCAGTATGTTTGTTTATTTTCCCTCGATTTAGTGATCAGTAAGGTGGATAAAAGAGGAGAAGAAGATTGATAAAGATGAATAAAGAGTCATAATGAGTGATACGGATTGACAGACACTGCATATATTCCTTTAACACTTTATCATTTTATCATTTTGAAACTTGTATGACAGAACCAGAGATTGCTTTGTCAGTGCAAGATTACAGAAACATGTACATGTGAGCTAGGTTCCCAAGGTTAAGTCTAGTAGTAGCTAAGTGAGAGAGGAGAGAAGCTTTGGGTCTAAGTGCATGTGTTTGTCTAAAGGTGAGGATCCCTCATAACTTCTCATCACGAACCTTGCCTTCCACAAAGGGTTTTACAGTGCACCAAATATAGCTATATATTTTAATAGGTTTAATTTATTGTTGGAGTAACAATAAATGTCACAAGGCAATAATGTGTGTTGTGAGGGAGATGAAAGGGTGGCACTCTTGCAAAGGTAAAACTCAAAACCTAAGGTATATCTGACGCTGATCTTTCCAATAAATATTGCTCTTCAAAGGCTGTGGTGAATAGATCAATCACAGGGTGTTGGAAAGGCAACAAAGCTGGGCGTACTTACCCTAACCCTAACCCTATATGGGTGCTGAGCTCCCTCTACAGGCCTGCTGTCTGTGTTGGAGCTAGTAGTTTCACATGAGGTCCAAAATTTCAGATGAGCATATATCTGAGGGCGTACATATTTCAAAGAGATGTGTTTTTTTAAAATATATGTGTAATGTATTAATTTCTAGATTCTTCCTCAGACTACATTCTCATAGGAATGTCTTTGTCATACTCCTCCATTGAGGCGAGCGTGACATTGTGCTTCGTCCTACTGACTAAAGAGATTAAGACGCATCCATCCCGTTTCGACAGATCTCCATGGAGAATGATTACTTGGGCCCGAGGCGGATTGAAGCTCTAAAAAAGGAGGACTCTGATTGGCAGAAGAAGGCTCAGCAGGCGGTCCTCAACATCCAGGAGTTCACTGTCAAATACTTTGAGATCACCGCCAGAGCTCAGAAAGGTACAGTATGTCATCATTGTCACTGTCATTTCGTTGAAGCAACAGTAGAATAATCACATACACACACAAATACATGCACACACATGCTGGCGGCTGCAGCCTGGTATTGACCTGTGTGTGGTTTTGAATGCCAGGGCTGATGTGATTAGTTATTGATGAGGCAGTGCAGACAGCCATGGTTTGACAGGGACAGGAGGAAACAAGGACAGCCTATTGATCAAACAGAGCACTCTGTCCAGGGTTACTCCACATTGCACCCTTGTTTAGCCCACATTTTCTCAACCACCGATTGGACTCTTTATCTGACAGTTATTAGATCAAAAATCAAATAGTGAATAACTGCTAATTCAAATAGGAATGGAAGAGGCTGTAATGTTCAAATGATTCATGATGATAATTTTTACTGCCTGTGTTTTATTTTTCAGTGGAACCTTTTTCAGTGCCAATACTTGTTTCAATGCCAATATTTCCTTTTTCAGTCCAGGTTTTCTTTTCAATGACAATGTTTTTTTTCAATGCCGAAATTTAAAGTCACTGCTCTAGCTCCATACAGTGCAGCAATAGGTGTCTCCCTCTGCTCTATAGAGAAACCCTCACTCTTATGAAACATTACTCATCAAACCAAAAATGTAACCTCTCTGTTGTGTGGGTGAGAAACTGCTGGAATACACACCTCATATCCTCTCTCAGGTATATGTTGGTGACTCACTGTCGCGCAAGCACACATCCATTTTTATTGGTAGAAGCCACCTACCATCACCTGTTCTGTGTGTGTGTGTGTGTGTGTGTGTGTGTGTGTGTGTGTGTATAGGGGTGTATGAGCGTATGAAGGTAGGACCAGCGTAAGTTTGGCAAGGCTGCATGGACAGCAGCGGTGGAGCGCATGGAGAGGCTCCGCTACTCCGTCGCCAAGGAAACCCTACAGCTCCAGAGAGCCAGGGAGATCTGTCTGGAGCAGAGGAAACACACACTTCGCGAGGAGGTAGTAACACAGACACACACACACACACACACACACACACACACACACACACACACACACACACTTAACCCTTCACTCACTCGCTCAGTCTGATTCTGACTTGTCTTGCCTTTTGACCTGTTCTTCAGATGCAGAGTCTGTGCAGCGGTGAGGATGCGATGGCCCGCTTAGACCACATGGAGGAGCAGTACTATGAGCTCCAGCTCCAACTGTATGACATCCAGGCTGAGATACTACAGTGTGAAGAGCTGCTTCTCACCGCTCAACTAGACAGCATCCGCAGACAGATGACAGGTAAGGCTGTGCGTTTGTGTGTTTGTGTGCACGTGAGGTTACAATTATGATACTACTATTTTGACCAAATTGCAAATGTTAAGTTGATCCTGTCTTGAATTAACATTAAATCTGGTTTAAACCATCTCTGGCCCTAAAGGTCATGCCTCAGTACATGATGAGGTGTTTGTGTGTGTGTGTGTGTGTGTGTGTGTGTGTGTGTGTCTGTGTGTGTGTGTGTGTGTGTGTGTGTGTGTGTGTGTGTGTGTGTGTGTGTGTGTGTGTGTGTGTGTGTGTGTGTGTGTGTGTGTGTGTGTTTAAGAGAGATTTAGGCTAATCTGTTAGTCCTAGGAAACAGAGTCGTATTGCCTCATTTTTGTTGCCCCGATTCCTGGAATTAGCAAAGCTGCTTTTAGAGATGACCTATTACAATACAGTGCTCAGTACTACTGTGTGTATTACTGTGTGTAGTCTCTGTCAGACACCTCAATCACCTGCCCTCTGTGTGTGTGTGTGTGTGTGTGTGTGTGTGTTTCCAGAACGTCAGGATGAGGTGGTGTACTACGACACCTATGAGAGCCCAGACGCTATCGGAGAGGATGACGCTGCGGAGAGAGAAGAGCTGAGGAGACTTCAGGTCAGCGCAAGACAGCTAGAGGCCAGGAGGGGGCGCATCACCACCAAGCGTGCCTATCTGAGGAACAAGAGGGTGTGTATTCCTCTCACATAATGGGGATGGGGCTAGGATATATGGCCAAAGTATATCACAATAGTTTTTCATGTTTGATGGTACAATGACATTTGTTGGTTAGTGGATTATGCCTAGAAAATTTCACAATGAAATGTACATGACATTTAGATGCCAATGTGTGTTCAGGTTGTATACTCTTTAATGTAATGAAATGAGTAAAATTGTGCAATGAACTTGGTGAAACTGTTAACTTCAAACCTTATTCAGTAAACAAAGATTGTTAAAAACAGGAAACTAATAAAAAAGAATCAATAACATAATGTGATGACAACATGAGGTGAGACTGCTATACGTTCAAATACGGTGTATCACACAGTCCTACATCACACTTTTGCAGTAGCTGTCTGATTGTAGGCAGCATGTCTTGATATGGTTCCTCTCCTCTCCCTCTGCAGGAGATCTGTGTGTCCAACCACACTGAGAAGCAACAGAAACGTCAAGCCAGCCAGAAGGACTCCACATCCCATCTGGCCTTGCAGGTACAGGTTATCGGTGCTTTGTTTTTTTTTATCATATGAGTGATTTGCTGTACATCAGTATCGCTCCCCTCTATTTACTCTTTGACCTTCTCTCCCCCTCCTCCCTCCTCTAATTCTCAATTTCTTTCTCTCAACAGAAGGATGACGAAGAGGAAGATGAGGGGAGGAAGAACAGCAGAGTTATTCAGGAGCGACAGAGAACTCTTGACAGACTACGCACTTTCAAACAAGTACGTGCGCTCCTATGAACTGTACATATGTCAACACGATGGTAAATGGGATTTTGGAATCTTTCATTCATCTTTCTTACTGACACATCCTCACAACGACCACCATTTCTCTGTCTCCTTCTGTCTGTCGCGTTCTAGCGCTACCCAGGTCAGGTGATTCTGAAGTCCACTCGTCTGCGTGCGGCCCACACCAGAAGAAGGGAACGAGGGAGGAGTGGGGAAATGAGCGGAGGGAGAGAGAGAGAGGAGCGCGTGGACTCTGTTTGCATCCAGACCCAGGACCAGCCGCTGTGTCTGAGTACCAGCGTCCAGACGGACCCCAGCTCCACTCTCACCACTCAGCCGGTCACAGCCCTCACGGCCTCGCTGCCTCCCCTGGCCGTGCCCAGTCCCGCAGACTCCTCCTGCTCTCCCTGCTCCCTGCCCTCACTGCTATCATCCCCCATCTCCCCTCCTCCCCCACCTCCCCCTCCACCTCCCCTACCACCTAAGGGGGAGTCGCCGCCCTCCGACAGCCCGGGCCGGCAGGGCCAGGGGGAGAAGGCTGTGGCGAAGGCTGAGGCAGAAGAGTTCTCTCTTTCCCTGCTGGGCCCTTTCATCCCTCGCTTCTTTGACAGCAGCCAACTGATGAGCGCCAGGAAGAAGTTGAGGAAGACCCCAGCGTTGGAGGCCCATAACAGGAGAGGTACTGGACACAGCTACCATAAGACTGTTAGGATCTACATTAGTAGTAGCTAAGTAGAGTCAGTCTCTCAGGACTACAGTGATGTCCTACTCACCATGTCTGTCTTCCTCTCTTCTCTTCTCCTGCTGTATCCAGTGACCTCGCCCATGGACGAGGTGCTGGCCTCCCTGAAGAGAGGCAGCTTCCACTTGAGGAAGGTGGACCAGTGCTCCCTGCTTTCTACCAAGGGAGATGAGGACCCCAACAGCATCCTGGCCCAGATTCGCCAGGGAGTCAAGCTGAGGCGTGTCCCCAGGAAAGAGAGAAAGGACCAGGGAGAGCTCCCGGCCTCCACTGATCCTCTGACCAGGAGCATCCACGAGGCGCTGCGGCGTATCAAAGAGGCCTCACCAGAGTCTGACTCAGATGACGACGGGCTGACCTGCCCGGACTGGGAAAGCTAGGGCGACAGCCTCAGAAACAACAAATAATACACACGCAGATGCTTACACCCTATGGCATTGTACACGCTGTACTGTATACACACACACACGCACACACGCACACACACACACGTTCACTCACAAGCACACACAGCCACAGTCACATGTACCCAATGACTATGCCAGGGCCTGAGTCATACTGAATCTTGTCAGTAACTCACCAAATGTTCCAATGGCCTGTGGTCAACCTGTTCATTTGTTTTTTCCACACTACATTCACCATGATGAAGGACATTGCTAGTGTTTATTTCTACTGTGTGTAATGTTTTTATGTGTATAATCAGACTGCATTGATGCCATTATTATTTTGAGTTTAAGAAATCAATTGTACTGTTAAAGAGCTCTACACGTTAACACTCACAAACGCAGCACATACACATTCCACACCAACATACTGCACTGACAGCTATTTGTGAAACTGCATGCCTCGTGTGTGAGGTACGTGATCCACTCAACCCAAAGCATAGCTCAACAATAAGAAACTGTAATATATCTGATGGGTATTCTATGTAACTTGGTGTCACCTAAGAGATTGAAAAGGAAGGTCCCACCGAGATTTGAACTCGGATCGCTGGATTCAGAGTCCAGAGTGCTAACCATTACACCATGGAACCATATACCAGCTGTAGAAAACAGGATTGACACCTCTAGTTCTCACTTCTATTTATAGCTCACCAGTATATTATGACTGAGCCACAGTATGTTATATAGGTGGAACAGGCAAACGCAGTGTAAGGACCACTGCTTTTTCTAATCTGACACTGGACAAAAACAATAAATCCTTCAGTGTATGTAACACCACATTCCTGCCCCTCACCCCTCTCGGCCTCTCCCTCAACTCCCGTGTCACTGTCTCCTACCCCACCCCCCTCTCTCTCTTTCTCTCTCTCACTCTCTCTGGATGAAGGAACATATATTGGTCCATCTGCCTGATCGCAGCATATGGCCAGGCTGGTGGGAGATATGGCGTGTCACAATGCATTTATCATTTGGCGCCCTATCTCAGCAGATCTGTGAGGATCAGTGGATCAGAGAAAGGATCATCTGCAGAGCTACTGTGTTTGGAGATGGGTTTGTTAATGAGAAGGTTGTGTCGGTAGAGTGTGGGCATGCGGGGTTGGTGATTCCCAAAGTTAGTATGTGGGATAGTCACGGCAGAGCTTTGAAACCAGTCACGCTTATTTGAATGATGGATGGTACGTGGGAGGTTAGATTCTCTCATCCCTGTAGGGACTCACTGTGGGCTATAGAGTAGGAGGTCCTGATTGGTGCAGCTTCTTTCTCCTGCCTCCTTATTCACGGTCTCTTCCCTCGTCTCTCCTCTACCGCCTCTTTTCTCATGTCTTCTCTTTCTTTCCACACAGTGGGCAGAAGCACACAGTAGGAGGTCTGTTACTCACAGTGCCCATACATGCACACACACACTAGCATGCACAGAGTTTCATGTTAGTGAGTCCACAGTCTCCACTTTCTCTTTCTTTTCCAGTGTGGTTTTAGTACTTTCAGGATACATAATACTCACAAAGTTCAAATTAGAGTATCTGTACCATTACAACATTTTTGTTGTTTATATCACTGGTGAAGCATTGTATCTATGATAATAGGCAAGTACGTTT
Organism: Hoplostethus mediterraneus; assembly: GCA_034670385.1. NCBI lineage: Eukaryota > Metazoa > Chordata > Actinopteri > Trachichthyiformes > Trachichthyidae > Hoplostethus > Hoplostethus mediterraneus. The sequence continues at coordinate 8,538,820 of JAXDDW010000002.1, forward strand.
TAGTGGAATGAAGAACATTTAGTATTGGACCTAATGAGCTGTGATGTAATTCTTTTACACAGGACAATATGAGGCAGTAACAGCGGGAATTCACACAAATATACATATATACATGAGGTAAAAAGATGTGGATTCATAAACTGAGCTCTTGAGTTTGGAATAGCTACTGCATGCACTGTCTGAAACAGCTTTGATTCAAAGATTTGTGCTTTTTGTACTTGCAAATGTGATCAGAGCCTGTTGCAAAAGGATGTCCATTCACTGATTCATCATGAAGCAGACACCACAGTGGAAAGGCGTGTGCGTGAAAATATATGTATATAAAATATATGTCACACTGTACAGCTTGACAAATAGCTCAACGCTAAAGAACGTTTTTTTATTATCATTTTCCTGGCAGAGCAAATCTGAGGCACTTTTACATGTTCTGGACCTGAACCCAACATTGTGTCTCTCAGCCACTGTCACTGTCAGCACAATGTTCTTCCATGGTACCCTCGCCATGTAGCACAGGACAGAGATCCAACCCTGACCTGAATCTAACTGGAACCAAACCAAGACCTTACCTGACTTGACGTCATCATAACTGACCAGGGCAGAGTTTCCCAAAAACATCTTTATGCTAAGGTCATCTTTGCTCCATTGAACAATGACCAAAGATGCACGTAGTGGTGAGACACTTTTGGGAAACTGGGCTGAGAACATGACACCATTGCCATGAACCTACCATCATCTGACTGACCTTAGCAACACTGTAATGTGTTTTTTTTTTTACATTGATCCTAGTCTATAACATTACCTGAACGCAGCTTGTTTGCCAGCTAACTGTATTACATTCATGCATTACATTCCTTTGCTTGTTTTTCCAAAGCATTTCCAGCCAAAACGTTTTGTGATGTGTTTGCTTCTGAACATTTCCTATGTAGACCTGTTAGTCACACAGGTGGCTGTCTGTGGCTGTGAGCCTCTGTCCTACTAAGCCAGTCAGTCACTAGAGAAGTGCAATATCACAGACAGAGAAACAATTGAAAAAGAGTGAAACAACTGAATGGGTAATGAATTCAGCTTGATAGCCTGAAACATTGCAATTGTTTTTACACAGTAGTGTATATACATACTATTCTAAGAATACCCTTTTTCCTTTACTCCTACCATTTTCATTTATTGAATCTTTTTATTTACAGCCTCTCCCCTGCAGTTGAATAAAACCTTGTGACCCAAATTATGAGATTCTCTGTTTCAGTGAAAAATGGGAGTTGAGTCAATAATGTGTTCATGATCAGAAATGAAAACAATCTGCACACACTGAATTCTGCGGTCACTGTATTTGAATATAAAACATAGCATTTCTCAGTTCACAGAGGTGTGTTCATAGCCTGGTGGGCTGTCTTTGTTTTTATCTAACAAAGAATTCAGTTTGGCTGAAGCACCAACAGATGTGTCTTCTGATCGATTTCACCAGCGTCTGGTAAATCCTTTCACCTTCAAGCGCACACGTCTCACCAATCTACAAACATCATAAGCCTGAGGTACCTCTTAAATATCATGAGTTCAAAATTACTTTAAATAGTCAAAAATATTGCCAGTCTTCTCATACCTCTAAATACAATAATAATACCTACATTAAATATCATAAGTTACAAAACAGGAGAATGAAAAGCTTCTTATCCACTACTGTACAAAGGCATTCATTAACAATAGCATTAATAATAAGGTTTTCCATCTCTGTAATCCTGCTGTCTTTGAGTTTAACCAGAGAGAAGAATTTTGGGTAACACTTCCCTGTACAATGACCCTTTTCCAGTGTATTAACCTGTCCATTTAACGATGGAAAAAGTTGTCGCAAGTACATGATCATGCTGTGCTAGTACGTAATGGAAATGTCCTGATATATAATGTACTTACAAGAGCCTAACACAATGTAAACGCAGAGGTCAACCGTAATGAAAGATAAGTACTTAGAAAAAGGTTCCAGTACCTGATGTAAGGATATAAGTTTTTAGACATTCAATGACCTTGGTTTCAAAGACAGAGATCTGATGATGCAGCCATAAATAATTTACTGTACTGGTACTGGAACTCTTTTATAAGTACTTATTTTAGTGCATAACTTTTACATTTTGTGTTTACATTATGTTGTTACACCCAAGTAAGTAAAATATGAATTAAGGAGGTTTCATTCGGTACTTGAAAGAGTATTATTGTGTACTTACACTACTTTTCCATGGGTTAATACACAAGTGAATACACAAGAATAATCCATCACAGAGAGTTACTGCATTTCATTTGTCCATCTATTCATTTACAATGCCGCCTTAGTAGGAAGTTATCTTATACAGTTCTATAATTATCATAATTGTTATAATGATAACATGTTTTGTGTATAAAAGACTAGAAACTGAGGACAGTTCTGTGTTCACCCGTGAAGAGTGAAAACCTGTGGCCAGTTCCACTGAGTGTGGAGATTCTTAGATGACACTTAGATGACACCCTAAGCCCTTCACAGTGCACTACTTTGACCAGACAGGGCTGCCACAGGTTCGCGGTCGAAAGTAGTACACTTTGTGTCGGACAGGGGATCAGCTGAGTTGCATTTTACCTATCTGCATGAGTCCACTGAGTAGAGTACCTGATAGTTAGATAGAGGTGTCGTCCAGAACCTGTCTGGTATTGCTCAGTGTGCGTGTGTATAGGCCTCAATGTCCAAAACAGGGTCTTTCTGTCACAGCACAAACACATATTATATACAGACATGTGCCCACTTATGTGTGCTTTGAAGGCGCACATTATGTCTGGAGTTCAGGCCTTGTTCCGTAACACACGCCACACTGAGTTTGGCAGGAAGACAGGTCAGTTGTCTGTGATGGTGGAAGCAGTTTGGATACAGGAATTCTGATGACTAATCTAAACACCTACCGGGCACAGACCCTCTAAATGTTTGGGTGGCATGAACAATGCTTCTGGAAGATTCAATACTCATCGGTCATATAGAATTTTAAATAGATTGTGGATATACAGTAGTCGTTGGGGTAGTCACTTCCACTTGAGAAGTAAGCAATTTATTGTAAACCAAACTCCATCTCCCAGCAGCCCTGTGTGTCCAAGTTGGGGAGTAGCAGTGACTGGTTGGTTGAGAGCCATCCTTTAATTCTCTGCTTCCAATGACCCTCTGCTGGCAGCCCAAGCGCATCCATAGGACTCTGTTTCCATGGAGTCTATATTCAGTATTTCACTGTACAGTAAGTCACTTTGGATCAAAGCATCTGCTAGTTAGGGGACAATATTTTGGGGGATTTGGCAGCTTTGGCGCAGTTCTCTGAGTCTTAACGGCAATTATTTCCATATGACTTTCGACATCCCCTTGGGGGGCAGTTTAGAGAGGAAGGAGAGGGGAGTGTGACTGTATGAGTCTGCTAGCAGTGGAGCAGCTCTCCCAGTCAAACAGCAGGTGGCACTGAGGCACAGTTCTCAAGGTAATTGGGGGGGCTTGCAGTGTGCCAACAGAATCCAACCCCCAAGAAACACGGCAGGCATCTCTAGGACTGAAAAGATCAATGAGGCCAAGGTTACTCCCATATCAGCCTATCAAAAGGCAAGATGAGGTAATCCCTGCATTGCCTTTAAATATCAGATCCTGCCAGATCTATAAGAGTGCTTGGGACGGGTTGGAGACAGATGCCTGCAAGTCAGCATATAGGTTTAGCTGCCCTCTTTGAGCATGGCCATTCTCGGGGCAGTGTACTGTGTCTCAGTATCTCATATGGTGTGTTGAGTACATTGGGCAGCAAGGGTGGGAGTAGGATGGGGGCGATGAGGGTGGGGCGGGGCGGGGTGGGGTTATCATATGGCTCCGCTCCGTCTCTAGCTGGCCTCCTCTATAAGCCGGGCCAGGGTGTCTCTCAGCTCCGTCAGCTCAAAGATCTTCCCGTCCAGCATCTCCAGCAGCGTCCGCAGGCTCTTCCTGAAATTCTCCTGCTCCTCCTGATTCTCCTCCAGTCGCTGCTCGGCCCCCGCCAGCTGCTCCTCCAGCACCCGACCGCGCAACTCTGTCTCCTGCAGAAAGAGCGACAGCGTTTCAATGTCATTAGGACAGAAATAATTTGGGTGGACTTTGGCAATGGCTGTTTTTTTTTTTTTTAAAGTCTGGTTGGATACGAGAGGCTGCATCCCAACAGTCATCAAACAGTCACTCTGCACGTCTGCACTGTTTCTCAACTCGCTCACCTCAAGTTTCTGGCTAAGGGTGTCTTTCTGCTCCATCAGGTCATTCATGTTTTCCAATTCTTCTTTTAACTTTTCCATTTCCTGTGGGATATAAAAGCAGAATAAAACATTACAAATCCATAGGGTGTTGCAGTATGAATAGGGGCATTTAAATAACAAGGCAAGGAACCTTACCCTCTCTTTTACACACACACACACACACACACACACACACACACACACACACACACACCTCCTCTTTGTCCCGTAGTGTGTTCTCCAGTTCCTCTATGGTTTGGTTGAGTTCAGCCTTCTGGGATTTGATCACTGGGGTTTGGTTGCTCTGACACTCCAGCTCCGTCACCTGCAGGAACAGGATGGACAACATGGAAAACATGATTAAGATCCATAGAGCGAGAAGGGCACAATATGAACTTGATCTCACCCTTTCATTCATCCCCAGATTATTTCCTGCTTGCCTGACCCAACCCCCCCCCCCCCACGCCTCCCACCTTTCATCTCTCCTCTCTTTTTTCCTTCCACCATCCTTACATACTTGACTCCTTTCCCTTTGCTTACTGCCTTCCCTCTTCCGTTCCAAGCTATCTCTCCTCTTCAATTTGATTTATTTGCACATGAAAACAAAACAGCAAACTGATACAAAATGTTGCTAGACAGACAGACAGATAGACCCTTCTCTATCCCCCTCCCTCACCCGTTTGTGTAGTCTCTCGGCCTCCTCCTGGTAGGCAGCCAGTTGTTGTTTCCACTGTTTGACGTTGGCTGTGGACTCCAGCAGAGCTGCTGTTAGCTTGGCATTGTTCCCCTTTAATGCCTCCAGCTCTGCCTCCCAGTGTTTTGTCATGGTGGGGCTAGAAGACACAGGGACGTACATACTGTTAGCTTAACACAACCGTCATACCACGTAGTGTGTACCCACAAGAGATGATAGAAACCTACATTTTCATGCAATGTCGCGATGTACACAATGTGCACAATATATGTGACAATGTAAAAATCACACAATCTGTGCTTCAGGCCTCAAGCTCCGACATGAAGCCCCTGGCCTGACCACACAGTCAGCACAGCGGCTTCACAGTATCAAAACTGCTAAACTGTGTAAGCAGCAGCGGCATGTAACAGTCAGTCAGTCAGTCAGTCAGTCAGTCAGTCAGTCCGTCAGTCCGTCCACCCATCTCTGTTCCAATGTGGGAAGCTGACAGGGCTGCAGCGGGCCCTCAGGCCACAGGTCAACACTAGCTCGCCGGTAGCTGTGTGAAAGCAGCTGTCTACCACATGGGTTGTAATCTGAGATTAAATCCTCAGACGGGCTGGAGCCTAATCTGGTCCAGCTACTCACAGAGGAACGACAAGGTGAGAGACAAGGGAGAGGAGTGATTGAGTGTGATTGAATTTTGCGGTACAAAGGCGTGGGTGGGAGAAAAAGGTGAGGAAAAACATCGGGCATATGGGCAGTGTGGTGGATACTGCAAAACTGAAGCATGATATCAGGTTCATACATAACCATGTGGACTCTGAAGGGAACGCTTCCGCTGTGCGTCGCCCTTCTTAGATGTGAGCACTGCAGGCCTTCATTTGAGATGTACATGATGCCCGCTCACCCTGTCTCAACAATAGCAGCACAGCTGATGTGGCGGGAGAAATGCATAAGAGACCTAAACATTGTCAAGTACCAGCATCGAGTCAAGCACCTTTGAAAAGGAGCTCTCACTCCCACATACTTTGCAGTAATTCCTCACAGCAATGAAAACACACACACACACAAGGAAGCTTAGTGGTGAGTGGTGAGAGTTGTATGACCCATAACAATGTTGTTTTCAGTTGCGCCCCCTCACTGACACACGCGCACGCACACACACACACACACACACACACACACACACGGCAGTACTCCACTACAACACCCACAGAGAGAAAGCCCAGAACTAATTCACTCAGTACACCCACGGTGCCTTCACTTCTTACACAACCACCACCCCCTCTGAGAATGTGTCTGCATGTATGACGCATAGGAGGTTGACAACACCTTCATCCTACACATGCACACTAGCTCACATACACACACACACACAACCACACACACACACGCAGCGATGCTGTCACCAAGACATGCAGCCCCGCCAATGTATAAACCACACACACCAACACGGAGACCAGAGGAGCGGGATGTGAAGATGGAGACAGATGGAGAGAGCAAGAACGAGAGCGATGGAGTGAAAATTAGAGAAGAGAAAAGAGCGAGAGATGTTTGACATTGGTTTTCATCTACATCTAATGGTTGAAGGGTTTCAGAGGGCACCTGAGCTGAGTCTGGTGGAGGACAGCAGAACTGAAGCGCTCCGAGGGAAAGGTAAGTTAGCTGCTGCTTTATCACTGAACTGTTTTGAGCTTGTCGATTATAATTTGGATGCACGTAGCTATGAAATACATACATCTTGATATTCTTTGTTGCTGACTACTATATCATTTTGTTATAGTTCTACCTATGATGAAGCAGGAGCCGACTGTGCTACAATTTCACTGCTTGTATCACCTTGTTATGACACTGTCATTTTTATTGTTACTTTGTTTTAGAATTAAATGAATAGATGTTGCATTGTAATTTTTTCATTTCATGCGAGAATCACAATTTTTTCTGTGTCTCTGGTACTGTTCACTGTATTAATGTTATAGAGCTTATAGAGTTTTCTCTGTCTCACCTATCTGAACCATAGCCAGCCCACAGAACAAGGATGTGTAATGAGAGACAACGGGAGTCCAGGCTTGGTACGGCTGTGGGGTTTCAAGGAAGAAGATTTTTTCTCTCAGATTCACAGTGTAACTTGTGGTTTGAACAAAAATCTGTATACTGTGTAGAAGTACATGCCAACGGATTTGTAACTCTCGAATAAAAAAAGCAACATGGTGCTCTATGTTTTACTACTTTGCAATCTCAAGCTTCATTCCCTTTCCAGACTCAATAAACTACCTTACACATACAACTTGTTTTGTACAACCTTCAGTTACTTTTGCCGTGTCCTGACCGCTGTGAGTTGATGGAGTCAGGTAAGTTCTTCCTCCCCACAGCACCTTCCAAGAAGCACGGAGCCAAAGCAGTTGCCATGGCAGCACCAGAGGACCTGAGGAGCTTGTGGCACCCTGATGTATGACATCAGCACCATCACCATTCACACACGCCTATACTGCACACCCACTGAAACACCTACATCCTCCAGGATACAAAATCATTCATATAAGCCTGCGGAAAAATCCACCAAAATACAAAACTATTCACACAAGCCTTCTGCAAACCCACCAAAAGACAGCTGCATCCTGCAGTAATCAAAACCGCTCAGAGACGCCTACTGCAGACCCACTGTGAGATGCCTACGTCCTCCAATATACAAAACCCTCTCATAATGACATCAGCCATGCATACAGTTGCCTCTCATCCCCCTCTCTCTTTCGCTGCCATCTGCACCCACACATACTTGCCTACACAAGCCTGCTGAGCAGAGTATGCGGTATATGTTATGGAGATAAATCATTATCTAATTCCAGAGATGGAAAACAACATAACCAACAATAGGTCCAGTAAACAAGTGCAAAAAGACAGCCAACACCTGTGTGTGTGTGTGTGTGTGTGTGTGTCTCCGTGTGTGAGTGAGCCTTCACAAAAAAAACAACTGAACAAATTCAAAATGCACTGCATACATTTTTATTTTATTCTTTTGGCTTTTAGAATTTTTGTAGATCAGAATCTACATTTCGACTGTTTAGCCCAGACTAAACCATGATGCTACAGCAATCAGTTTACTTGCTGCACTCTGACGTCAAAGCACTGGGAGTGATAAACATCTGTGACGACGCTGTAACTGGCACACCCCAGACATCAAACTAAATAAGTCACATGAAGCCTGAATCATGTGTTTGTGTGTGTGTGAGAGAGAGAGAGAGAGAGAGAGAGAGAGAGAGAGAGAGAGAGAGAGAGAGAGAGAGAGAGAGAGAGAGAGAGAGAAAGAGGGTTATGTAGGAGAATAAATGGGTAGCCCATGTCCGTGTGTCTACCCTAGACATATGCCTTTGAGAAAATGTGAGACTGGGGTGCACTTGTAACGTCCACGTGTTCATCAGTGAGAGTGCCGAGAGTCGACCCCTTCTCCCACGCATGCAGCATTAATAGACACATCAGCAGCAAGGCTGCAGCAGGCAGTGGGTGTCCTCTCTACATCCAGCTCTCACTGCAAAGATCTGTAGAGCCTTCAAAGAGTTCATGGTTTGGTGGTGGGGATTTCTAAGCATTTGCCACTTGAGTTTATCACGGCTTTATAGAATTTAAGATGTTAATAGAAAGATTTCTGTCGAAGTGTGGGGAAAGATTCTCCTTTCAGAACACCAATAGTTAGGCACAAAAAGAATGATAATACATTAAACAATTGATTGATATCTTTAATTAATAAGAATCGCAGTCAGAGTAAGGTTACAGAGATTATGCAAGTTAGGAGTCTGTTGTTTACAGGAGACTACAGGTTACAGTCGACAATAGGAACATTTCCTCATCTTAGAGAAAAAATGTTCATTTGCTCAAACGCTGTCTGTAGTTCAAATCCCTGTCTGTGCATCCATTTTAGAGTTGGGTATAAGTGTATAGGTCTATAGGTGTCAGGGACTCATGCAAAACCTCTTTATACATTGCACCTTCACCTCTCTCTGTCTTCCTCTCTCTGCTGTCTTTTGTCTTTCACATTCTCTCTCTCTCTCTCTCTCTCTGTCTGTCTGTCTGTGTCGCTCTAGCTCTTTCTCCATCTGCCTCCCACTACCTACAGTATGTTATATAAGTGTTACATAAACGCTGTATCGACACCTTTTGGTGATGAACCTCATGGCCACACCTCTTCAGGAGGCCATTGTACAGAACAGAAATATTTACATAGCACTTTCACCTCCTCATCCTGCAGAATCTATATGAGTCAGTATTAAAAATCATAAGCAATATGCATTATCATTGTCAATATTCAATCTACTAACAGGACACAAAGACAGCAGGAATGTATACATCAGTAACGGTACATGCATGTACTTGCAATTTCCCCTCTGGGGGATTAATAAAGTTCATCTTATGCCATAGAGGTAACATTGCCAGATACTCCATAATGCATCAAACATAAAAATTGATGACTAAACAAGCTTAAGTAAACAATGGTTAAAAATTGTCTTGAAAAAGCTATTATTGCGCTGCAGTAAGCAAAAGTATCATCATAAATATGTGACCCTCCTCATCGAGCATGCTCAGACTGAACAAAATAAATCACTTAAGTGCTTCCTCATTCTTGAGAAACACTTAATGTTTTGACCTCCACCTCTTTGCTGGTCCTGTATGATTAAGAATGTCACTGATCATGAGTATGATTCCAGTATCACCATGAAAAAGTAAATTCACTGCACGTGGCAATGGAAGTGATTCTCATTCTTACTCCTCCTCATTAGAGTCATCATGTGCTGTAGGTACGTATTAAGTAGCTGTTAGTAAGGGCTTTGTAAGGAAGACCCTCCCTGTTGCTGACCTGTGACCAGGCTATTATTTTGGACAAGCTTGTGTCTGACAGTCTTAAAGAGAGTTATGACGGCGCAGTAGTCAGGACATGTAATGACATCCCTATCAGAAAGAGCAGACCCGACAAGTCTTAAACTGCCCCCTAGAGAGGAAAAATACAAGAAAGGCGGGGTAAATAGAGTAGTAAACTACCACGCTGACATGTGAAACATTATGGACAAAACAATAATGGATATATAATGGAAAAAATATTGGATCTCTTTGTGTGCACACACACACAAGCAGTAGGAGAAAGAGACGTGTATACTGCTTCTAGTAGAAAACCAGAACATTCATGATTTGGCAAGAGACAACATAACAGATGCACAGAGTTTCACAACTAACAGCCTTTAGACGCCCTCGCTATTGTTTCTGCGTGATCACTGTGAGAAATGAATGTTACAGCGAGTGGATATGGTCCAACTCGGTGAGACACTGTGTGACAACGACAACGTTACTATGGGGGAATTACCTGTGTGCGAAGGCCAGCGCGTTCTGTGTAGGCTCTGGACGGGTCTCCGAGTTGGGAGTCGTGTCACAGATTTCATCAGTGCCGTTGATGTTCTCCATGGTGGGCGGAGTCACTGGGGTCAAAGGTGATGAGAGCTCACCTGCTGGAGACTCCTACACATGGAACAAAGTTGTTCAGCTGTTACTGTACTGTCAGTCAATCATCAATTAATCAATTAATCAATCAATCAAGATACATTTTTTGATTATTTGTAAGGCATTTCTGCTTTTATCAGAAACCACAGTGGAGAGTAACGACAGGAAAGACGGAATAGAGGGAGACAGATTCAACCTGTACTCAGTTCATGAAAGCTACATACATACAGCTAAATTTCGGTTGGAAACAGCCGGTGTTGAGTTGGTTTTACCAGGGAAAAAGGCAGAGAAAATTATGTGTTTTACATTACTAGAAGCAACAAGAGCGGTTTGTTTGGAAAAACATAGAAGAACTAGGTACTCAAACTCAAATTCCAAGGAAAAAGACGTCGTAGTACTGGTACCTGGTATATATTAAATCCTTTCTCATGAAATTCAAGAAGTTGGAGACAGTCAACAAGAGGGAGTAGGAGGTAAACAGCGGGCTGATAATCTGTTGGTGCTGGCGCTAAAGAAAGCCATTCACATGCCTATAGACCATTAAATAGCTTACTATGGCACTGGGAAATTACAGAATTACAGATTAATGCTTATCTTTATATCCCATACAACCATAGACTTATACGAGAGACAAATCATTTAGCTGCTGCACGTACATAAAACAGAGCTATTACGATTTAGGGCTTGGGCACAATACAATGACGCTGCCTGTACATCCCTAATGGACAGGAAGGAAGTGAGAGATAAGGGGAAGATTATGGCTGGTGTTACATTCTGCT
>JAXDDW010000002.1:8555000-8637500 GCA_034670385.1 Hoplostethus mediterraneus
GTCAACCAAAACAAAGCCTAACTATCCAATCACAGACCTCACACAACAAACACTAACAGAAACTTTCTTCTCTCTCTCTTCTCTCTCTCTCTCTCTCTCTCTCTCTTTCTGTCCCGCTCATCAGCTGTGTAAGGCAGTGCCGTCTCTCCCTGCTCTGATATGGGAATGCCTGCAGCGTTGAGCGAGGGTCACACAGGGGAACAGAGAGGGGGAAGGAGCGGGCTAAAATGCTATATATAGACACCTATGCCATGGTTAACTACCACCACACAAACCCCCCCGGCGGACTGCCCCTTTACACACACACAGCTATGTACATAAATGCATGCATGCACACACACACACACACACATTACGGCACGATGGGATTTCAAATGTTTGTCTGTATTTGTGTGTGAGTGTATACATGGACGTGTGCAGCTTACGTAGATCAGTAGATGATCGGAGCTCCACAACAGACCGGGTCGAGATTAGTACTTCCTCACTGACATCTGAGTGACACTTATTCATCCATATCAGTGTTGGGGATTACATAAATCGTCTTTGTTTTTCAGGCGATCATTAACCAATCATTCGTGCAGCACCCTCTATCCCTCCACCTTATGGTTACTCAAAAGCATTACAATGTTCTTATATATTTCATCATTGTTGGGGCTTGTTGGGTAATATCTACAGTCAGTACACACACACACACACACACACACACGGCGCAGGGTGCAGAGGGGGATATTCTGGGCTGGCAGTGCTGGCAGAGCAGGAGATAGAGAAGTGCTTACACTGCACTGAGGGGGTGATCGGGGACATCAAAGGCTTGCTGTATAAATTAATATTAAAATTCAGCAGCAGCACCCCTCCTGTGTGTGATTAACCAAGACTGGGAGAGAAAGAAAAACATGGGAGACAGGGAGAGGGGGGAAAGTTAGACAGGAAGAGAAAGGCAAGGATGGGGAGTGGGAAGAGGGAAAGAGTGAATCTGGGATGATTAATGCTGCTCCACAAAGCTGCTTGTGGTGTGCTGCGTGTGAATTATCATAATCATCGACAACAGCCTAAGTGGCGGAACTATGAGTCATTTCGACTGTTCTTCCTGCTCACATCACACCGCCACGGCCTTTCTGTATGATCTGTGCAATAGCCGTTTGGCATCAGTTTTCATGATGAAGCTTTTGCAAATTTGTACTTGATTGCATTGAGTCAGAGTTTCGTTCCAACATGAGACACCCACCATTTGGAGAAAGAAAAGAAACGCCTACTCCCGCAACCGACTGTTGAAATGAAAAGTGAAATAAATGATGGAATACGATTAAAGTTGCATGCCGTTTTCTTATAAAATGGAGACGCTGGCGGAGACAGGATGGAGCCATTTACATGTTTTAAGTAATGACTTAAATTTCCCAAAATATATAGAACTCAATGGAAAGAACTTCCTTAATGAACAGGCATATCCATAATGGGCGCACACACACAAGAGGTATCGCATTCACTCGCACACACAGACACAGAAACAGACGTGCTCCCACTGAACAGACGTTTTTAAAGTGACTCCGGTCTAAGCCAATAGCAGGACCAGAGTTGGCGGTTAGGGACTGCATTGAGGTCAGTTTAGAACATGGTGATCCTCTTGCATTCCAGTGATGAACTCCAGTAGAAGCATGTGTGTGCGTGTGTGTGCGTGTGTGCATGTGTGTGTGTGTGTGTGTGTGTGTTAAACCACTTGAGTGTGAATGTGAAGACAAGGGTCAGTTCATTTTATTGGACAGGCTTGTAACTGTCTGTCCCAAAGACTCATGATCAGGTCTCTCCAATCAATCCCACTGACAGAGAAGGGTAAAGTGGAAGAGAGGAAGAGAGGAAGAGAAGGGGATAGGGGAGAGAGAGAGAGAGAGAGAGAGAGAGAGAGAGAGAGAGAGAGAGAGAGAGAAAAGGGGGGGGTAAACGGGGGGTAATTGCAGTGGGATAAAAATGAGTGGGAAAAGAGAAAATGGGGAAGGGGGAGGGGAAACAGACAGAGGAGGAGTAGGAGGCTTTAGCATGCAGAGTATAATGCGTGACACAAGGGCAGGTGATGGAACGTGAATGTTAAACCAGAGAGAGAGAACAGAGAGAATGAGGGGGAGGCAGCGTGATGAAGGGAGAGAAAGAGGGAGGCATGAGGAGATGGTGGAGGTGTTGATGAATGTAGGAGGGGATAGAGTGTTGATGAATCCACCAGTCCTCTCCGGGAGAAAAAAACAAGAGGAGCTGGTGTATTTGAACTGTAGCAGAACGCAAGTATATATATATATATACGCACATGAACTACGGCTCTAAACACACACACACACACACACACACACACACACACACACACACACACACACACACAAAAGAGTGTAGGATGTGTGTATGTGACAGGCGACTGAAAGAGATGGGCCTTTAGGAGTTTGTGGTTGTCCTAACCAGCCATTTGGCGGTGCAATACCCAATCCTAGACTCTAAACAGAGATGTAGTTTCAAGAATTGTAGCGGTTCAAACACAGATACAAGAAAGGTGTGTGTGTGTGTGTAAAGAAAAACAGCAAAAACGGCTCTCATGTAGTCACCGTTGAATCTCCCGTACGGCGCTGCACTGCTACCTTGCAGGCAGAGAGGCGTTTTAACACCGGCCCTGCTATACTGAAGGAGAGCACACTAGCCATGCTGATTTAAAGACACACTGGTCCATCTGCAGTAGAGCGATGGTGGCTCCTACATGTGGTGCCGCTCTCCTCTCATATTCTCCCATTCTCCCATCTTTCCTCCATTAAAAAAATCTGGCCTGCTGTCTCTCTCTTTTCATCTCTCTCTCTCTCTCTCTCTCTCTCTCTCTCTCTCTTAATCATTGCCTGACACTCTAGAAGTTCAAGTATGTGAAACACAAAAGCCATGGAAAACTGGCCTTCACAAGAGTGGGTTTGGATGCGCACACACACACACACATGCATGCATGGACACACGCACACGCACGCACGCGCGCGCACACACACACACACACACACACACACACACACACACACACACACACACACACACACAGTATGGTGTTAGATTGGGCTGAGCTGAAAGTGTTTGGTCCAGATGACTTTTTGCCATGTATGGATGGATGGATGGATTAATGGATTGATGGATTGATGGATGAAAACAGAGAAAAGTACACTGACTGAGGTTTGTTGTGATTTTAAGTATGTTGTTGATGTAAGGAGGCGTACCTCACATTGGTGTCACAAGCCTCCGCTGTACACGTGTTAACATGTACTGATTGGTAAACTACATGCTGCTTGTCACGGCGCCTATATGGCTTTACACATGTGCACCAACACACACACACACACACACACACACACACACATGTGCAGGAGTAACAACAGGTGTTGCCTGTAGGGCCTCTTCTGCTTCAGGGGTTTGAGGCGCAGATGTAAAACCTGTCTCTGAGTCAGGATGTTAGCCCAACAGCTTACACACATGTAGTTTTATAACACAAACGCCTGAGTTGTATTTTCTACTTGAGTACGTCCCCTGCATCCCTTTGACTGTACAGATGTCCCTTTTTGCTGATGCTGGAGGGACGATAAAACAGTTTATCTCAAGAGGTCTCCCTTTCCCTTTCCACTTCCATCCTCCCTCTCTCTGTATGCACTGGAAGTTGTCCTTCCCAGAGCTTTTCATTAATTTAACAGAGTGGAACTTAAAGGCGAGCAGATCTTATTTAAGGTAGAGAGAGGTCATTAATGAGAAAGCTCTCTGCTGCTCCATCTACTGGGTGCGCCTTCAACTATGGCTCGAAACACACTCTCTCTCCACTCTCTCTCACTCCCTCTTCCTCTCCCACTCACAACAGACACACAGAGGAGGAGAGAGAGACAAACTCACTCAGTCTCTGTGTTGATTGTATTTACCCAGTGAAGTGAGTGTGCTCTGGAGAGAGTGTTGATAGGCATCTCCAGTTCTTGTCCAACACTAATGTTCTCTCTCTATGCCATTACCATTAAAGCTGTAAGTGGCTTGGTATAGAGCCATGAGGCCAGAAGTGAAATATGACTCTATCTGTCTCTGCCATTACTGCTAGACAGGCAGTGGCACAGACACAGCCAGACAATAGATCTCTCTGTTGTACTTATTGAAGCAAGTCGATTACATACACTTTCACCCGCATCTGTATCTGCACAAATTCATACATTAACATGCAGGACACACGCATACATACATGGTATGCATTGTACCGTTGTGCTCTATGTGTTATTAATCACAATTTACTATATTAATTCCATTGTGCATTAATTCAGTCATTGAGACAGTTGCATAACAGCAACTTAGTCAGCAGCTGGCAGAGCCCAGTGGAGAGCAGAGGCAGTGGGAGATGATGTGCTGCCCACACAGTGGGAGGGCAGAGTGGGCGCTTGGGATGCAGCCTCATGCCTAATCGCCTCCAGTGTATCATAAATAGTTAATGCAGGAGTTTTGGCTGATGCCTTGAAATCGCGCCATGCATGTGCCATATTGTTAACCTCCAACTGTGCAATTAATCACAATGAACTGCGGGAGACTGTTAACGAACGGCAAGCTCGGCGAGGGAAATGGACCGCTGTGCTCAGGGTTAGGCGACATGCAAATGAACAGTGTTGCGCACTAGGCTGATATTTCCCTGATAGGTGCCTGTTGTTGGAGCTGTGGATGGTAGCGGTCATCATGCTGCCATCCAGACAGCAGGCCACTTTCTGTCAATAGCCTCATCGGATTATTGTACCAGCGCACGGACGAGTCCGCCGCTTCTCATGTTAAACCCAGGGGCTGCCAAACCGTTTCATTTGAAGGACCCTCAAAAACCCTGTGTGATAATATGTTGTCCTAAAGTATGCGATCTAAGGAGATCTTTTGCTGCTTGACATGCCTTCAAACAGAATTACATAACTGTCTACAATGTAGGTGGGGAGTGAACAATGGGAGCACGAACCCTATGAATCGTTATCTTAAACATCCCATCATTGTGCCAACCTCTGGTGAAATAATACTGAAATTAAACTATACTTCAATTTGCAGAGGACCCCCAGAACCTCTTCAAGGTACCACTGCATTTGGGAACCACTGCATTAACCCGCTGTCCTGATCCTAAAAGTTTGATGAGGGGGCAACTTATGCATCTGCATTTCTGTCTGATAATATTAGGCCCTTTCGATCCGATCCATTGTTTGTGGAAGGAAAAGGGGAATAAGTAAAGCTTCAGTATTTGCTCTTTTGTAAAGTGATGCCAACATGAGGACAGCACCACATTCAGGCCCCCCAGAGAATCACCATTCAGTCACTGAACACCCCAGATAGCTTAGCTGAACCATGCATCCATCACATGTGTGGCGTGTAAGGCGTCAAGTAAATGCAAAATTAATATATTTTTATGATAACATCTTGGTCATTATTGTTTTAGGCGTGGTATAGTTTCCGTCTCAGGGAAGTTCATACCCTGTGAGGCAGCCGCAGCTGATATGAATACAGAATACAGTCAGCCTATGCGATAATAATAATCACACTTACCCCATTGTTGTGGTTGAAATGAAAAGCGACACCTGACCGCTGATCCTTTTCACTGTTGGCGTCGGGTAATAAAAATGAATCTCTGGGATTGGCTACTGCGTATGAAGGTCTTTCTCTACACGACAGCTTCCCATGTATCAGCGTCGGTGCGTCTGCAGGAATTTGATGGCAACTGCTCCATTCCCTCTGCTGTCACTGGATGAAATCGCACAGGCATTTCATTCTGCACATGGCATCATGGAAATCATTTCGTCCTCTCTTCGAAACAGGCGGTTGGTGATGGAGCAGCGCTGAGGGAGATCCAGTAGAGTCAGCACGGAGATCCTATACTGGCACCCTGCTATTGTCGTGTAAATCACAGATCCTCACTGGATGGGTGGAGAAATCCTGCTGCCCGACTGAAAAAGACAACCCTCATTTACCCAGTTGATAACGCACATCACACTGTCCACCCGTCTCTCTCTCTCTCTCTCTCTCTCTCTCTCTCTCTCTCTCTCTCTCTCTCATTACCATAAGCTCACAGGCTACACCCCCCCTCTCTCTCGCTTAGACGACAGCTACTTAATTCCTGGACTCCAGCAGTGTTACCAGAACAGCGGATCACTATTTATTTGTTGATGGGGTTATTAGGCTGTAGTCAGAGCTCTGTTACCCTGCAAGATCAATTTAAGGCTCTTAATTGATGATTGCTTTCATTATCAATGCTGTTCCGTGGAGGTCGTTTTGTATATCTTATTGTTTCCTCGCTGAATATTGATTTAAACCCACACGCAGTCTCCATGTGTGCACCAGAGAGCTATTAAAACACCGTGTGCCCCCCCAACCCCACGCACACACACGCACGCACGCACACACGGGCTGATACATCCGGTTCTCTCCTACTCAGATCACTGTATTGAACTGCCTACGTCATGACACCGTCCTCCGCAGTGACGTCATCTAGTGCTCAAGGGACTGATGTCATTGGATGCTTTGTTGTTGTTTTTTCAAAGAAAAAGTTCATTAGGAAGACTACGCCTATAGAGATTAAAGAATATTGTATATGCTCTAACCTTTAATTTGCCTACTTGAATGTCTGCCACTTCAAATTTTACCAACCCAAGCCTAAGCTTACTCTATTATGTTCACTGAATAGGTCAGTGCTGAGCCTATTATAACTCTGGCTGTTACAGCTAATACAGGAAACCCGAGATCCATAGAAGGGTTACTTGGGCTATTGTCTTTCAATAAATTGCCTTTTAAATTGTGTATAGCTCTAGGACATCTGCAATCTGCATCTTGCTGATTCAAGAGACTGAATTATACATAATCCTTTCCTGAGTAGAAATAATAAGCCTCTTAGGTTTATGAAAACTCTTATAGACAGACTAAATATTTGTCATAATTCTACATCTTATCTTAATTATTAAAAAACAACTTTTTCCAGTCTTTCACAACTTCTAATCCATTTTCCATCTTCCACTATGGGAGTCATCGTTAGTCTGTGTGAATTGTGTTATTCAGTTTTTGTTAGGTGGGAAATGGCCAATATCTAATTCTAAACCTCCTACATGTGAGGTAATGCTTCTTTAAAGAGGAACACCACTCAATTTAAGCATTTCTATATGCCATTCCACTACTTTTACAATCTCATTGTAATGAGATACGCACAATTTTCTTTTATTTTTGTGTCATTGTGCAAATAAATAAGTATATAAATTAAATAGAGAATAAATCCTTAAACATAGTAAAGGTGGGGCTATGGTGAAGGTTATGGGGGCTTCTGGCCCTCAGTTCAGCGTCTTTGGGTGAGAGCTGTTGACTCGACTGTCTCAGCTAGATAGATAGACATTTTCTATTATTTATCTGTTTAAGAGACTCAATTAGAAAATTGTAATCAAATAAAAGTACATTCAAGCAGAGTTTATCTTTAGCATACTAAAATCATAAGGTTTAAGATTTTCTTCAACAATATCAATATCATTAAAGTCCAAACTTGTAAAGACACTTTTAGAGTCAACCACAATGTGATGATTAGTTTTACTTTATATATACTCCTCCAGATCTGTCCAAAGCTTGATAGAGACAGAGCATCCATAAACAAATGAATCAATGTTTCAGACTCATCACTACAGAAGGTGCACTTAGGAGAATTTCTATAAACTAAAATTGCAGGGGGAAATTTTAGGATGTACCTCTTTTACTTTTCTTTTTTTTCGTTTGTACTTGTTTTCTTTAATTGAGTGACGTCCCTTTTAAATCGTTTCACGCATTACGTCATGGCATCAAGGCGGAAGTAGGTACGTTTGGAGATTAGCAACCTCACGGTTTTGTTTACATGTGACATGCAATTTGGTAAGTTTTGTCGCGTATGATTTTAGTATATATAAATAAGCATTTTATCCTAACAGCACACCGACGTAATTTCATGCGAATCGTCATAAGAGTTGTGTGTTAAGCTAATACCGTTTTTGAGGACTGAATTAGCTAGCTAACCGCTCATCCTCTAGTTAACGTTAGCGACCTAGCTACATTGCTCGGTCACCAATAAGTTTCGTTTTCCCGAGTAGCCACTCGCAGCATTACCATTAATTGTGAGTCATGATATCATTAATAATTACTGACTCGACTAGATGTAATGTCTCTCTGTTCTTTCACATACAACAGTGAAGTTGATGCCCCTCTGTGAAGAACTTCAACATGTACCCCCGCAGCGCCCCGCCGATGGGGCGCCCACCATACCACACTAGGGGTCACAGTAACGGCCTTTACTCTTTACCCCGAGTGCCTCACCATGATCACCACCAGAGACTGGCTGATGTGCAACTCAATGTCAACAACAGGTAACCTCAAGGAAGAAGCAATATCACAAAAACAGGATAACATTAATTGCAAATAGAAAATCCACAATGGTGGTCACTTTCTAAGACCTTCATGTCTTCATAGGTACAGTAACGTGTGTGTGTGTGTGTGTGTGTGTGTGTGTGTGTGTGTGTGTGTGTGTGTGTGTGTGTGTGTGTGTGTGTGTGTGTGTTTGTCTCTAGTTTCCATGTTCATCCCAAGCCAGCTAGCCCGCTGAGGATGCCTCCATATGAGTGGAAGCCCACACCACCCACCTCTCCTGCCCCTGGACCTCGCACATCAACTATGGCCAATGGACGGAAGTAGGACATGTCTCTACTTCATAAACTCCACTTAACACCAAATTGCTGTGGCAGCACAGTGTTGTTGTAACTATGGTTTAACAAATGATTTAATTCATGCGTTGACTTAGTGACTACAGCTTAGAAAATCACACAGCTACTTCCTGGTATGTGGATGTACAATGCACAAGCCTCGAGATGGTTGATTCATGTCTGATTTCTACAGTACTTCCTTTATGCAGGGCTCTTAGGGCTCTGTGCAGCCTAAAGTGCATACTGTAATTCCCCTAAGCAGTGCACGTTGCAAAATGTGTCACTCACAAACTCACAAACACTGGAGGAGTGGTGTTTCCTTGTATGCATTTCCTCATTTTTGTGTTTCTTCCAGGAGGCAGAATGACGACCACAGTCCCCATGCCTTGAAGCGCCAGCGCCTTAACACCCCTCCCCACCAACATAGAGGCAGTCCTCTCATTCGGACCCCTCCTCCCCTGCACCGTCCTGACCAAGAGGTGGCAGGGACCTCTAGGATGCCCCACACTGATTTTGATCGCGCCTATCCCAGCCCCCACTCTCAGCGCTACCCCCAGGTGCCTGCTATCCCAGGGAGCACTAACACACTCCAGGCCTATGCCAAAGACAAGGTATTTTCAGATCCAGCTGCTATATATGTCTGTCTGTGAGTGAGCGAGAGCACACAAGTGTATGTATGTGTGTGCGTGCGTGTGATTATTACATGTGTGTGCGCCCTCAGTTGAGCGGTCAGATGGTGGAGCTGTTCGAGGCATGCCAACAGCAAGTGTCTGATTTGGCCAGGAAGGAGACGTGCAGGACTCGGCTGCAGAGAGACATACAGAAAATCTTTCCAGGTGTGTAAGATACACACACTCATGCTCCGCTCTGGCTTCCTCCAACGATCCATCTTCACTAACTGTCTTTCTCACAGTGTCACGGCTTTACTTGACTGGTTCTTCAATGAATGGATTAGGCTGCAGGACCAGTGATGCTGACCTGTGTCTGGTCCTTGTGGGATATGTGAGTATCTCTGACTCTGTACTGTCCTTATCATCCAAAGTTCTGTTAAACCTGAAGATGTATGAGAAACATGGTCATACCCCCCCCCCCCCCCCCCCATCCACCACACACAAACACACTCATCTTTTTTTCTCTTTCAGATGGATCAACGACCTGATCCTATTTCTATACTCTCTCTCCTCCAAAGGTTGTTCAACTCACTGTGTGAGTATTAATAAACCACTTTTACAAAGGTCCATTTTTTGAACATGGTTTGAAAAAATACTTACTTAGCCTTGTCTGATGTTAACAAGAGGTACTGAACAAAGTAGTCCCCTCAGGAAAGTTTATTTTATGTCCATGATCTGATGTTCTCCCTCGACCCCACTAGGGGGAGCCATTTACTCAGTGGAAACACAAAGATTCAGGCCCACAGATTTGGAAACTCAAACAACTACCATTAACACAGAGCATTCCACAACATTTAACATTTGTTTTGATTCACAGCATATTTAGAGAGGAGTCAGCTGATCAGAGCCAAGGTCCCTATCCTCAGATTCAGAGAGAAAGGCAGGTAGGAAGAAAACACCAGTCACTGCAGCCAATGTTTACACCTTCATTAAAGTTAGAGACGATGGTTAATGTACCTCTCTCTTTCTTGCCCCCCCCCCCCCCCCCCTTTAGTGGTCTGGAGTTTGATCTCAATATCAACAACAAAGTGGGCATCAGAAACACGTTCCTTCTGAAGAGTTATGCCTGTGGTGGGTGAGACCTCAACTACTATCATTAACATTTGTCACACTTTGCTTCCTGTGGGAATTACTTTTCTAAACTCCTCTCCTCTCCGTAAGATCCAAGTCAGTGCTTTCACTCTTCATTCTGTACATTCTTCAAACCACGTACTCTGTAGTTGTTCCCTGAATGGAAGATTACTAGGTTTCTTCTTATGACCCACTGTGTTTGTATGTGTTGTTTCAGCCGATCTCAGGGTAAGGCCCATCATCCTTGTCATCAAGAAATGGGCACGCCACCATCACATCAACGATGCCAGCAAAGGAACACTGAGCAGCTACACACTGGTGCTGATGGTGCTGCACTACCTCCAGAGTCAGTACACACTGCTCACATGCGCTCAGAAAATTCTTCTTTCATTCTCAAGTTTGACCTGAGGTGAATCTAATCCGTTGCATGTTCTTGTTTTTCCAGCTCTTAGCGAACCGGTCCTTCCCTCTCTTCAGAAGGACTATCCAGTAAGCGCCCTCACTGTTGCTACAAACCTCATCTCAATTACATTAACGCTTTAGCATTTTAGAAGACTTTGCTGTCAAAGACAAATTACAAGTTTAGATTTTCTCAGTTTAGATTTGTGTATCGGCAACATTGCAAGCATTTCTCTATCACCTGAACTACTGCATGTGTCACGCATCATCAACAAAGCAACTAGCCTGTTATTAAAAAAAAAAAGTGCTGTGGACAAAAGTATAGAAGCAGGAAACGGTTATTTTGTATTTCAACCATGAGGTTTTGGATAATGGCCACATTTCCAGGCCGTAGTTTCACCCAGCTTTGAGTCCTTTTGCCTTATGTGTTTTTATGTGTTTATCAGGAGTGTTTCAATCCTTCGATGGAAATTGACATGGTTCCAGAGGGACCCAGACACATCCCCCCATATATCTCTCGAAACCAGTCCTCTCTGGGAGACCTGCTTCTGGGCTTTCTCAAGTACTATGCCACAGTCTTCAGGTGAGACCTAAGGGCACTACACTGTTGAGTCTGGTGCGAGGCTTCTGCAGTCTATAAGTGCATCTGTGACTGCTCTTTTTCTTGCTGTTTTTCCCCATCCAATTCTCCCCTCTTTCCCCTTCTTCCTCTATCCTGCATCCTTGTCTCTGGTTTCATGTTGCTGCTGAGGGGCAGTGGCAGGTGGGACCTTTGGCCTTAGGCAGCACTAACATGACATGCAAGGATCCCTGGTGTTAATGTTTATGCCACACCACAGGGGGTGAACTAAAAACACACTGGACAAACATGCACTAATTCTTCTTGTTTGATGTATTCATTGAGAACCACTCTGAAATGAAAGGGAAATGAAGGAGAAATCATCCCAAAGTTGTGGTGATTAAACAGAGAAGTGGCCTGAATTTACACATTTGAAAGGGAAACATTTTTATTAAACATTTTTAGAAACATTCCTTTGATAGTTAAAACCATAATCCTTATTTGCCTTCATTTTAAAGTGAGGAAAACACCAAATCATTTTCTTTCTCGTTTTTTCTTCTTTGTCTTGCAGGTGGGATAAGCAGGTGATCTCTGTGCGAGAGGCCAGAGCTCTGCCCAAGACCAACTCTCGAGAGTGGAGAGACAAATTCATCTGCGTGGAAGGTGATCATTACAGGGGACATGACACGCCGCTGTCACCACCACGAATTCTAGTTAACAAAGACTGGAACAACAGTGTTACTAATGTCTACAGTAAATGTTTCTGCTGCATGTCCAGTGAGTAATAGTGATTCCTTGTGTTTCAGAGCCATTTGAAAGAAATAATGTCGCCAGGGCAGTCCATGAGAAGATCAAGTTTGATGCCATTAAAGCACAGTTTGTTGAGGTACATTATTCCATTGGGATACTGTGCTACCTGTATAGTTGTTACTCTCTCCATTTGACCCAGCTATGGCTTATTCATAATCCTTCTCATCTCTTTCTGTGCAGTCATGTCGGATACTTCAGCAGAGGAAGGACCTGAACTCTGTCCTCCCTGTCAGAGCCACCATTAATAAGGAGTTGTCCAGGAAATAAGAGATTCCTCTAATCAGAGGAGCTGGCTGGAGCCTTCTACCTCAAGACGACAGACCTGTCCCCGGAGATGATGAGAAGAGATCGTGGGGTGTGCTGAGAGAGAAGCCCAGCTACCAGGCAGAAGGACCCTGGGAGTCTGATCTACTGTTGTCTCCCTATCTGTATTCATAGACAGGCAGTCTGGGTGTGGTTCACATCCTGCAGTAGAGGCTACTAAACATGTCACACTCACTATCAGAAGTCTCTGCCACTTTTGCCAATTTTATGCCTTTGAGGAGAAAAAAAAAAAGTCTTCTTGGGGTATCGCCAGAGACCTATATGAAATCAGTGGAATAAGTGGTGACTGAGTCACTGCCCTGTGGGAGGATGGTACTGGTCGGTGTTGTTGGAGGTGGTTTTAGGCTGCATGGTCTTCTCTCTCAGCACACGCAGCGTTCCTGCCAGGAAGTATGTTGAAAAGTATCAGAAAAGAGAAAATGATTCCTTCTAATATCTGAAGCTAGCTCAAATCAAAGCATCTGCATTAAGGTTTGACAGACTGGTCAAAGGTTAGTAGATTAGTAGTCACAGTCTCAGTCATGGTTATGCCCTCTGATCATCAACCTGTGTCAAGTTTGGTTAATTCCACATCACCAGAGCCATACTGTACATACTGACTCATTTTTAAAGAGTTCTTGATATATATATTTTTTGCCGGTATCTTTTTTGTTTTCAACCTGTTTGAGTCTGTACAAACTTAATACATGTTTAAATGATTCATGGACCGATATCTTACTTGAAAGGCAACTTTTTCAACTTCAACTTTCAACTTTTTTTCTAGGTAAGTGGTGAAACTATCACCGTAGAAATGCTTTTTTACAGCAGCTTTAAAGCCCCTCTCCAGTGACATTATCACCCTCTTTTTATTTTTATTTTTTGTACCCTCTGATCATCTCAACAAGTGGCGTATGACTATCCATGCCATGACTAACCTGTTACTCAAATGTTTATATTGAGTGATTTACCTTGGAGTCATGCTTCAACTAAATGGTTGATGTCACTAGAGAGGTGCTAAGAGGCCAGACTCTGGATGATGTTGATGTTGTATTATTTTCCCATAACTGGTGTCAAGCCTGTGTCTGTTTCTGTTTCGCCTTGACCTGGTCAATCTGTTAAAAAATTGTATTAGTAAGTCATTTATGATCAGTTATCTAACTTTCAGTGCTAGAATTTACACACAGACTTGAGGGAGATTAATGTATTTGCTACTATTTTGTTTATATTGTTCCCTGGCTCTTTTTGTACATTTTGTACCATACTCTCTTTTAAATGTTTATTTAAGGGATTAAAATTCTGAAGATGTGTGTTTGTATTGTTTTCTCTGTTGTTTTCTCTTAACTTTCGTTCAACCATGAGTAGCTCCCCAGTAATGAATTTTCAAGTCTCCATGTGAAGCAAACTGCATGTTCGTGGCTTCATAATACAAGTGCCTAAAGGCTTATCATGGTGACTGGTCTTTTTGCTGGTAGCTGTCATCTGTGCTTAAGAGTGGCAACAGGAGGATGTCTGGCAAAGTGAGATTTGGTGGCATTCATGGTTTTCAGTTCCGAGGTAATTTCCAAGGAGTCAGAGATCAAAACTGGCATCATAGTCCAACCAGGATATTAAGAGTAGTAGTGTAAACTGAATTTGTAAATTGGCTATTATGGGTGTAATTTTACTTCTATGTAAGGCACCCTTTCAGAGCGCTGATGTAATTATATACTATGTTATTTCTAGGTTTTTGTGATTCATCGGTCCTGAAAAACATGAAATGAAGGATGATTCCAGGCCAGGTTATCCACACCTTCAGTGCAAGCTTTCTCTGCGGCCCCTCTGGCAGCTTGTGTGCTGATGGATTTCCGTCCTGTGGGTTTGACGCCTTATTACACCTAGTTTTATGACTTACGCATAGTGTCAGCACAGAGAGGGAGGGATTAGTGTCAAACATACCGTGTGAGAGAGAGAGGGGGAGACATTGTGTGCATCTCCCCATCTGTCCCTGTTTAGTGCTGCAGCCAGGCGCAGGGGGTACTGTTTCAGGACATTACCTATATTTAACTTAGCAAAGGGGATTCTGATCTTAAAGACACATTGCCCCATTCAGCCGCTAGTCACTGGCACCGCACTAGGACCATTGGCTTGTGGTTTGCTAGAGCTATAGCAATCTTTTTGTCATTTATTGGAAATCCAACTTGTTTTCAGAGTTTGTCTCAAGAGGTAGTGAGGCCTACGCTGTTTCACCCACCTCACACCCCTCTCGCTATCCTGTTCCTCTCTAGCTCTACCTCTCTTTTTCACTCCCCACTCAGTCTATTTCTGTCCCTCGCTGAGTCAGATGGACAGCTCCCAACTTGGAATGACACAAGCAGGCAGATCATCTCTTCCAAGTTCAGAGGGGCGGAAAACACCAGAAGGACACTATAATACACAGAAAAACATTGGGAACAGCAAAAAGGAGAGTTTGCTAAGATGGAGGAATGTGAGGGTCTGGACTCCGAGATGACAGAGTTACAGGAGTTTCAGTGTGAGGCTCCAGAGGCCATCGGCGAGGATGATGAAGACGAGGAAGAGGAACTGCGAAACAGGTGCTTACTACTCTAACTAATACACTGGAATGTACAAGCTGAATTCCCTCCGTCATGGTTCACTTTATCATTGTGTAAAGGGGTATATTTTCTGCTGGGAGGTCTTATACCGGAGCCACTGAATTGTGTTGGCCTGTTTGTGTTCCACTGCAGCTTATGGGTTAGCCCAGAACTCGCCATTGGCAAGGCAAAGGAGTCTGAGAAGTCATTCATTTCTGGCCTCCTTAGCTCAGATACAATTTGACAAATTATTTAAAATGGAGACAAGAGAACATGTCAGAGAGAGCAGAGACTAAAGGGGTGTATCCATTTCTCAGGCACAAGTTATACCACTCCACATAATCAATGCCACTCCATTGATTATTATTTAATACACACAAGGATCATCCGCTGTCCTTGTTATCTCTACGCCATATTTACAGGTGTAAGACACAAATGACTATCACAAACTCGGCAAGATAGAAAGCCATCAGTTGATGTGTTCATACAAAGAGTTATTGTCACTGTTGGACTAACGGCAGCTCTATTCTAGTATTTAACATTGTGCTCCATTCCATATCTTATTTGATCAGGTTTTATACTGTGTGCTCTCTCCATGTCATGACATAAATAGCAGAAGATACTCATATGTGGGGATATGTTTCTAAGTGGAACAGGCATCTCTTCTCTAATATTACATGCATGACGTTTGGGGACGTCACCTGGCCTTAACCCTGCTGGGGCCAAGCTGTATTCATAACAGGAGGGAGAGCTCAGAGCACATTAGATCACTACTTTTCAACTCATCACTCAACGTTGGCAGACACTGGAACCAGCACACTCACTAATGCCGGGATATATGCACTTCTCAAGTAATCAACCCGAGAAACGATGAGCCGAAGCTGTCATGTGCTTTCATAGTTGAGAAATCAACTTGGACTTGCTAACTTGCCAGCTCAGTGATGCAAAAGGATGATTAGCGATTCCCATGCTGGCACATCCTGAGAAGATATATATATATATACTATTTGATTCATTGGTTTGTTCTCTGCTTGCATTAGCAGAAGTTGTGCCAAAAAATCTCCTCTTGCAGTAAGACAGTTAGTCATGCCTGTCCACTTCTTGTGAACGACAAAAACAGCCTCTACTCCTTCCTCTAACTCTGTCCATTCCTCTCTCCCCCAGTCTGCGAGAGGTGGTCCAGGACCAGTCAGTGAAGCCCAAACTCCAGTGCCTGATGGTGGATCCATCCTTCTCCATGGTGACTGTCCAGAGTGAGGACAGTGGTATTGTTTGGGAGACGGCATCTAGCCGCTGTTCAACCCCCTGGGCTTCTGAGACCAGCTCCATCTCTGAAGCCTACAGCATGGAAGGCTCTGGAGCCCAGGGTAAGATCACCATTGTCTTTGATGAGGAGAAGATAGTCCGCAGGAGGAAGAGGTCTGGAGGAAGGAGCAGCAGGCTGGGGGACAGGCTGAGCAGACCTGGTAGTTCAAGATCTGCTTCAGCTCTGGGAGTAGAGAGACCTGAGATGGCAGAGGTTTCCATTCCCAATGTTAAACTGGAGAAAACACAAACAGAACCAGACTTGGAAGAAATCAAAGACAAAGATCAGCAGCTGTTCAGTTTGATTTCAGAGGGTTATGAGATTCTCAACATCAGAGTCCCGTCCAAACTACCCACTGTAGATGAGGAGGAGAGCACAGAGCTACAGGATAACTTGTCCTATCTAAACCAGACTTCCAGGATCAGGTCCAGAAACCACCATGGTTTGGCACAGCCACACAATCATGCCCTGCCAGGGGAGGAGGAAATACCGGAGCACAAAGAGGTATTTATTGATTTATTTGAGTGATTATCATTGTGATTTAGTTCCCTATTTAATTTTAAACTAGTTTTGAACAAGTTGCTGTCATTCACATGAAAGTAAGATGTCCATTTGTCTGTTTTGGGTTGGGGTCCTCTCTGGATTTACTTATCGGGTGTATTCTCTCCACAGGCCTCTGAGCAAGACTCTTCTCAGCCCTTAGCAGACACAGAGGTTGGACGCACACACACTCAGAGAGACAGCATCAGTGACATGGACTACTTTGAGAAGTTTACCCTGGTGGATGAAGTGGTTCCTGTGGAACAAGCTCCAGAGCTACAGGAGGAGGTGGAACAGCCTCCAGCAAAGCCCCAAGCAGAAGAGCAAAAGCCTGGGAAGGAGGCAGCCACAGACAGCCCCTCTACGTCAGAGGACTCGTTTGTCTTTGTCACGGATGTGGATATAGCTGGGGAGCATCTGGATGAGGTATTCTATGGAAATGGGGTTCACAGGGGCCCTGATGATGCACTGCAGCGGAGAGAGGACGTGGAAATGGAGATGGGAGGAGGGAAGAGAGTAAGAAGACAGAGTAAGAAGGAGAGTGGTTCAATCTTGTTTGGTAGTGAAGAGATCACCCTCACCCCCATCTTTCTCTCTCCTGGGCCCCCTAAGATCATCGATCCCATCCTGCTAGAAGAGCCCACTGCTATGTCCTTCATGTACTCTGACCTATATGAGGATGCTATGGGGGAGAGGAGGAAGAGTGATGAAGAATGCTCTGAGGCGGAGAGCGTGGCATCTGAGAGATCCTTTAAGAGGCGTTTGTCCGATTCAGAGGAGGCGGATGGATACCTGGAGAAGTTCACTCTGAAAGATGAAACTCCCACAGTGGAGGCTCAATCACATTCAGAGGATAAGAAGGAGGGCAGGATGTTGTGGTCACAAAATCAGTTTGAAATTACAGGATGTTTAACAAGAGTGGTCGAAGAAAATGAAGAGGAGGTGGCAAAGGAGGAACTAAAGACACAGGAGGTCAGTGCTGCAGAGGTGAGTGAACATGTGCAATCAGCAAAGTATGAGGAAGGAAAGAAGGAGGAAGTACAGCCCTGCGTGGTGATTGAGGAGCAGGCTCAAATCAGAAGAGGCTCGGAAGAATCAACGCAGGTGTCTAAATCACAGGAGCAACAGAAGGAGGACCAGGAAGTGAAACAGGAGGTGAAGAGAGACCAGACCGAGCCTTCTGGGGGCAGCATCGATGAGCCAGTCACTTTACCTGACACACAGCAGGTGGACATTAACGTAGAGAAGAAAGAGGAGAGGAAGGAGCATAAGAGAGAAAAGCCAGCAGAGAAAACAAGCGAGCCTGGCAGTATTGAAACACAGCAGCCATCTCAGACACTAAAAGTGACTGAAAAAGCAGCTGAGGTGGCTGTAGAGGCTACAGAGGAGATACCAGTGGAAGCACCTGCGACTACCGAGGTGGTCATTAAACCTGCAGCACAAACAGATATTGAGACTAAAACACAAGTTCCTGATATTGATATTGATACACCTGAAGTAGGAAGAGAAGACGCTGAGAGTTTGTCTGAGGATGCAGCTCTTGACACTAAGATGGCGGCTGATGATCAGAAAGTAGAGAAGGTAAATGAGATGGTCGTGGCCAAAGCAAAGGCCCCACATGAAGTCAAAGAACCTGAGACTATAACCCAGGAAGTGGTCACCTGTACCGAACCCTACATTGAAATTGAGATATCAACTGAAGCGCCGGTGGATGGGAAAATGAAAGCAGTTGTGTCTGGAAAAGCTGATAGTAAGCCAGCAATACAAGCAGTAGTAGAGGTAATAAATAAAGCAGTAGATGAAACAGAGATTCAAACCCAGGTCCAGATTGCTCTTCAGGAGGTAATCAGTGCTGAGACACCAGGGGTTCAAATGGTGGTCCCAGAGGAAGGAAAAAAACAGGAAGTTGTTAGAGAGGAAACAGTAGCGAGCCAGTTGTCTGAAAGTATGACGGAAGCTGTGGTCGCTGATCACGAATCAGAGGCTGAAATTGCATCCAAAGTGATGAAGCCTATAATGCGGGAGGAAGTCAAGCCAGATGCAGGTGAGAAAGTGCTTGAAGTCTTTGAACACAATCAGAGTCAGCAACAGGAGTCAATCACTGGTAAAGAATCAGACACAACAGAAGTGAAAGCCGAAGTCAAAGCTGAAGTCAAAGTTCAGGAGACAGTGAATGCGGCCGATGAGTTGATCCTTCTAGTTCCCAAGGGGCAAGCTGTAGAGGTGGACATAGAGATAGCCCAGTGGTCAGAGGAGATTATACAAAGTGATACAGTAGCTCCCCCTGAACCTGAGAGCACATGTGAGAATCTCATCGCCCCTGATAACACCTCGACACGCTCACCACCTCCTCAGCCGCCAACTGAAGATGTGATGACAGAGGAGCTTGAACCGCGAGTACAACCAGAAGCTCCAAAAGAGGAAGCGCTATCCACAAAGGATTTAGACAGGTGGCCCTCACCTCCAGCCCCTGTGGATATAGAGGAGGCTGAAGCAGTAGAGCAAAAGATGGAGGACTTTGAGGAAGGTGAGGTCTTCTCCCCTCTCAGGAGCTTTACTCCCCTGCAGAACTTATCTGCGCTACATAACGAGGGTGTAAAATCAGAAACAGAGATGCACGAAGAGGATGTAGAGCCAATGATGCACAGGGTGGCACATGTCCCAGAACCAGATATGAACAAAGAGCATGTATGTCCAGAGATTGAGCAGCACAGAGAGGACGTAGGTCAAAAGATGGAGCTAGAAGTTGCAGAGGGTCCAGATGTGACTGCTGAGGAGCTGGAGTATGAGATAATATCCACACAGGAGGCCAGAAAGATGGCAGAACCTGAAATGGAGAGAGTTGCAGAGGAGCCACGACCTAAGTCTGGTCAGGAGAGAGGAGAGAGCATGGAGATGGAGGTTGGGATGGAGATGGAGATGGAGATGGAGATGGAGATGGAGATGGAGATGGAGATGGAGGAGAGAGTGCTGGATCTACCCCCAGGAGAAGAGCTCATTGAGGCGGACTATGATATCATTGATGCTGAGGAGGAGAGTCAGGCCAGAGCAGCTGCTGAGCTCCAGGGGATGGACTGGTTCTGTGTTGCCTGTGGGTGTCTGCTGTCGGAGGAGGACCGCGTGTCTGGAGGGCACCAGGACCATGAGGTGACTTCTGTGGACAAAGCCTATGAGGACATCAAGGTATTGCACTGCGTGGGAACAGTAGCAACAACAAACGGCAACAACAACAGCAACGATTTTCTTTGTCACACTTATCTAAAAGTAGAGTTTGTCTGTTTTATAAAAGGGCAGAAACACAAGGAGGAAGGAACACGTAGGTTAAGTGGAGTGGATGTAGAGCAGAATAGATTTTTATGAAGAGATTAAATTTGTCAACATTTTATAGCAAATTAGCAAAACCCTTTTCTCCTGCCTACTGGTGAATGTACCATTGAAACTCTTATTTTTCTGTCCTTCATATGAGAGTCAGCATTGTCTCCCAGATGTTAGATCATTTACAGAACTTACCAACATTATTATAACACATCGTTATCATCACACACTAGCATTAGGGTGGCACATCAGACTGTAAACTGGTCCTAAATCAGTGGGCCAACCATAACCCTCTCAGTCAAGCTGGCAGATTGCATGTTCTCAGTCTGCTCTCAGGCTCCAGCAGTGCACATTGAATTGCTGTGATGTAATGCTCCACTTTGATCGGTGGAAAGGTCCAGTTCACACAGTTATCCCTTTGGGTCACCATGGGGTCAACCATCTGCTTTCCTTAAGCTTTATTAACCTGGGACGAACAGTAATGGGAATAATTCTATGTATTTTATAACCTGCATTGAGTTTTTATGTCATTTAACCTTTATTTAACCGCATAGTCAGATATGGACAGATAGCATCCAACAATGTACAAAATACAATCAAAGTCACATAATAGAGGAACAAAGTAAAAATTTCTATATAAGCACTACAAAAA
Organism: Hoplostethus mediterraneus; assembly: GCA_034670385.1. NCBI lineage: Eukaryota > Metazoa > Chordata > Actinopteri > Trachichthyiformes > Trachichthyidae > Hoplostethus > Hoplostethus mediterraneus. Next base: position 8,575,896 of record JAXDDW010000002.1, read on the forward strand.
ATATTAAACCTGCAGACTAATGGGTCAAAACTATTTCAATCTTGACTAAAGAAATCAAAGACAGCTCCTTATGGAGTCTGCCACATGATCCTTCATTATCAATTTAAACTCATCAAGAGAGACCACCTCTTACAGTTTTAACTCGCTCAGCTGCAAGTCACTCAGTTGCATCGGGGGGTGACGGTAGATAAAAATGTACCAATGAGTAAGTCTACGCAAAACCATCTGACACTTTGTATGTGGCTGAAGGCTGAAACATGTCATGAAAGTTCTTTGCGAATACTATTTGGCCCAGGTCTCGTAACAGTGACAGCTGGTCTCTAAAAAAGACAAAGATCAAAGCAACAAGGTACGTCTGACTGCAGCACCAAGAGATGTAGCCCAATCAGATACTCTCCAGAGGGGAAAATTGATCAGGACAAATTTACCGAAACAAGTCAGCGGAACTGTATCCTGTCCAGTTCTCTGAGCTAGAATGTGTAACTAACTCCTACAGCCTTTCAGACATGCATGTGTACAAGCATGCATGCACACACACACTCTCTCTCTCTCTCTCTCTCTCTCTCTCTCTCTCTCTCTGTCACACACACACACAAGCCCACGCGCCTGTTCTGTGACCCTGAGTGGAGAGGCGGCTGGCCTCAGAAGAGGCAGGGAGAGATAGAGTGACCACTCCATGACCTAGTTAAATGCCTGTGAGCTGTCAATCAATGAGCAGTGTTGGGGTGTTGACTGGGGATTGCCACTGCTCTTCCTCCTGGAATATCCTCCCTGGAATTTCCCCTTAAAGCTGCACTGGACAAGATTTAAAAAATAAACCCATTTTATCAGCCTAGATTAAAAATTGGGCTCTTTTCTGCAACTGAGAAGAGTGATCCTGTAGATTTGCAATATTTTCCCTAATAAATTTCAGGACTTGTGTATGGTCACTCGCAAAGAAATTCTCACGCACAGGAAGAATCAAAGAATCAAAACTTCAGAGTGAAATACAAAACTTTTTTCTAAACAGCAGCAAGTGAGCTTGTCTCACCGATGGTTGAATCTGATGCGAAATTATTCTTTTTTTCACCATCTCCAACCCCACCAGACACTAGAAGACATTTAGGTCAGAGGGATGGGCAGTTTACTGATATCACATTACATGATTTCTGGGTAATAAAATTTCTCTCCTGTTGCCACTTGCCACTGCTGCCAAGGTGCGAAGATGCCTAGTGCAGCTTTAATGTCAAGTCTAAAGAATCCAGTTCACATCAAGTGTGATGATCATTTGTAAGCTGTAATTTATTGCGATGAGAGTATCTGGGGTAAACATGTGTGTTTGTTCCTAACAGGAAAGGCTGAGTGAGTGGATCTCAGAGCTGCAGGGGAGGTCAGAGAACATCGAGGACCTGGTGTCTGAGCTGGAGCTGGCGTACAACTCTGTAGAGGTAAAGCACCCTGACTTTGTGAATGACAACACATTCAGTTTTCTGCCCTTGACAGATTATTTATTTTATATTTGAGAGATACATTCCTCATGGATTTATCATGGATTACTATACATCTCTTTCTCTTTTTCTATCTATCTATCTATCTATCTATCTATCTATCTATCTATCTATCTATCTATCTATCTATCTATCTATCTATCTATCTATCTTCCCTCCCTCCCTCCCTCCCTCCCTCCCTCTCGACTCGTCCAGGACCAGTGTACTGACAGCGAGGAGGCCATGCAGGCCCAGAATGAGGAGATGATGGCCCTGGTGATGGAGCAGTACAACAACATGTCTCTCAGCATGGAGGAGGAGAAGAAGGCCAAGCTGGAGCAGCTCTACGACCAGATCGTCTCCTTCCAGGAGAGTATCGACTCTGCCAAGGGAGCTCTGGAGACCGCGGCCAGAGAGGCCGAGACTGACGCACAGGTGAGTGGGACTGGACTTCTGAAGCCCGGGAGACTGAAATATCAGTAGTATCACACTTGACCATTGACTAGTTATCGACGTCAAGTTTCTGATAAATCCCTCTCACATCTGTTTTTCCATTAGTCGCTTGAAGACATTGATGGAAGGTAATCTACTTTCAGTGAATGGAGTGTGAGCTATTGCCGTTTACTAGGATATACTAACAGATTACCAGAGAGAGTGATATCCATTACCGCATGCTGCTTGACCTGCAGGAATTGATCTTTAATACTGAATTATCGGGTTTGATTTTCCTTTCCATATTCTGTTCCAGTGTTAACCTTTAGCAGAGACGTTTTTTTGACACTGACTAGTCAAAACCCTGTGGTTGTGGTCAGAGGCTCAATGCTGTTGTTGTGTGGTTAGGCTCAAAACTGCTCTGGAGTCAGCCATGTCGCTGGAGCTCGGCCCCAGGGGATTGCTGGTGTTTGAGGACTATGCCAAGGGCAACGCTTCCAACTCACACCTTGCACAACGCAAGGGAATCCCAGGTGGGTATCATGTGAATACTTCTTTGAAGAAAGATCTGATTTTTTGCAGGAAGTACTACATTAGTGTGTGTGTGTGTGTGTGTGTGTGTGTGTGTGTGTGTGTGTGTGTGTGTGTGTGTGTGTGTGTGTGTGTCAAAGAGCATTGAGCCCCCTGAATCAACAGTTGTAGCTATGCACATATTTGATTCCCAGCTAGGTTTTTCCCATTCATTTTCACCATTAATTATAAATCTTTTCCATTCCCTGGTCGGTGCCTCAGTGCCCCAGAAGCCCACGCTGCAGCCCCAGGAGCAAGGCTCCGCCACCAGCACCAGTGTCACTGTCTACTGGAGGGTCAACCCCGGAGATATCATAGACTGCTTCCAAGTCTACTGTATGGAGGACCCACACGGAGGTATATACTTCAATATATACATGTCTATATACTATATATACTATCTTACTACTACTCTCTATATATACTATATCTTTTTTCTTTATCATCATGTTCACATTTGGTGGGATGTTGAGTTATATTCTTGATAAAAGGGAAATGTTCTATTGATATGCAGCAGTTTTCTTTTGTCTGGCACTGAGTTAGTAAGTTCTGTGCTACTAAGTGTGTACATGTTATCCCCAGCTGTGTCAGAGGAGTACCGTGTGACAGTGAAGGAGAGTTACTGTGTCCTGGAGGAGCTGGAGCCTGACAAGACGTACAAGGTCTGGGTGATGGCCGTCAACTATACTGGCTGCTCTCTGCCCAGCGAGAGACTGGCCTTCACAACCGGTCAGTCCACATCCTGGATCTAATGTTCTGACACTAGAGAAGTTTTCGGAAATCTGGAGAGAGTTTACATGAAAACAGATGAAAACTAAATAGAACAGTGATTAGTCAGTGTTCAGTAGTGATTTTTGTTATATCACGATATCACTACCAGCATTTTGGGGCCGGCATGTTGGCCCAGTACTTAGACAGACTGTCAACTGAATCTCTAGCAGCTCCAGGGGTGGTGTTGTGTAGCTGACCTTGACCTTTTCGAGGGGGGGGGGGGTTGCAAGCCAAAAGGGAATTTCGCTACGGGGATCAATAAAGCATCATGTTATTACTATCTGAGATATCCTGCTCTCTCACTGTCACACCACACCAGCTCCGTCAGTGCCAGTGATTGATACAGAGCGCTGTACTGTCCTGTGGGACTCGGCCACGTTGAGGTGGAGCTCAGCCAAGCAGACTCCCGGACAGAGTTACACCCTGGAGTACTGCCGCCAGTATGAACTGGAGGGAGAGGGGCTCAGGTGGGTCGCATACACCTACACTGATCACACCTAGGTCAAGTAGGATTTGGAATTGATTCATAGTGTTTATTATTTTGAGAAGGAAAGATTCATAAATCGACTCTGAAATACTTTCCTGTGATTGTCTGAACTTTCTTGTCCTGTGTGTGTGCAGTAGGAAAGTCCATCCATCTGGTATTCCAATTATCTTAAAACAAACGTATATTTATATATTTAAAAGTTATTAATTGCTTATACTATTTGAAATTAAAAGTCCAAGGCATATTCCACATGATAAATGCTAACATGTTAAAATAGCTGCATTTAATAAATAGCATTTATTAATATACACTGACACTTTAATGTACAAAAGTCTATACCTTAATATGTGTGTGTGTGTGTGTGTGTGTGTGTGTGTGTGTGTGTGTGTGTGTGTGTGTGTGTGACGTACATCTAGGTCCATCTCTGGCATTCAGGGCAGTGAGCAGAACGTTCTCCTGCAGCCCAATGTGAACTACCTGTTTTACATCAAAGCTGTGAATGAGGCCGGAGCCAGTGAACAGAGTGAGGCTGCTCTCATATCCACCAAAGGTAAGAAACACACACACACACAATTACTGTACTTACTGTCCCATATACCACAGTTCACTTCTTTTTTCCTCATACTTTTTTACTACCTCTAACTATTGTCAGGGACGAGGTTCCACCTGCTGAAGGCCTCAGCTCACCCTCTTCTGGAGCTGTCAGAGGACCAGACCACCCTGCACTTTTCCCAGGACACCTACGACAGCACCCCGCCCACAGACAAACAGTGAGTTTAACACGCTATGAAACACAGAAACATCTCTGACCGCTCCTCAGACCCTGTTGAGATACCCTTAGGGAGTATTTTTAAACCAGAGTGTGTTTGTGTGTGTGTGTTCCAGGTGCCCATCCATTCTGGGTGAGTTATTGCCAGCAAGGGGACATTACTACTGGGAGACCACTGTCAGAGGAAGTACTGCCTACAGGCTGGGAGTAGCATATGGGGCAGTCAATGGAAACAGCCCATTGGGGGAAAACAGCAAGTCGTGGTGTTTGCACTGCATCGCTACACCATCCAGGTATGCATGAAGATCTTCTTTTCCATTCTTTAAAATAATTCCTGTCATTGATTTGTCCTAAGGCCTTCCCTCTCTTTGTCTCTCCAGTTGTAGGTATCAGTTGCTCCATAATGATGTTCAGTCTGATGTGTTTGTGATTGAGATGCCTGAGCGAGTGGGTACTCTCCTGGACTATCAGCATGGCCGTCTATCTTTCTTCAATGCCACAAACGGTCAGGTCTTAGGGACCCTCAGCCACCGCTTCACCCAGCCATGCCACCCTGCTCTGGGCCTGGAGACGCCGGGCAGCCTGGAGGTCAGCATGGCCCTGGAGGTGCCGGAGTTCACCAAGCACAGCTAGCTCTGCTGCCGCATACTGAAAAGTATACAGGTCATGTTTGATTTCTTTGATTGATTGATTATAATGATTTCTATTGATTGAAAATGACCACATTTGCACAATGAAGTGTAGATATGATACAGGATACATACACTGATAATCACAGTAAAGGCAGAAGACATGATCAGCTCCCATCCCTCATCAGAGGTCTCATAATGCTGTTGGTGTTGTATTTTCAGTGAGCAGGAAATGTAGAGGATCCTCAGCGTTATCAGTGCTGGGTCCCATTTAAGAATCTGTTTTGTTTTTTTAATGGAAACTTTAGTTGTTACAGTATGTTAAAAAGGGAAAGGTCTTGTAAATATGAAAAACAGAAACGATTCACATGACTGAGAAATGTCTGAAATATGACGGGATTGAGTTTGAGTGCCTTGGAATTTCTTCATAGGTGATTGTCCTGTCTTGTGTTTGTCAAGGGAAAAGTGACATGTTGTGGATGCTTTAACCAAGATATGTGCTGATGCGATGGTGTTAGTTTTGTAAACTGTTATATATATATATTTGTTTCCTGTTGACTCCTGTCTCTGCAGCCCCTCCCCCTTGTAGACCTTAGTTACAGGCTCTGTGTAACTGCAGATTGAACTCACACACTGCATCATTACAATCAGGACTAAAACTAGTAGTAACCTGTTGTTACAAAGTTTAGACAGAATGCTGTAGCACTTTTTGAACTGTATTTCATATTGTGAATAGGCTACTGTTGTGTAAATAACCTTTGTAAACAGATGTGAACAGTTCTGTGTTTTGTTACGGGCAACTCATGTCGAATTCAGATTGACTGTTTTCTTTTTTCTGTCTTGTAAACTGATTTTCAAATTTAAGTTGAATGAAAATGATTATTTTTCTATTTGCACAACCAGACTGATTAAACTGTTGTTTGCTTTGATTCACCTGCAAGTTCTTTCAAAGACATATTCACCACTAGAGGGCATCAATACTCCATCAGCTATAATATTTGCTGGGTTTCTCAAAAGCATTTCAACATGAAAATATTATCTGTTCTCATTTCTTCTTTCTTCATAAATGATTCTCAAAGAGTAAAGAAGAAATAGGATATAGCATATTTCGGTCTGCGTATTGGTTTATACTGTGGTCAAACAAGGTTTTCATGCCACGTCTTTCTTATCCTCTTAGCCTGCAATTGAAGACTAATGATTAATGACAAATAAAAAGGAGGGTAAACTATAACTGATCACGTTCAGTGTATCTGATCATCATGAGCCAAACAACCACAGATATAAACAAAATCAATATATTCAGAAATCATTGGTTGTTTTTCCTCAAGACCCTAGCCTCATATAACTTACATCAGCTCGATACTACTTACTATGTGTACTATGAATTTCTGTTGTAAAGGTTTTTGTCAGCCTATAAGGGGGTAAATTGTATTCCACAAATAAATGTAGGTAAACTGAATTTAGGTGGGTTTACAGGGTCTCAGTCAGCTAGACAAATACATTTCTTTCTTTCCATGTTTAGGTTATTACAATAGCTGTTACTTAACCTAACACTTGCTGCAACATGTTTTTCCAGAGGACACATCTATTAGTTTCCCCTCATCATACTTACATTATTCATTTCCTGGCACTCTTGCACATTGTTTTTTCTCGTCTCTACACCTTTCCTCATTTCTGGTAAGTAGACAAGGAGACACAGAGGGGGAGGGAGGGGGAGAGGAGGAAGAAGTGAAAGAAGAGAGGGGGAATGCACATGCAGCTGTTGGCTCCCATGTGATCTGTTGGACTGCAGTACATGGCTGCTGCTCAGCTGGAACCTGAGGCAAAGTTCTTTGTAAAAGAATGGGAACAACCTAATATTACTGGTACAGGTTCGTCGCTGCCTCACTGCAGTGTCTGAGGCAGTGCTGGGAACCAGACGAGTGTTATTGTATCTTAACCCAACAAGACTTTGTTTCCATTGCAGCTGAAGAACCAATCTCACTGCAGCAGATTATCATTAACCCTAATCTTAAACTGTTTCAGAACAAGAGTGGTGTGAAAATGGTGTTTTAAAGACACAGCTCTTGAAAAGATGAAAATGTACAAGATTTTTGTGCAGAATCAACAACAGATGCACATGTGCTGTTTATTTCCTGCTATGATACCCGTTAAATAGAGGGCCAAGTGACGCCTAAGCAGGAGTCTGTGCCTCACATAGCGGATGACTTGGACAATATCTTATGTCAAGTTTGCATGATTTCCTCTCAGCTTAGTTGCCTTCATTTTCCACATCTTAGGCCAGAAACAAACAAAGAGCTCTCTATCCTCCCAACCTCTAAACAACTTATCACACAAGCTTGGCTAGCAGGGGTAAAATGTTCAGTGATTATTACTGGAAAAGAAAAACATTCAACCACTTTTTTTTTTTTTTTTTATAAAAAGGGGGGGGAGGGGCGTTTGGCAGTCCACTCAGAGAAAGCTCTGGCACCATTTCAATCTTTTCCGGCAAGTGGGGACACACGTGGTTCCAGACAAGGAAAGTCAGAAAGTGCCAAAAACGCTGGGTTTGTTTGGATTATTATATTTGTATTGCAATGATATGAAAACAGTTGTTGACAACCTTCCATTGAGTATGAACAACAGAAACAACAGAAACGGCAATTTATGACAACATGTCACGGTCATGAAGAACCTTGTTAGCGTATTGACAAGACAGCTACTGGCAGTCAGAAAGGCACAGCGTACCCATACTGTCTTCACATGTATGTTTGATGTCCAACAGTGTTCTGTGACCGACAGCAAACATACCCCAAAAATAATGTTTCAGTAGAGTGCTTTAACTGGAATGTGTTTATAAAGTGAATTTGGGAATTGCAAGAGTCCTTGTCAGTGTTTACAATGAAGTATTAATGACAGCAAGAAAACACAACATAGTAAGTAATTAATGAGAGGAACCATATGGGTGGTGGGGATATTAGGGAACATGATAGTAAAAGAATACAGGAGCAACTCATTTCACAGTCCCATTTCCATACAAGATAATCAGACTGTAACAATGAGGTGCAAAAGGCAGGTCATGAGACAATCCCAAAGGGAATGGACTGTTCACTTCATACAAGGCGAAGGTTCTACAGGCACAGCAAACACATACAAACCAAAAAAATGTTTCACAAAATAAGATTTCACATTGTGAAAAAATGGTGACGAGTGAGTGGATTATTACTGATAAAGCACTTCTTACACATATTGAAAACAAAACTCTGAACAAAAGTTGTAGTGTTTAGTCCCTTCCTGACATTAATACACATATTAGTCCCAAATCATTTGCAAGTATAAGTTAATATTGAGTGTGTAAGGCTCTCCCATAACTCAGTGGATCTAGCAAAGTAAAGATTGTGAATAAGCAGATCAGCCCTATTAGAGGAACCACTATGTAAATGTGCATTCAATAATTTACCTAAAACTCATCATGAAAGTATATACAACTCTACACGGCTTTTGGAAACACCAGTGATTCCACAAGGGTGGGAGCAAAGCAAGATGCGCAATTGATTATTCCTGAAGATATAATAGCACATTATACTCATTCAAACGTTATTAGAATTTACAGAAGGTTTGTACAATGGATTTTAGGAAGGATGTACGCTTGAAAGGGAGCTACAGGCTTCGAAATCCTCATGGATAAGAAAAGTTTTAAACACGATCTTACAGAGTCATAGACGCTAGTGAAATATGATGCTGAACAAAAATCTAAATATAAGGTGCTCTAGCCCTATACGGGCCTGCTTTAGTGACCTCAGTGTGCTAACAGATTTATTTTAATAATATCCTCATCACACAGGTGAGGATCTTACCATAACACATAAAATATGACAGCCTCCTATGGTGCAACAACTCGGTACAATGCTAACCATTTGAAACAAACATTAGATTCATTCAAACATAAAACATGTGTCCCTTAAAAAGGAAAAAAGGGGTTAAGGGAAAAAAGGACAAATGGCCAACTGTCATCATAATAGTATCACCAATTTCCCCTGCTGGACTTTTCATTTCCTTGGACTTTCCTTTAAACTTTCTGAGGCGTTCTCATTTAGCACCACTTCACAGCATTCCATCCTTTACCAAATACATGCGCTCAGCCTTTTCAAAAACCTTACACATGCACTTTTCCATCTTTTTCAAGCACATCTTTGAAATCTATCATCATTACCTCTGATGGATAAAACTTTATATAGTCATGGGGAGTCATACTTCCAGTCATTTTTAGGTTATACATATTCCATTCAGGTTATAGTACAACTGGATGACAAATTTCAAACTCCAAGTTTTGATTTCAGGACGTTGGCCGTGGCTATCTGTCTGAGATTCAGAACAGAACAGCATCTTTCATCCACCGGGCGTTCCTTCTTCATTCCTAAAATTGGACTTAGGGGTCAAGGTTGAAGGGTCAGGGGTTAAGCAGGGGTAGAGCTCTTCTCATTGACCAGACTGGGTTTGGGGTCTGGTCTGTGGGGTTTGTGCTGAGGGCTGCTGCGAAGGTTGTCATCCATCTGCAGCACAAGACATACAGCTTACTTGGTGCACACAAGCATGGGCACAAAATAATATGAACAATAACTCAGCTATTATATATACACACACTATTCATAGTACCGTAAGCCTGTGGATCTCTACTATGCGTTGCCAAATGCAGCCATAAACCCATGCAAAGAAGGAAAAAAGGTAAAGGAAAGCACCTTCTCTATCAAGTTGGACTCTTTGTTTACAAGTTGAGTTAGTTTCTGGAGGTTGGCATCCACCATTTCCTGAACAGGTGGTAGAGAACCTGGAGAAAGCAGAAGTAAGGGGACACCCACAGAGGGGAAAGGAGATAGAAAAGAGTTAGTGGGACAGAAATAACAATTAGCTCATTGAGGAAGAGAAGAGAAAGCAGATATAAAGAGTAGAGATGTAGCGAGAGCGAGAGAGCATCTTTGGGTGTAGTGTACTTCAGAGTATTTCATATGTCTGCAGGCTTACCCGGATGGTTGGAGCTGAAGTATACTGTGAGGATGTTGTCACAGAAGTGCGTGAGGTTAGTCAGCTGTCTGAGGTGGCTCTGCAGAGGGCTGCTGGGGAGACTGGCTTTGTGGAGTGGAGCCACAAAACCAAACACAAAGGCATCCAAACTGGCTGGCCTGGGACAAAATATGCATTTGTACAAGTATACATTTTCACACACGGGCAATAAAGGGCAGCTATGGACAACTGGCATTTAAAACAGCAGACCTGAAAGAACTTACGAGTTGCCGAAAAAGTAGTTTGCTGTTCCTAGTCTGTAGGAGAGGAGATTCAGGCACTCTTTAGCATCACTGTAGATCTGAGGGAGGACGGCAGAAAGAATTATAGCTGTGAAAGAGGGTACTTGGCACCCACAACCCAGACACACAATGCACAATGCGAGTGCAAAGACAGATCAGTGTTTACCTTTCCTTCCACCTCGGTGATTCTGTGTAGTGGCGACTCTCCTTTGGTCAGCAAGATCCGGGAGAGGGCTGTGCTGGCGTGGCAACTAGGGACCAGAAAGTTGAGAGGGAATGGCGAGCGGGAAGCGAACCACGGCCGTGTCAGATTGGCATAGTTTTCTGCATCCACCCAGAATGTATGCAACTATGGGACACAGAACACACACACCTAGCATTTACAATACACACACACACATTAGCAGCTCTCAGTGAATGAGCAGAACAATGATACTGCTTGTTACCATAGCAGGCCGTAGTTTCTCCTCAAGCAGAGCGATGTAAGCCATGGTGTCTGCTCCTTGTCTGGCTGTCAGCTCATAGTCTGCATTAAACCTCTGACAAAAGAAAACACAAATGCTACCGTAGCTCTTACTGGCTATGCTGAATGAGATAATGAGTCCTGGACACTGAGCAGGCTTGGCATCCGCTCTTACCCGTTTCCTCAGGAAGTTGAGAATCTGTGTAGGTTCTGTTACTGTGGTGTCTCCACACACCAGCTCTGGAACAGTTGCTACAGGACAGACGGAGATAATATTTTACAAGAGTGAGATGCTATTTACGTAGGGTGGGCCATCTGCATAGCATGCTGTTAATGTCTTGTGACATATGCCTGTTCATTAGACAGAAATGACATATAGATCCTCTCATTCAAAATCACTGCATTTTGAAATACATACATGGAAAGCACTACATTTAGAAGCAGCTGCAGCCCACCTGTTAAGGTTCTCCATGTCCAGTCTATAGGAGAAACTGTGACCTTTGCCCCAGAAAATTTGGCATATGCCTAGAAGAAAATCCAGTCAATTGAGGAAAGACCAGAAAAAGAGAGAGCAGACAATACAGTTATGATATAGAATAAGGCTACCATGAAGACCACATATCGACCTTCCTTGATGTAAGAAGAACTGATGTAGAGTAGTCCTACCCTTACATCTTTTTACCATGTTAGTTAGACACAGTTTGTTGCTTTTGTAAACATTTGCACAAGCCAAAAACTAGTAGTGCCACCATTGTTAATCCAAATATTGTTGTAGTATATAAAATCCCACACAAAATAGGCTACATCAGGACATAATGCACCTTCCATATGAATGTTGCTTGGGCTGTATAGCCTTCACTGAATCAATGCTTTAAAGATGGCAGCTTGCATGTCATCTTAGCAAGAAAATGTGTCAAAAGTGTCACCTTGTGGGCAGAGCTGCAATTACAATGTGTTTCCTGATGTTGCTGAGACAACACTAGCCCATGATAAACAGCTAACAAGCTAGATTACATTAATGCTCTAGGTTCATTGCTAGCTTAACCACATCACTAGTTACCCAGCAGATAAGTGCGAAAAACAACCGATATTAATATCTGACTGTCAGTAAACTGACCTTGAAGGACTCGTTTATGTTAGCAATGAGAGTGACTTCTGACAACCAGCATCACATGAAGGACAGACCATGCAGTCAGCACAATGGTAGCGCTAAGATATTTTGCAGCTAGACAAGACATGAAAATTCAACTCCTCTTGTTTTCCGTCTTCCCCAGCAAGGTATCTATCTACCAAAGTACAGTGGCTAGCATGAAAGCTAACCAGAGAAAGACGAAGAAAACGCATTTTAAAATCGGATGAAAAAAACAAAACTGTCCTTTAAAAAGCAGGTTTAGATATAATGACAGCATTTTTACAAACTGCATTTAAAGTTACCAGAACTATGAGAGACTCATTGTGGACAGAAGGCAAACCCCAGTCGCCTCCCCAACATCTCAGCTCCATGGGAGTCGCCATGTTTTGATTCATAGACGGACTGGGTGACGTCATGAAGAATGTATCGCATCAGCGAAGAGGGGGCGTGGTTTCAAAAGGTACTAGGAAACACTGCGTCGAGTGGCTTATTGTTTTAATATAACACACCTTTGCGTTCAAAAGAAAGACCACAAATGTTCAATAAATCCCTTGTTTTTAATCATGATCAATTAAAAAACAAGAATTAAATGTTATTCTTTCGACAATCAATATAGTTCTTGAACAGCAGCGTTAGCTAAATAACGTGGTTGCTAAGCGACTCCTAAGCGCCCGCACGAGTGGTGATTTTGACGCTGTTACCCTGTAAATAAATAAAAAACGTGTCTGTATGTGCCAAGGAATGGAAAAGATTGTCTAATGTAGCATGGAACTAATAAAGTACATATTTCGATATCCATGTCAACAAATGTCAAGTAATTATTGTCGGTTTTATGGCATTACAGGCATTACATTTATTTCCAATAGCAGTTTTGTATCTTCCTCTGATATTTGGAATGTGACTGCGCCCTAGTAACATTTCTACAGACTGATTGCACCAACATGGAGTTTGTCCAGGGACTGCCAGGTGTTTGGGTCAGAGAGACTAGACAGTGTGCAAGCAATTGTATATAGCCGTGCATAGCTATGATTTTCTGTGTTGTTCCACTCTGCGGCTCCCAGTACCTTGCCACTTTGTGCTGAATGTTATGGCCATGAAAATAATGTTCCCATGCTAGCTTATCTCTTTTTTTGTTTTAGTCTAGACTAGTCTCTGTTCTCAGTAAAGCTTGTTTTATTCAGTGTATAAACTTGCACTTCCATCTTCAAGGCAGTGCAGCCTACACTGACTAACCTGCTCCATCTCTGTAAGATGTATTATCTTTTGGGTTGATGACACTGTAGAGGGAGGTGGGGGCGTTGATGTGGAGCCTGAAGGAGGACAGGAGGAAAGCCCTCTTCATCATAATATTCATCATCTGAATAAAACTTTCACACCTAACCTGAATGACTTTCATTTGTCCTCAAAAATGACTTGGTGCCATAACCTGGATTACGAAAGGTCTCTTTGATGACTCTGGATACCTGATACACATTGGTGATGAACTTCCAAAATTCTAAAAGGTAAGGGATCCCAATCTTGAAAACCCACCGCTTGTGCTGAGGGAATTCTTGCAAAGTTGTCTTTGTGACTGACGTAATACGAACCTTTTCATGTGGTATTCATAAGGAAAGGTTTTCAATAAGGTGAAAGATGTGAACCGGGTTCTCAAGTAAAAGTAACTGGATTACTTAAATAGTTTGGGGAACTATTCACAACAAAATACACCTATCTTACCTGTCAAAAATCCTAACAGAAGTGAGTACAGATTTGTGCAAGATCTGCGTGCAGTAAATAAGATTGTGATTCTAGATTTCCTTTAGTGCCAAATCCAACTACTATTCTGCCATCCGTTCCTGAAAATATCACTTTCTACACTGTCATTGATTTGTGCAGTGTATTTTTCTCCGTTCCACTGCACCCAATTCTTGTATCCTTTTCCTATGAGGGAAAACAATACACATGGATCAGACTCCCTCAGGGCTACACTGAGGCTCCTATACTCTACTCCCAAGCGTTGCTAGCTGACCTGAAAACTATCACTTTGCCTGGAGGCTCTACCATTGTGTTGATGACACACTAGTCGCCTCCCCAGACGCCAGTGCTTGTGAGGTGGAGACTGTAGTCCTGCTCGGGGCTTCGGCTGAGAAAGGTCACAAGGCTTCGCTGAAGAAGGCGCAGTTGTGTAGCCCCACTGTCTCCTATTTGGGTCACATCCTCTCTGGTTCTAACATATGTCTGTCTCCCACTAGGACTGCTGCAATTCAGAAGATGGCCAAATCTTGTGCTCTTGAGCAACTTAAGTCATTTTTAGGTATCTGTGGTTATTGCAGGCAATGGATCCCAGTCTATGCATTGCTTTCTCGCCCTCTGTTAGACATCTCAAAACCTTTGTACTGCAGGGGCAGATAGACACAGACGGACAGACACAGACCGGATGCACAGTGATAAACCACTGAGGGATGTTAAATGTCTCTCTTTGGCTGGGGCCAGTAGCTGAGAGATGTTGAAATGTTCCTGTGGTTACTAAAGGAAGCTCTAAGACAAGTACCAGACATCTAATATGAAATGGTTCCAGGGTTAAAAAAACGGTCCCAAGTCTGGACCTCTCTGTCCCTCTGCTCCTATCAATACTGCAACAGATGGAATTAAGTTTAAAACAGGTTAACAGCAGGCATTTAGAAAAAGTTATAACAGTTAACAGTTTTACCCGTTAGAACTCAAATATATGATAATAATAACAATGACAATAATAATAATAATAATAATAATAATAATAATAATAATATAAATAATTAAATTGTTATTTTAAAATTTACCTCCATAACAAATATAGAACAAAACAGTTTATAGGTCCAAAATCTATTAAACACTCACATTTAGCTGTTATAATTATCTTATCATTTATGTCATTTTAAAGAGCTCTGATAATCAGTTTGGGAATAAAATAAATATCTATAATGTCTTGTTTTGGTTTCAGTGTTGGGGTTATCCCTTTGTTTACATTAAGATCATACATTATATTAGCACTCAGTAGCAAGGGGACACTCCACCTACTCATTAAAATACTGCCTGCACTGTGCCAGGCTTTCAGGAGTAGCCTGCTGGGACACGCCCCTTTGCTTTAAAAACCCTGCCTGTGGCCACAAAATCATCTCACCTCTGCTGGGATTTTGCTTCACCATCTGGACGTTCAGTCTCTTCATCATTCTATGGGACCACGCACATGATACAGTTGTTGATCCTCAACAGAGAACTGTGTCCCTTTCTGAAGCACTGATGATGGGTCTGTGGGCCAGAGCGGTCCTGTCTCTGGTGGTGCTGCAACAGCTAGCACTTACTGTCACAGCACAGGGCATCGGTAAGTACTGGCCCTTCGCCATCCATGCCCTTCTCTTAAACTTTATCTGTCTATGTTTGTCTGTTTGTAAAAACTGCACTTCAGCACATATTGAACCTCTATATCACTATTAAATAAGTCAGTTTTAGTAACTGTCTTTTCCCCTTACTTGTTCATACCAATCATCTGGCCCTACAACTTCTTATCTGCAGTGAGCTGCATGTAATGTGGATCAGGGTAATTCTGTTCATTTGATTGACCTTAAGTTGGATTATCTAAGGCTTTTAGATGCTAGTAGATTCTGACTTGCAGGATCTAATAACAGGCTAAGACTGGTCTCTGACGGTAAAATGACACTAATTGCCTCCGGAGAAAATGCATGTGTAATAATTTAATTTGCTGGAATCCACACACACTTTTTTCCATGCCATGTCATGTCACTTTGTATTACTCCTAAATTCAGATCACGGCTGTCTGTTTGTGTGCACGGGCACGTGCGTGTAATGGCTGCAGTGAGGCAGTGGATTTGTTCCAATGGAAAGAGTTTACTGCTGCTCCTTTCTGCAACTCCAGTCAGGCACTTTATTAAACACAGCAGGACACACACACACACACACACACACACACACACACGTACACAGATGCACTATAGCACATAATAAAGTACTAGGGCGCACTGACTCAGCAGTAGGAATCCACAGTGCATTGCTAGCCACAGCCAAGACACAAACTCACAAAAGCTATTAACATTGACAAAACTTAGCACCACTTGCAACGTAGATAGTATAATGTTAGTTGGTGTGTTTTTATTGTAAACTACTGTACATTCCTCCTCTGTTACACTGACTAAATAAATGGTGACAAGGCAGCTACAGTAATGTAATGTAAAGTATGCAGGTGTTTAACAATCCTCTCCTGTGTTAGTCTATGACCTGCTGGTGTCTCCAGACTGCCTGCCAGACTTGCTCCAGGGAAACCTGAAGAACAAAGGGCGAGATGAGGCTTTTCTCCTCTCCTCCTTCAGGCTCCACAACAGGGCCCCCACTTCCCTCTACAGTGTCATCAACCCCAAAGATAACACCAAGTACCTGGAGTTCAGTGTCCAGGCCAAACTCAACAAGGGTGATGCATATCTCCACAGCATATGACTCAGACAGCATCTGTGACAACTACTGAAACACACCATAATGTCAGCTACCTGATAAAAGTAATGAATCCTGAATAGCTCCCTCTCTGTCCTCTACCCTAGTCACTTTACGTTACCAGAAGACTGACGGCAGGTACGCTACAACCAGTTTTAACCACGCCAACCTGGCAGATGGCAGAGAGCACCATGTGATGCTGCATGCCACCGGTCTTCAGCGTGGTCCCCATCGCCTGAACATCTATGTAGACTGTAGACTGGCATACACTTTGAATGATTTGCCCGCTGCGTTCGGGTCGCTCCCACCTGGTCCTAACAAGGTGGGACTTAAAACGCTGCAGCCAACTGGACAGGTGAGTGACAGCTTTACGGTAACATTTTGGGTCCTTTGTCAGCAAATGTCACATTTCTCACACTGAATATCTTATTTATGTCTACAACTATCACTTAGGACCCCAACATTTCTGATTGGGGTTTCCATTCCTCCGAGGGAAGTGGCTCAACAAGCAGCTATGCTTGACATTAAACATCCACTGATTGGAAAGAAAACCATTATCAACAAATTTCCATCACATTCTCAATACTATATGCACATGTTCCATTTTCTATACATTTCCAGACCTGGAAAACACAATTTTTGAATTCTATGATTTGTTCCATGACCATAGGAACCCTGTTTATAGAAACACAGTATAATAAAGCCTGGACATTTCCAACTTACAGCATAGGTGAATATGAAAATACTGCTGGTGTAGCACAATAACTTGATAAAGACGATTTCAAAAGCATTTTAATTCTTTCTTTGTGTAATTCCCTGTAAATCCTCATTTCTTCCTTCTTCCATCTATTTCTCTCTCAGGATGAACTGACAGACTTGAAGCTGGTGATACAGGATACTATAGACAATGTGGCCACTCTCCAGGACTGCAGCATGCAGGAGGGTGAATCTCTACAACACCTGGGTGAGGCAAGATGCAGCTGCCTGGCTGGGACTATCTCCTCACATACTAATGCATATAATAATGATAACTGAAGCATGACTGCTGAGGTTTTTTTTTTCTATTTTCCCCAGGTATCCCGGAAAGCAGAACAGGACAGGACCAGGCCACCATGCAGGAGCTGAAGAGGATGCTATCTGAGATGAAGGAGCTACTCAACCAGCAGGTAGCCTATTCTCTGTCCCAAACGTGTCACACAGTTATCTCCTGGTGAAAACATAAAACACACAAACCCAAATATTGCAGAAAGCAGAACTCGCCTCTTGAAAAAAAGTGGAATTTAGCTTAACCCTATCAATCTGGGTTTAGTTCTATAAGGTCAATTCAGTCATGTACTGAACAACATATCACTACGGCTGCTGTTACTTGCCTCCAAGTAAAATACGTAACCTAATTTTCTTGCATATTTTTGTAGCACTTCTTGTCCACTGTTATTTGCATTTCACAGAACTTCATGAGGATGATTGGACACCCACCTTCTCCCTGGCCCTTTTTCTCTTTCCATCCCCAACCTTCCATTTCTACTGATGTAGCTGCTACTCTCCTCTGTCCATCTGTCTCACTCCTTCTCGACTGTTCTGTGTTTGTGCTGCTCTCAACCTGTCATTGAAAAATATACTCATTTAATATACACACTAAGATAGATAGATATAGATAGAGATAGATAGAGAAAGAGAAATAACCTGTTAGGAAGCAATAATGATTTTTCTAGGCCATCTGATGGCTCTGTGGCTAGACGTAGCTAGTTAGTGCTAGCTAGCACATCAGAAAACGAACAAATTAGTTGGTAAACCAGAGATTAGCTTTGATGAAGCCTAAAATCCTAACTCCTAAAAACGTGGAGCGATATCATTAATTAAAAACAATGTCCTATTTTCTGGCTTACGTGCCATTATTAACACCCCTTCAGGCTACATTAGCTAGCCTCTGACGAGACGTGGTTGAAAGGTAGATTCTGATTGGTCCTCACTGAAACACTGAAGTTGGTGATTGGAGAAAGATCCTTATAGTACCAAGCTGACATGCAGTTTCTGAGACAGAACTTCATAACACCATACAAGCATGAGGTAACATTCAGAGATCAGGAATGTGTGGATAACCCAAAGTCACAGAGAACCTTTTAATTCCAAGGTCCCATATTCCACATAATGTTGCTGTAGCATGTTTGCACCTAAGGGTAAAATAATGTTTATTCTGTGTAACAAGGTGTACATTACATTCTCTCACTCTGTCTCTGTCTGGTAAAGATCAAGGAGACCGCTTTTCTGAGGAATACCATCGCAGAGTGTCTTGCCTGTGGTAAGCAACACCAGAACTCTGATATCAGATCTTTCATTTCATTTAGACACTCTTGAAGTTAGACGCTTCAGCTCATAAAAGGTGTTTGGATATATGTGTGAATGCTCCCAGGTCTTGGGGGCAGTCCAACCAACCCAGATCCAGGTACCGGAGGGCTTCCCCCTGCAGCCTCGGCCTCTGACTCAGTGCAGTCCCGGGACCTGTTTCAGGCAGAACATGTGCGTCCCTACAGAGGCAGGGGGTTTCCAGTGTGCCCCCTGTCCCGAGGGCTATACAGGAGACGGGGTGCACTGTGACGACGTCAATGAGGTACGTATCTATGTGTGCGTGTGTCTGTATGTCAGGAAAAGCACTATATGGTGTGTAAATCCAACCCACGCCTAGCCACTTTCCTCCTCACTGTCTTCCCTTCTCGTGTGTGTTCCAGTGCCAGTTTAACCCTTGCTTCCCTGGTGTGCGGTGTGTGAACATGGCTCCTGGGTTCCGCTGTGACAGGTGCCCTCTGGGATACACCGGACCGGAGATCAATGGAGTGGGAGTAGCCTACGCTCAGTCGCACAAACAGGTACAGCATTCACAATAATTGTTTTACGCACTCAAAAACAGCAATCTTGACAGAATATTAATCTTTTTTTTCCTGCATATATCAACTTCAATGCGTTCCCCCCAGGTGTGTGACGATATAGACGAGTGTTTGGGACCACCTGATAATGGAGGCTGCGCTGCCAACTCCCACTGCTACAACGCTATAGTAAGGAGGACTAGAATTGCTGCAGTTACTGTTACTATCATGCTATCCTGTACCAGAGGGCCCTGGACTGAAGCCTGAGTCTGTACTGTCCTCACCAGGGCTCCTTCCGCTGTGGGGAGTGTAAGAGTGGCTTCACTGGAGACCAGACGAGAGGCTGCCGAGGGCAGAGGCTGTGTGCCAATGGCCAACCCAACCCCTGTGACGCCAACGCAGAGTGCGTCATGGAGAGAGACGGCAGCATTAGCTGTGTGGTGAGAACTCACACTAGCAAATGTTGATGTCTTATACCCCTGAATCGTCTTTGATCATCAGTATGCAATTGCGCTGTACGGTGGACTGCATGTATCTTATGTCTGACCAGACCTGACGTGAGCCGTGCCTTTCCCCCTCCTTTCTATGTGTTAGTGTGGCGTTGGTTGGGCAGGTAATGGTTACGTGTGTGGAAGGGACACAGATATTGACGCATTTCCTGACTCTGCGCTCAAGTGCAGGGACAACAACTGTAATAAGGTATTCATCTCTACCCGTCTGTCTCACTGAATCCACCTTACAACAAGTTAAACAAAGAATATGACTGCTGTATGTCCTCTAACATCATATCCTGCGTTGTTTCCAGGACAACTGTGTGTTTGTGCCTAACTCTGGCCAAGAGGATGCAGACAGAGATGGGATAGGCAATGCCTGTGATGACGATGCAGACAGTGACGGCATTATTAACATCGAGGTGCGGCGTGTAACTTAACTTAACTCTACAGATTACTCTCACTGTCTTCCTCGCAGAATCCCTCCACCTAACCTCGGTAACCATGCTCAACCTCCATATATTGAACTCTCTGATTGCGCCCATGTCAACCCCATCTGTCTGTCCCAGGATAACTGTTGGTTGGTTCCTAACGTGGACCAGAGGAACAGCGATACGGACCTTCACGGTGACGCCTGTGACAACTGCGTAAAAGTAGAAAACCCCACACAGAGGGATACTGACGGGGATGGGCTGGGAGATGAATGTGATGATGACATGGATGGGGACGGTAAGTGTGTGTGTGTGTGTGTGTTCATGTAATGACTGTAATTATAGGAACAATGTGCAACAGCTGACATTTTTGTAACATGAGTTAACATAGTAGCAAAAATAAGTGGCGTGGTCAATAGTGTGAGAGAAGTAGTAAGTGGACCATTAGTGTTTTTATTGCATCAATTTGAGGTGATAAATTTAGGAACACATGAAGAAAATTGGCTAATAATGGTGTTAAAGACTACTGCGACTGAGGGTTATCCAACCCACAGAGCGTCTGGACCCTGTCTGTCTAGACAAGTACAGCCCTCAGACTCCTGTTCCTCTTCTTTGCTTTCATTGTTTTCGCTGGACTGCTGGAGCCAGAGCAGTGCTTTATCTGTTTAAAACATCCCCCTGGTCTTTTTTTTGTCTGTTTCCAATCCACATCCTCTACCAGTTAGATCATTGGTTTTCAGGGAAAACATGAGTTTTGTGTGCTCAGCTCAATCCTCATAAAAATGCCTTTAAAACCCCAGTAAAAAACAAGTGTTGAATGTTAAAATGTTCCAAGTGTGCTCAAATGATTTGCTTGGAATCTTGAGCGTTCACAAACGTTTCTCACATACTGAATTGCTAGATTGTTTCGTTTACAACACTCCTCATTTGTTCCACTAGAAAAAAGTTTGCGTATCCTGTGTGTGTGTGTGTGTGTGTGTGTGTGTGTGTGTGTGTGTGCGTGCGTGCGTGCTGTGCATGTATGCCTTTGTCTACCTATGCCTGTTTAGACTGTGTTTGGTCACCCCTGTTCGTTCACCTGGACCAGACTCCAACCTCTTGATCATTTGGTTCTGCCTTTAACTCTAAATCTGGATCGCTAAGCGCTTGGTCACGTCTGTCTCCACTCTAAAAGCATTTTTCCATGGCGAGCCTCTGCCAGGCGCTGAAGGCCACTGGAAACTATTTCACCTTCGTCTCACACAAACACTGCCACCTGGTGATACTCTTGACAGACTGACTCCGCTTCCAGAAAAATAGGCTGGGCTTTGTCACGCTTTTTTGTTTTACTGTCAACCGCTTTACAGATGGCGCAGAAGTGAAGTTATGTGTTTATGTCCTCAGGCTTGAAGAATTTCCTTGACAACTGCCAGCGCGTCCCGAACCTAGACCAGAAAGACAGAGACAAAGATGGGGTGGGAGATGCCTGCGACAGCTGTCCCGACATGGTCAACCCTAACCAGGTAACTACAACACACCAAACAAGCTCAGGATCAGTCTGCAATCACGACTCGCTCCAACAGGTGTGTCTTTTTCTCCGCCTGCAGTCGGATTCAGACGATGACCTTGTAGGAGACACGTGTGACGACAACATAGACAGGTAGAGTCCTCTGTAATGACCTGCAGTATGAAGATTCATCTAATAATATGGTGTTTACTTTACCTGCCCTCGATCCTCTTTCTCAGTGACGGGGATGGTCACCAAAACACAAAGGATAACTGTCCCACAGTCATCAACTCCTCTCAGTTGGACACCGACAAGGACGGAAAGGTTTTCAACTTTCTGTTTCTCCCTTAATCATGTTCTCTATACGTGGTGCTGGTTTCTAGATGGCTCTGTGTTTAAAGGACTGCCGATGTTTCACTTGATCTTGCTAGGGAGATGAATGTGATGATGACGACGACAACGATGGCATTCTGGACGATGTGGACAACTGCAGGATAGTCGTCAACCCAGACCAAAAGGACGAAGATAGTCGGTATCACTCTGGGATGCGTGTACGCGCTCGCACATTTACGTGTAACGGCTGAGGTGTGGTTCCTTAGCTTTGGGTTTGTGTTTCAGATGACGGTGTTGGGGATGCATGCGCTGGAGACTTTGACGACGACAAGGTCATTGACAGAATAGACAACTGTCCCGAGAACGCTGAGGTCACCTTGACTGACTTCAGAGCCTATCAGACCGTGGTGCTGGACCCAGAAGGCGACGCTCAGATAGACCCCAACTGGGTGGTCCTCAACCAGGTGACCAATGAGCAGAGGAGTTTTTAATAATATTTTACATTATAACTCTGAAACGTGGCATTCACTGTAAGAGCCTTTACATTGTCTGTGATGTTGAATGTGTTGTACGCTGTCCTAACTCCCCTCATCCCCTCAGGGCATGGAGATAGTTCAGACCATGAACTCTGACCCTGGCCTTGCTGTAGGTAAGTACAGAAGGACTGTTCTTTTATTCAGTGTTTTTCTCCGTCAGCCTGCGTCTGATCGATGTTGTGTGTTCCTCTCCGCGTATCTGCAGGCTACACGGCGTTCAGTGGCGTTGACTTTGAGGGGACATTCCATGTGAACACAGTGACAGATGATGACTACGCTGGCTTCATCTTCGGCTACCAGGACTCCTCCTCCTTCTACGTGGTGATGTGGAAACAGACGGAACAAACCTACTGGCAGGCTGTGCCCTTCAGAGCCGTCGCCGAGCCTGGAATACAACTCAAGGTATGGTTTAGATGTGTGTGTGTGTGTGTGTTCTGTGTTTGCTGTACAACACAATACCTCTGTCTTGTCATCCTCTGTCACGCTCACATTTCTCTCCATCCTCTGCACCCTCCTTTTTGTCTCTGTCTTACCCTCTGTAGGTGGTGAAATCCAGCACGGGTCCTGGAGAGTATCTGAGGAACTCCCTGTGGCACACAGGAGACACCACTGACCAGGTACGTCTGCTATGGAAGGACCCCAGGAACGTTGGCTGGAAGGACAAGGTCTCCTACCGCTGGTACCTCCAGCACAGACCGCAGGTTGGATACATCAGGTACAGACACACACTCAAAACACATGCGCACTCACTCACAGATTACGTGCTCATACATACATGCACATACCAACTAACTTGTCTCGATGTGCACGGACCAGGGCTCGGTTCTATGAGGGCTCGACCCTGGTGGCAGACTCAGGGGTGACGATTGACACCAGTATGAGGGGAGGGAGACTGGGCGTGTTCTGCTTCTCTCAGGAAAATATCATCTGGTCCAATCTGAAGTACCGCTGTAACGGTGAGTGTCTGATTACCATCAATAGACCACCAGTATGCTGTAATGCATTTGAGTTAAGTAATGTAATGTCTGAGTTTCTCTCTCTTCCTCATTCCCTTAGACACGATTCCTGCTGACTACCAGGACTTCAGCAACCAGAACACTGACTGAAGTCACCTTTTGTGGAGTAAAGATACAAATAGAGGAACACGGGAAGGAGGAGGATAGGCCTTGCTGAAAGAAGCATGGAACAGAGGAGCAGACGTAGAGGACATGAGGGAAAGGAAGGATGATGAAAGTGGTAGGAAAGTACTGTGGAATAATTTGAAGCAGAAAACAGCATTTGGTAAAATACATGTATTTTAACAATGCCATTAGTGTGTGGATTGAGTGACAGTACAGCAGGGTTTTAGGAAAGCATAACTGTGGGCATTATATACTAATCCTGAATTCAGCATGTCTGAAGCCAGTACATTATATACGTGTGTGCAACGTCATCAGCTGGTTCTGTGTATTGTGATGTGATGTCTATGCAACTTCAGTTTTTCAAATTCTTTTTTTGAAGACTACGACCTTTACACGTGTAATATTATTTTTGAATAAAAGTATAATAAATATTCTGAGCATTTGGCAAAATGGGAGCACGTTTGTTCTTATTAATCCTGTTGTTAGTGTTAAATTCACTGTATGGTCCAATATGAAGGAAAAACAAATCAACAAATACACACATCACATGCTGTTCAAATTGGTCTTTTATTGAAAGAGTGTGGACAAGGTGAACCAACTGTACCCAATGAGACAGACACGACACACACTCCTCCACACCTCTGTTTTCCAGAAATACCTAGTGGTCATCAAGTGGTAAAACAAGTTATGGCAGTGTACAGCCTTCACTGTGGATCCAGCCATACGATTTCAAAGCTGCTGAGCACCATTTCATTTTTGCATTCATATGAATAATCAAAATGCAGAAATATTTCCAAAAATGAGCCAAGAGTGGCCTGAACTAGTATGAGACAGAATTTGCAGGTATAAAAAGCATAGGCCCCAATTCATACTTTTTCACAAACCACACAAATATAGCCAAAATGTACATATAAGTTATTATAAAACATGTTTATACTATAGGAATACAATTAGACAACAGAAGAACATTATTGATTTATTGTTGATAAGTGAGAAACATTAAAGAAAGCACTTACAGTTGACAATGTGCAATATACTGTATTCCTATACAATACAAAAAACAATTTCAATTACACATCAGGTAATAAACAGCTGAAGAGGTTTCTGCAAATTTGACTCAGTCAGTAAAATCAACATCCAGTGTTGAATAACCAATAAACACTCATCCCCTTGATTCTGACCCCCACCCTTTACTGACTTGTAACAAAAGCAAGGCAGAAAGCCTCCAGAACTGTACAGAAAACAACTAATCTAAGTGTCTGTGTGCATGCAGATAGGCGATGTTTTGGGTTATCTTTCTCTCTGTAGAGTAAATAATGATTCTGAAAGTTTTCTGAAATCTACCTTTGGCAAATGTTTCTTAACTGTCAAGACCGCAGCTCCTCCTGACTGGTGACACTGCACTACATTACTGCTAGGTAAGGCAGGTTGATTTGGAGAGCACATTCCAGTACAATGGCTGTACAAATGACATGGATTTCCCCACTAAAAAGGTGTAGCTCAAAAGGAGCACTGACATTAACGTAATCATAAACCTATTAATCTAACTGGATATCTCACAAGAACGGGTGTCTAACATTGAACGGCGCTTGTTCAATTGCATAGAAAACTTCTACAAAAGGGCGCAATGTAACAAGCAAAGACACAGAGCTGATATGTAAGCCTGAGAAATGGGTTTTTGACCAGGGTGAGGGGCAATTCTAGTTCAATTTACTCCACACTCCTTCACAAAGTGAATTTTGATCAATTGAAAAAAATTAAAATAAATACAATTCCTTTTGTACCATCTCTAAATTGAAATAAATTTGCCCCAAGCCTCTCATACAACTTTATGGTGTAATGGAACAGAACTGAGAACAGGAAATACATGTAAAATATACACGTTAGCAAACATATGCAAGGCTGGAATTATCAAGGAATGTATAGGGGCTGGACTCTCCCTGCGTTTCAATATCAACATGAAACATGCTGGTCCAGTCCATTATCTAACTCCAACGATTCTCTGTCATTCCAAGCCTGCAGGTAACATACAGAACTCCAGGAGTCAATGGTAGTAAAAAATAAGAGATAGTTGCCTTCAAGGCATCAATAGCTTAACATTGTAAAAAAAAAAAAAAAAAACATAGCATAAAAACCAAAAGGCAACAGACAATCCTCCATGTAGAAAGTTGAGGGTAGCATAGGGTTGTGTTTCAGAGTACTGAGGGTGGTGGTCCCTTGGCTCAGTCTGAAAGCCCCTGCCTGGCCACACAGAATCAGCTTACCCTGACCCTAATCTAGTGGTTTGTGTGTGTGTGTGTGTGTGTGTGTGTGTGTGTGTGTGTGTGTGTGTGTGTGTGTGTGTGTGTGGGTGTGTGTGTGTGTCCTAGGCCTCGAATCGCTTGGGGCAGACCATGGGCGCGATGAGGGTCCACATATAGAGGATGAGACAGACCCAGCACGAGGCCATCTTGATCCAGAACACCGACCAGCTCCCATCCAACAGCTTCTCAATCTTGTGGTTGTCATAACTAGAGTAGAATCAGACCCGAAAATGTGAGCATGTGTCAAAACATCACAGTGGAAACTAACCCGGGTGATGCGTTTGTACATGCAAATGCCATAATGGACGCGCTCACGTGTTGCATTACTCTTATATTACTGCATCATCTGCTTTCAGCATTATGGCATCAATTGCTTTTTGACCACAGCCGGGATAAATACTTTACAGTGTGGGGCACTTACTGGAACCAGTTGGTGACGGTCATCATGACGTAGAGAGAGCCCAGGAAGAAGACAAAATGGAAGTAGGCGTAGCTGTAGATGGTTCCTTCTCTCTCATCGTACACCACATTCTGGCCTGAACCAGCTGTCTCCTCATCATAATCATCTGAAAGTCACACATCACACCACATAAATATGTTACACAGGCACAACTGGTTTTTGGGAGGCATGTGGTGAGGAAGGCTCATGTCATTCTGAACTGCCTTGGACTTTTTATTGCACAACACTAACACTCAATATAGTGAGCTAGTGATTATTCATGTTTGTCTGTATGCCATATGTTGTGGTGATTTGTTATGTTTTCACAGCAAATCACTGTGTCGCCTGTCTTGGATCCAGTGACCCAATTTGCTAAAAGGCAGCTGTGCTTTATTTCTCCAACAGGGGGCAGTGTGAGCCTTCCCAGAATTCCACTACCCCACTGGCCCCGCGCCACTATGCCATACTAACCTCCTAGTAACAGTGACATCATCTCTGTTTGCTGACCAATGCTTTCTCACTATCCTCACTCTGGTTGAGGAATAGCAATGAGCATAGTCCCTGCATGTGCAAAAAGTACAGCTACCAAACATGGGGAGAAATCATGGGAATGGGAAGTGCAGAGAGAGAGAAAAGGAGAGGAGAATAAGATGGAGGAGGAAAAAAAAAAAAGGTATGAGTGAAGATGAATGATTTGAGTTTCCTCACCTGTGTCATCTCCAAAACAGAAACAGCAGCGAGCTCTCTGCAAGATAAATAAAGAGAGATGTGATGACCCAGGGTGTTTTTTTTTTTTCCTATTGATGCACACACCCTCAACACACCGTCCTACTTAGAGCTTAATATACTTGCGTGTGTTTACCTCGGCCTCAGGCTCACTGTTCCTACACACTCTCAGCGCCGCAGAGCTTCGTCTGGTGGTGGACGTCAAGCTAGTGGGAGGGTGGGAAGAGAGAAAATGAGATAGCAACACGGAGAGAAAGAAAGAGGAAGCGATACATAGCAATGCTGTCAGAAGGTATTTTTCCAGTAATTTGTAGTTTCAGATGGCTGAGAGTATAACCCCCCCTTCCTCAGGGAAACACCACAAGAGACACGATGCCTCCACTTGATGGGAAACACATGTGGATAGTTGCTAAAAGCTATAGTTCTAGAATCCCACACCCAGCCAATCACACACAGCCTCTCTGGAGAGACAGCCAATCAGAACCACCTTGTCTCTGCAGATAGTCTGTTATACATTACTATACTTTTATTCCACTTTGACTCTAGCAAAAACTGTTATTACCCAATCTCTCAATTCTGTGAGAAGAGAAGAGAAGAGAAGAGAAGACAAGAGAAGACAAGACAAGAGAAGAGAAGAGAATAGAAGAGAAGAGAAGAGAAGAGAAGAGAAGAGAAGAGAAGAGAAGAGAAGAGAAGAGAAGAGAAGAGAAGAGAAGAGAGAGTGTCTCACCACGAGTAGAGGACACAGCCAAACAGGATAGCAGTTCCCACAGCTGTGACAATCTTTGTGTCGCTCTCCATCACGGAGTTGAAGGGAAACACACAGACTGTCGTATTCACCCCGTCCACCATCACCGCTAGACAGAGACAAGGTACAGACAAACAAAAAACCATGGGGAGAAAGTGGAATTAGAGAGAGGAAGTATGGCAGCAAAAGCAAAAGCAGTGATTGTGTATGACAAGCATTAGTTTTAAGCATGTGGTTTTAATTATATAGCCTGTAAACCGCTAAATTAAAAAAATGAAATACCATTAACTCAATATTACTCATGTAGAAATGGTATATTTGGAACTATTACACAGTGAGCAGCCATGTGTTCATCTGCTGCACAGTTTTTATGTGTATACATAAAAACCCACCAGGTTCACTTCCTATGGAAAACAAGTCATGCTTCCAGTATCGCAGGAAGAGAGACCTTTCAACAGGGAAAGTAGTCCCTGCTAGTTCAAAAGATAGAAAAATCCCCTCCACAAATTTGCCAGACTTAGCCACATACCATTTAAATTACTCATGTTGAGCTGCTGTGTTCTCATTTTCTCAATTCGCTTTTGAGTGAGTGCTAGTCACTGTGCTATCACTCAACATAGTGTATGCTAAAGAGTTAGCATAGAGCACCGGAGCGATCGATCCTTTAAATTCCTTGATCGCCTCCATAATAACCAACTAATAATAAAGAAGTGCACGGGTAAAGACACAGTGCCTAGACACAACATGTGAAACATATTCCTGTGTCTCTAGTATCCCAATGTTGTGTGTAACAGAGAAGTGCTAGGCAAAGAGACAAGAGCCAGAGTAAACAGTAATTAACAATTCAACAGTAAGTGGCTGTGATTTCTAGGTGAGGACAGGCCTTTGTCCATACTTACTTTCCTTCGGCTTGCTGGAGAAGGCTGAGAAGGTGAGGTACATGACGTACACACTGATTACCCCTGGCTGCAACAGGCCTGATGTGGGCTGCACTGCAGGGGCACAGAGCAATACAGGATCTCAGTGTGACTGCCAATACTCATTAACAAAACTATATATACACACAGGATCAAAGTTATCTCATTACTAACGTAACCTAAAAAAGTCTCTATAATGATCCCCTGTGGTGTGTCTCATGGTTGAGATGTGTGCATGTTGTTTTGTATGAGGGGAATAGCTGTTATTATGATTACTATGTTGTTATGTTGATATGTATGTTGTGTGATTTTTCATTAGCTTTCATCGTGTTGTTTATTGTATCTTAAGTTTGTTGCTACTGTGACAACTGAATTTCCCTCTGGGGTAAATAAAGTGCCCATCTATCACACAGTCATGTGTGATGTGTATCTGTCCTCACGTTTCTGTATGAATGGAGAGATGGCCAGCAGGGAGACGATGAGGCAGAGGCTGCCGTTGATACCCAGGAAGACCTTGTTGAGGAGACAGGCCTCGGGGTGGGTGTAGTACAGACCCATGAAGGCTACGGCTCCCAGCGCCACACTGAACAGCACCAGAGTCACCAGGGCCAGAGCCGCGTACCACAGGCGGTTATAGCTCACTCCAGAACTCCTGCAGAGAGAGAGAGAGAGAGCGAGCAGAGAGCAGAGAAAAGAAACAGGAGAAAGAGTGAAAAAAGATCAAAAGAAAGGGAAAGAGTGAAAGAGCAAAAGAAAGAGTTAAAGAAAGAAAGAAGAGTTATGGTAGCAGAGTTATTCCTGCACCCTGGGGCTAGAGGAGGCAGGTTTATGGCTGCTAAAGTACTTTCACATACATTATGCTTACATACGTTAAACTTAAAAAATAAAAATAAACATAAAAATGCATACACACATGAAGAGACACAAGTTATTAAATTGGTAACCACACCTATAAAAGTATCTAAAACAATGTGGTGTGTGTGTGTGTGTGTGTGTGTGTGGGATGGGTGGGCTGAGTGTAAACCATGTGCATCCTGTGCATCTGCACTGTGCTGGCCTGCTGCCAAGCCTACCCCCGACCTCCCCAAACACACAACTACATAATTTCCTCTTTCCACCCTTTTCTCATCCAAATAGCCCTGCAGAAGGCCACATCCCACCCTCCCTGCCTCAAAAGCACTGTATTGTTCTGATTTACAGGGTGTCCATGCTTACGTAAATGGGCCAGATACTGAGTTTGTTGCTGGGACCAAGAAAGCAGAGCAAAGAGGAGGTGGTGTTCTCACCAATTTGTGTTCCACCTGTGGGCAAACTCCACCAGCAGCATGAGCTGGATCAGCAGGAAGATAAACCCACACACGGCTCCAAAATAGCGCCACACTGCGGTAGTGAACAGGAGGAGAGACAGGGAAATCATTTTAGAGATGAGAAGACCTGCATTGAAAGGCAAAATTATAGGATTGCAGCCGTAGGGTGAGTCCCCTCTGTCCATACCTTCCAGAAAGATCTCCTCTCCTGGGATGAAGAAGCCTCCAGCACAGCACGCCACCAGCATGATGAACTTCAGCAACCAGAACCTGACATACAAAACTGAATTAGCAAAACATACATCTGACAAGCAGAATAAAGGAAACGCCAATATAAAAAGTCCCAACGGGGTGCTGAAGGAGGGAAACAACACCACTGTTCCGCAAGACATACCATCAGTTGGTGTTTTGTTAATCATGGTACCAAATGTAACCACTACGCAATTTCTATAACTCAATTGGGTTGAGATCTGAGATAGTTGTGGCTTATGGTTTATGTTGGGGATTGGATTGGGGAACTGTCCTCCGCAGGACAGAGATGCTTCATTATAGGATGAAGGTGATCACATAGAAAAACTTCAATTCAATTTCCAATCCGTCCAACTTGCCCTATAAAGATCTGAGTGGACCTAACCTCTGCTAGGAAAAATGACTCAATGTACTTTGACCCCTACACTCACTCATGTGTTTGACTTTATTTCGTCATGTACCTGTGTCTACACAGACGTACACCGCAAGCTCAGGCCTGTGACAGACAAGAAGACAAACTAGAACGACTTACCCGTTATGTATGGCCGCCCTCCAGCCTGTGCTGTTGTTGACTCGTATAGTGAGGATAAAGAAGAAGAAGAAGAAGCAGGCCATGCCGAAGCACACCTTGTAGACGGCGGAGTAGCCGACCAGAGTCTTACAGTTCTCCCCTGCGTTCACCTTCACACACAGCTCACTGTAGAAGGGGATCTGACAGCCAAGCAAAACACAAAATCCTTAGATTAGACCTCATGAATCAAACCCATTGCCGTGTTGAAAAAGATTACCCCTGTTCGTGTTTGTCTAGTACGCGGCTTCAGAGAAAAGGCCCAATAGTGTCCATGCTGAGCGTCACGCCTCTAAAGCAGCAGAAAGAGGGAACAGGCAGTGACACCAACCCCTCTTTCTCTCCATCAAGCCCTCTTTCATCCCTCGTTCTCTACGGGCTGTTAGAGAGGCCTTACAACCAACTGTCAGTGTACATAAACAAAGAGACAGATGAATAAATTAACTGCCTCCTTTCAGCGAGTCAGAGTTAGGGAAGACGAGAAGAGAAAAGAAGAGAGACGGAGAGAGAGAGAGCGCACGAGTGAGAGAGAACAAGAGAGAGAAAGATTGGGAGGTAAAGATGGAGAGTGAGCTTGAAATGATTCTCTACACTTTATTTTGACCAATAAAGTGCCGCGGGGGGAAGAGAAGAAGAGAGCGAGCGACTCTGAGCGTCTGTGAGTCAATAAAGAAGTTCAGGACTTCATGGAGACATTCAAAGGGAAATTCAAAGTGCCTCCACTTCAGAGAGGAAAGCGCCTCAGAGTTTAATAGTAACAGAATGGAAATGTCTGTGCTCTTCTCTGCTGAGTGACTGTAGAGAGCGGGTGAGTGGACCAACAGATAACACAGGCGCACGGATATTTTTAGATTCATATTGGTGCTTCCATTCATAATGTTTTTAAAAATGAGATTTCTGGCACATTTACTATTTGAAAGTCAAATATGAGAGATTGTTTTTCAAGCGGAAGCCCTTGACACAACCACAAAAATCTTCATGGTGCGAGTTTCCCTCCCTAGTTATCGGCAGATGATATCGGACCCAAAAATGGTATCTCGGTCGGGGCAATGGCGGATAGAGTTGTCATCGCCTCTGTGTGTAGCAGAGAGTCCGGAGCCGGATCAGTAGGTAGAGTAAAAGGCCCGTTTTGGAGCTTTTGTCTCATGTTAAGGGCCATATTAGCATGTCCATGGTGTTGTGATTAAGAGGGAAAGGGGCCGGCTGTTTCAGACTGCTGTAAATCTCGGGAGAAAAGACCAGCGCTCTTGTACACACAATGGCTGCTCTCTTAGCTGGGACTTCCCACTGTGCTCGGTGTGTGACTATCAGAGTGTATGTGTGTGTGTTTCACTCAGCAGGCATTGCATGGGGATATCAGAGGCCATTTTGTGCCTGGATGGGCCTTTTACAGGGCTCCACTCTCACAAGGAGATGCGCAGTAGGGAGTCCTCTTTCTACTGTACTGTAGACACTGGCCGAGGAAGACAGAAGGCGGTAGAGATTGATGGAAAAAAAAGACTGTTCTCAAATTGCGCTTTCAGTTGAGGAAGCTTGCAGTTATTGCCATAGCAACGCAGTCAGCTCAATGTATTCTTCCCTAGAAATGGAAAAAAGACATCTCATTCTTCAGGGTTGTCTTTGTCTTCCTGTGTATGATGATGTACGTATGTATCTAGTAACAGGAACAACAGTTCTCAAGCAAAGATGTTTAGCGGTGATTATAGGCTTGGACATAGGAGAGAGGAGGCAATTACCCAGGACGCTGTCCTCCCTAAAAGAAAAACATGTCAGCCATCATGTGCCACACTCCAACTACAGCCTGACTCACACAGAGGAGCAAAAATTTATGGTATGGAATTTACAAGCGTGTAAATTCCCCTTTTTATCCTGTTCATCTCCACCTTGGTATGTGTATCTATTGCACAGTACTTTCCCTCTTAGTGTCTAAACGACACTCAGGCCTCACATTATGTGGTAACTACTGCTGAGAGAGGCAGGGAGAGAGTGGAGAGTCGGCAGGAGGCCAAACAGCGTAAAGGATCACAGTACTGAGGGGGCTGTTGGCTAGGTTACTAGAGCCACTGAGCCGACCCCGACTCTTCTATTCAGTAAACTAGGCCATCCACATAACAACCACAGCATTAAACATGTAAGACTGCAGGAGGTCACCAGCCTTCCTGCTAAATCATACATTTACACAAGACCAGCAATCTTAGTTACTAGATCTTACAGTAACCATACAATTACAGCAAGGAGGAAGCAGGAGGGCGTTCTGGGTCATATGTGCTCTGCTCTCTCTTCTGGTCCACCGACATAGTTATTTATTACAGGCTTTATAAAGCATTGAATTCCCAACTCAGTCCACTCACCATTTACCATACCATTCACAGATGAGAGCTCAGTATATTCTATTTCTATGCTGTTTCCTCCTCCCTACCTTTTTACTACAACCTTTATTTCACCACATCAATTCACTTGTCACAAATCATCCTTATCGGTGACTTCAACAAAAATGAACATGCTATTAAGGCGTAGTCTGTCAGAGAAGAGGTGGTAAACTACTCTGTCCTGGTTTTGGTTCCCCAAAGTGTGTGCATTCATGTATTCAATAGATTACCGGATTTGTTAATATAACAAGATAGATAAAGATAAGTGCAGGCTATCTGCTATCTCATTTTGGAACTAAATTCTTCAAAAAGGGTGGGTGGGCAAGAGGGTGGTTATGTTATGTTGTTGTTATGTTATTGTGTGTCTACATGCACTTACATTTTCCTTCATCTTCTGCTCGACAGTGGGCGACATCATGATGACACAGACGATGGTGACCAGCAAGAAGTACAGGGCGTACATGATTCGGGTCCCTGTGGACTGTTTGATCTTGGGACAACAGCTACAGCAGCATGAGCAGGCCGCCGAGCCGCAGCAGCACGCCAGCTACAGCACAGAGGCAGGGAGAAAAATGGAGAGCGGGAGAGAGAAGACGGAGAAATCATTAGCGTATCAGTATCACATTTGTCGACGTGTGTTATTATAACTTATCCGATGCATACACAAATACACTCAGGGAGGACCCAGGTTCAAGCCGTCATGTTTGCAAGCATCCCTACCAGCTGCAGGGGCGCTGCTCTGTAGCCGAACCTGCACTCTGACCTTTCTGGAAGAGGGGGGGGGGCAAACCAAAGATAATTTCCCGGGGGGCCACAATGCATTGGGTTACAGTCAGCGAAACAAAAACATTTCACACTAAGCAATAAAACAGTCACAGAAAAGTGAAAGGAAGAAAAGGAGAGAGACAGAAGAAACAATGGCACAGTCCTAAAACAGTTACTGAACTATTCCAAGTCTGAGCCATTGTAATGGGAGACAGCAACTCAAGTCTACACATCAAAATTACAAGACAACTTATTGGGCAGGGAATAACTTGAAATATAACAGATCTGTCTTTTGTTCATTTGTGGTTTCTATCATCCACATTGACAATTCTCTGTAGACAGTGAAGACTCTGCAGTCCACGCACACAGACACACACACACACACACACACACACAAACACACACACACACACACACAGAGGCCCTCTCTGTTTCCTCTGACAGGCCCTCATACATGAGGATCAGCCTCATAAGGGCCGGCCTTGTGTTCTATTTCAGAAGGAGGAGGCAGGATAATTATACAGCATAGCGTCTCTCTCTGTAGCCACCCCACCCTGCTAGTGTAAGCCTCCTACCCCATCACCCTACAGAACACACACAGCTATGGCGAGAGAGGTGACTCCCACTGTTGTGCGCAGGAGTTTAAGATGGTGAGAGCTGTGCTGGTTCACCTCTGCTGGAGAACTTCCACACGCCGTTGTTCTTTATCTTGACACCGCTTGCCTGATATGACACAGACTTTATCAACAATAAGTACCAAGTAAACAGAGCTTGGTAACAGGCTAGTCTGACCACAGCTTGAATCTGTTTGGGCTAGTGGCAAACCCAGCAGCTGTCTACTGTTATACTGAGATGATCTGTTTCTAAAGATTTTATGAGGTCACATCCCTCGTCCGCACTCTGACTGAAAATGGTTGTTATACGTCTCCTGAGGGTGTATTTATTTAAGTCGGCGTCTGCATTACTTGTCTTCGCCATTTCTCTCCAGCTCTTTACATTGTATGCGCCTTGTGGCTGGATTGCATCCAGACAACGCAGAATTCCAATTACTATGTGAACACTTCAGTACTGAGGGTCTGATGGCAATGTAAGCAAATTCCAATTTTTGTGCAACCTTGATGTGCCCTGGTATGATAGGATGATAGAATTCACATTGTGTGTAACCTTAACCTCGGTCTGCGTTTGTCTGTGCGTGTGTCCTAAGCCTGGGTGTGTAATTTGCCCACGGTGTGCTGATGTGGTAAAGCCAGTGTGTGACATGGTCTGATCTGTTGTGTTCCGCTCCAGATGCCAGTAATCTGTGGTACGCTGCAGACTCGTGAACCCACACAGGCACATGGTCTGGATCAGGCCTTCTCTCTCTGTCCAGGGTTTAACTCTTAGTCGGCCCGCAGGGAAAGAATTTCAGATATTTGTTGTATTTATCATCTTTTCCTTGTGTAATTCCAACAGTTCCTTGCACAGAGATCTAGAAATGGATTCCAGTAGCCTCGTCTTTCGTGTTTCTTCTCTTTCAGGTTCAAGGCCATGAGACAGTAAGCATTTGTGTTGCTGAAATGTGCTTGAGCAAGAAGATTGATCCCTACCATCTCCAGGGGTGCTGTTCTGTAGCTGACCCGGCATAATTGCCAATGCCAATATCGTATGAGTATTACTTGCAGAAACTAAAAACATGCTACATGATTATATGTGTTTAATTGCACAGCCTTAGTCTCATATTACTCAAACTGGGTGTGATCAGTGACCAGCCTGAGGTTTCTGGGCCACCAGGTCTCCCTCTGACTACACACAGCTTAAAAGGATAAGCCTTTGCCTTTGTCTCTGCTGAGCCCACATCCCTTATTCAATGGGCTATCAATTAGCCACAACAGATTGAAAATAAGCAGGAAAGAAACGGGACGATTAGAGCTGTGAGGGTGTTTAGATTTCATTAGTTAGGGGGTGTTTCACCAGCGGACTGCACACAGTGAGGGGGCCAACAGAGAACTCTATAGGGCTGATGGAAGGAGGGGGGCTGGCCGAGGGGAATGTCTAGTGAGGAATTCCAACACACGCAGAGACAAAAGGAGTATCCATGGTAACCCACGCCGACCCTACCCACTCCATGTCCCATCCACCCCCTCCTCCGCTGCCCGCCTGCCTGCTCCACCAGCATGTCGACAGGTGGCCGGCCTGCCTGCACTGTACACCCCTATTTCAACATCACAGCACCCCCCACGAGCTTGTTATATTGCCCTAACCTTCTCTCCCAAATATCATCATCCCACGCAGAAGCAAAGGGGGCATTCTAGCTACACACACACACACACACACACACACACACACACACACACACACACACACACACACACACAAAACAACAAAGAGACTTCTCTTCCTCTCTCAGCCTCAAGTTCTGTTTCATTCTCTCTACCTCACTTCCTCCATCCTCCCCCATCCTCTGTTACTCACTGGCTTATTGTAGTCATCTCTTGTTTTTCTCCCCTTCACTCTCTTTGTTACCTTCTGTTGCCCTTTACCCTCCATTTCTCACTCTCCACAGCTCCTCTATCTTCCAGCTGTTCTAGGGGTCAGGGTGAAAGACTATATTGCTCTCTCTTCACACACACACACACACACACACGCACACGCACACACACACACACACAGGAAATTAACCCAAATGCCGTACAAAATTAAACAAAGAGTTATAAAGACAGATATTTGCCTGTATGACCTCAGCTCATTCAGCAAGCAGTGATGTGAGGCCTCTGCCTAATCTACAGCTGGTCCCAGATCAGCAAATGTGATACAGCCCCCTATGTAGACCATCTCTGTAGCCACATCTGTGATTACAACATAGGCCGTGATTGGGAGCCTTGACGTTAATCATCATGTTGTTTCCCTCCCCAATTCTCTACAGCCTCAAACAACCAGCAGTGGACGTGATGAAAGAACTCCAGTACTAAACAAACAAACGGGAAACCGTTGGGGTAGCCCAAATCAAACACACAGGGGCAAACTCTGATACATAGGCCTGCAGACACAAGCGCTTGCGCACTACACATAGGTCTATCATAGAAATAGGTCAATTACATCACATCACAGCAAGCTGAGCATAGGAGAATCAGGAGGGGGGAGAGAAACATACAGTGTTTATTATCTAGAACAACAAGCCAACCAGCCAACGGATGTCCTAACTCACTCACACTGGTTGGGGACATGATGAGGACATGGTCATTTGACAAATTGTTTAGGCTATTCTTTACCCTCTAAATTTTAAGTACCGCACAGGCCTTTTTAATAACAGTATTTGGTAGCTACACAGATTATTTGTTTCCGCTCGCTGGGGCTGACAGGGATTTCTCTGCATGTTCTTTGAACACACACTCACAGAATACAGATAAACACAGGTAACGTTCAGTATAAAAATAGCAACTCGGTTAGATATTACTCACAACTGACACGAGTGCTGTAATAACAACTTGACTGAAATAATGTGGCACTATGGTTTCAATGGTTGCATCAATGGGAGCATAACCTAAATAACAGGGCAGCAAAACCTGTTTGAGTCAAAGTGCGGCCATTAATGTGGTTGTTAGTTGCAGCGTAATAGTGGGGAGCATTGAATGAAGTCAACCACAATGCATTATGTCAGTCGAACGGTTCAGACGAAACTGCAGGCACACCCTCTTATCTCAAATTACAGCAGTGCTTTCGGTGGAATGGAGTGAAGAGACACAGAGGGAAGGAGAGGGACACACACGCACGCACGTACGCACGCACACACACACACACTCTACAGGAGCTAGGTTGGCTCAGGCTCTAGACCTGGTAGACCTACT
Source organism: Hoplostethus mediterraneus (assembly GCA_034670385.1). NCBI lineage: Eukaryota > Metazoa > Chordata > Actinopteri > Trachichthyiformes > Trachichthyidae > Hoplostethus > Hoplostethus mediterraneus. Next base: position 8,613,832 of record JAXDDW010000002.1, read on the forward strand.
CCATTTCCCTTTATGTCATGACTGACAGCTCCACTATTGTCTATATAGCTAGGCAGCTGTATACACACAGCAAAAATGTATCACTGCTCTGTTTCCTATACACACACACACACACACACACACACACACACACACACACACACACACACACACACAGAAGTCTTTGCTTCCCTCCTGGCAAATATAGCCCCTAGCTACGACCAACAGAGAGAAACAAGTCAAACGACTAGGAAGGAAAAAGACAAAGAAAAAGAAAAAGTGAGAGGCAGTTAGGAACAGAGAAATGAAACAACCCCTGTGCACATGCAGACAAAGGAGTTCTTGACAGACTAACCAAAGGAAACAGACCAAGCGAAGAACAGGAAGAGAGTTGAAACAAACAGCCACATGAGATTAGCAGGTACAGGCTGATCTAATGTCATGCTGTGTTTACCCAGAGACTCATTTCACTTCTCAAAGTGTGTTGTTAAATTGTGTTGAGTCTTCAATAACAAAAAGCATGTCATATGTCCACTGGCTCACTGTCTGTCAGTGTCTCCAAGGTGATACAAATGGCACCATGCGAGCAGAAAGCTGGCATTTCACACAGTTACATCAGCAAACTCCATCTTCCATTAAAAAACCATTAGAGAGACAGTACAAGAGAAACAGGGAAGAAGAAGGAGAGGAAGGGAGACAAATGACCTACTCCCACATGAAAGTTCAATGGGAATATATGATATCTCATGTCCCCATGGGAAACAAACTGCTGCTGCTGACCGAGGCAACATTCCTGAGGGAAAAAATAGCAGCCATGTCTCATATGGACACAGATGGCCTGTAATTCCTACTGTATGACTGATTCATATCACCCACCACCCAAAAATGTTTGAGGGGTCTGTTAGAGAGGTTTAGATAGGACAAGGCTGGCCAAATGTTCACTTTGACTATAGCTTTACTATCACGTGATTTTACAGCTCTCCAACACCTGTTTCAGGACCACCCGTTCTACTCAGCCATAGCCTTCACTCACCACAGACCGACTCACCCACACCTCCCATATGCAGGCCTGACCCGGGCCATTAGCAGCCAAGCCTCCATCTGACTGTCAGCTGAGTGTGTGTTGCTGGGCTGCAGGTGAACAGAGTGCGATAGCAGCATACATGTTTCTCACTCTTCTCTTAATCCACCCATGGTTGCATCCATCCTCAAAGCCTTACACCCAAAACCCTCTGGACCAGACACTGCTCCTTAGTATAACTTCTGCTTCTCTTTCCCAGATGCTCTGCTGCCAATGATCCTCAGGTCTTGCCCTCTTCTTCTCAGGCATTTATAATAATGTAATAATAACAACAATGTGATGCTTCACAGATCCCTGTAGGGAAACTCTTTTTGCTTGCCATCCTTCATGGAGGTCAGAAGAAGGTCAGTTACAGAACAGCATCCCAGGATAGGAGGGCTTCAGTGTCTTGCACAAGGACACTTCATCAGGCTTGCTGACATGGTGCTTGAACCCAGGCAGTCTGTTTGAAAGACGGTCTCTATAACCCGCTAGGCCATCCTGACTCCTTTACCATGCCAAAGTTGTTTCTGCCACAGCTTACTGACACCCACATGGTTTCTGCTGTCCCACACTCACAGCCAACACTCGCAGTGCTTTGGACAAAACTCAACAACAAGCAAAGCCTACCCCCTATCCTATCCTGACATGGACTGCATCCCTGATCCCACTGAGAAATTACCAGTGAACTGCTCCCACACCGTGCCGGCTTCTCTCTCCAAATTTAACCCAACCAACACCCACCCTCCCCCAGTTTCCACTTCCTAGCCAAAGAGGAAATTAACAGACCACACATCAACCCAGGAGGGGCACACGCACATGGATGTACACAGTAAACCTAAATACAAGTACAAATACACCTATAGATGAAGACAGAGCTGAATGGGGGGGTCTGTGACAGGGATTAGCACATTGGCCAGCGCAGCAGGGCTATGTTGATTTAATTGTTTAGCCTTCGTTTTCTCTTAATCCTTGCCCCCTTTCTCTTTCGTTTCCTGTCATTTAATGGGGTGGGATATAGAAGTGAGCTTTCAGGCCTTTCGGGCCTTTCGAGCCTTCCGGGATGAGGGATGTGTCCATGTAATTAAATTCCTGACCAGACCAACTCAGTGGTGGTGACCCTGCAGCCAGAAACAATGTGTTTAGGGTTGGGGAAAAAAGATACTGATTTCTAAAGAACATCCTCTCCAACTTGGACCACTAGCTGTCTGGTTTCGACAGGGATTTATATAACTTCAAAATGTTGTTAATGATGACCTCAAAAACGGACTAAGAGTAATAATAAAAAAATCACTATAGAATTCATATAGGGATTTATAGATCGTGTGTAATGATAGTAAATACTGGATTTATTGCGACCTAAATCATACGTTACGGTATTTTTCATATATTTAGATATCAATGTAATACTATCGGGAGTATTACGTATAGTTTCCTATACTAGATAATGGTGGTAGACGATTAGCTAGAGATCGGACTGGGCTCATTTAAAGTTGTTGATATAAGGAAAGATAGACGTTTCTAATGCATACAAGCAACTGTGCTTGTCGACAAAACTGAAGAAACCACAAAAATAAATCTGAGTTTCCTCTTTTTCGCTCCCTGGGTTGGTCATATCACCATCAACTGGAGCCAGCAGCCCAAGGTCCTTTCAAGACAAGACACATTTCCAAGCCCTGTCAACCTACATTGCTTCACTGTTTCCAACAAGCATCTGTAACAATCAGCAATGTCGCACAGATCACGACGTTACTTTTGATGGCAGGTAATTGGCCATTCGCTGTACAGCTGATGTTTTGGCATCGGCTAGTTGCTCTTTCCTGCCCCGCAACCGCCAGAATGAAGTTATTAACTCGATTCAGTAAAGAAACGAATTTCATTTTCATTTAATGAATTCAAATAGCAGACAAACGGTTTTAGAATCACCTGGTTGGCTAACAAACTGCCGACTCTTATAGCTAGCTGTTAACTGTTAGCACGGATACTAACGCTGAACGAAGATTGAAACAACAGACTCGACCTAGCATCATAACACTGCCGTTGGTAATCGTCGACCATTCAACAAAGCAACACTAGTTAAGTGTAAGAAGTCCTCCTGCTCACCTGCGTGATACAGCACGGAGTACACATCCTGTGGTGCTACGGAGAAAACAAATCCGTTTCAGGGGGAAGAGGAGTTTTCTGCCTTCGGAGATGATTTCTTCCACGCTAAATGTCCACAGTCACCAGCGCGTGTATCCTCCTGAAACTGCCCCGGCCGTCCTCCCTGTCCGCCGCCGTCTTTCCTTTCCACTCCTCTCTCCTCCTCCTCCTTGTCTCTCCTCCCACTGGTGTCCAGGGCCTGATGGCGCTACGTAAAACTCACAGCAAGATCACAAAAAGAAACTAAACCACAAAGCAGTGCAATACTATCTGTATCACGGGGCAGTAGAAAGCAACCATTAAGTTGCTGAATTAAAATTGCTAAATAAGTATGACATCATGACTTCATCTCTTTGGTCCTTCATGGTTATACATGTTTTCCATTCATTATAGATCAAAGCCTCTGACAACCCAGATGGCACAACAATGAAGATCAAGGGCCTGTGTGAAGGAAGGGTAGCACCACTACACTAGGTTTAGGTCTAAATGTTGCTATAATGAATATTTCATCATGAAATAAAATTATACTAATCCAATAATGAATTATAGATGGATACAATATAAATCTAAATTATGATAAAGTCACTACTGCGTACCATATACACACTGTTAGATGCTGCAGGAATATTATGGTGATTTTTCATTAGGGTTATCTTTTCAGTTGCTACAGTTAAGGAAAAAACCCCATTGCGCTCCAAAAAGGAGCACAGAACTCTGAAACTAAGGCAATGTACAGTATATAATCGTTATAATGAAGGTTAAACGAGTTAGATTTTCCAGTCTTCTCATTGATCTATAATCACCTCATCCCAACAACAGCCAACATTCAGCCTACAATGCAGCCTACTCCCTAAAGTAGCATACCAGAGCCTCTGCATGACCTTCTTAGGGTACCTGCATAGTGAACATGACATGACATGGCCTCTTAGAGCAACTATATATATTAAACGTTATTCTCACATTTTCAACTAAAAGGAAAAGGAGAAAACACATTGTGCTCAGTGTTTTCCATCTCACAGGTGGCTGATGAGTATTTTCCTTTCTTATATTTCTACTTCTACACTAGTATCATGGCTGATTGCGCTAAGACATTTCTGCTCTGGGAATGATTTAGTTTTTGATTTTTTTACACAAAGTTCTGATTCATCCAACCACAATATTTGTCACAGGCAGCTACAACTGATTCAGCTATATGAGCAAGTAGCGCTCACCCACAAAGCCCATGCCTGTGTTTTGTAACAGTATGTAGGCAACTATGCGGTGTGGAACAAAGGCTTTCCTAGACACTGGAATGGCCTTCATGTCAGCCTGAGCTGATAAGGCCGCCACTGTAGCTTTCTATGACTTCGCTGTGCTGTTCGCCAAACCTGTCATCTGACCCAGTCGTACAACACACACACACACACACACACACACACACAGTAGTCAACCACTGCTGCTATACACAGTCATTGTGTCCCCTGTCAGTGCTGTATTGTGGCATGAATTACTCAGGACAGCCTGATTCTGAACTCAGGGAGACCATGACCTCAACTCGATGACCGCTTCGAGAGCTGATCACTTACATTGGACAAGTCATGCATTTATGTTTGTGATTATTTCTCATTGTCCCTGACAGGAGCCCATACTTCCTCCACTTCTAATTTCGAGACTCAGTGAATTAGGCTGAATATCCAAAAAAAAAGATACCTTTTGTCTACTAACCTAAGTGCATTTTTCCTGAGGAAATGAATTAAGCATGCTCTGATTCCATTTAGTAAAAGAAATGATAGCATGTACAGAAAGTTACAGAAAATTATTCTCTATTCTTCTTACATTCAACAAAGAAAGATATCGGCAAAAAGTTTTGTTTTAGAAGGAGTAATGGATTTTAACTAACATCAGTATTGAATTTCCCCAACAATATCCAGCCCGCGCAGTGACACACTCTCCTCATCTCTTCCTCCCCGGCACTCTCCACTAATCTGATCCCGTTTGACAGGAAAACCAAAAGGGCAGCAGAAGGCCTGCCAGAGCATCAGCCCTCTGACATGTCAGCCTGTGTTGGATCAGAGCAACTTTAAGGAGAAAAGACAGGGAGGAAAGACATGTCTGGTGGCACATTGTGTGTAAGACTGTCAGTCAAGCACCACCCTGTCAGCCCTGAGGACATCTTGTGCCACACATGCAAACACAGTCAAACAAATACACAACACCTTTCCCTCAATACCACCCATATGTGTATTTCTGTGTATTTCTGTCTACACGCACCCAGTGACCAAAAAAGGTACACAGGGAATATTTGTAACCTTATGTCAGCCTGTATTCTGTAGACTGTAGGATGTAATTGTGTGTGATTAACTAAAATGGTCAGAGCACTTCACTTAACTCCCATTGGGAACTAATATTTGTTAAGGGTTTTTATATTACACTGTAGTACACCGTTTCATAACAAGATGTCAAAGTAGGCAAATTACAATCAAACAGTCACTCAGACAATCATGATAACCACAGCAGAAAAATCACAAACTAATATGCAATCTATCACCATTTATTGGTCTGCATTACATACAAAAAAATACATCTACATGAAATAAATCAAGTGTTCTAGTTTAGTCGTTTTCTTTTTCAGTCACATAAATATTTCTAGTCTAGCCAGCTCTCAGAGTTCAGGCGTCATTGTTGCAATGAGGAATGACCAGAGCCACTGCTGACCACAGAGAGCCTCTGCAAGGCATCACTTGCTGAACTGCTGCTGGGCTTAAAGTGGACCTTGGCCACAATCCCAATTCATATAACTGGTATAACCTCCCAAAGGTAACCACATCAGTCCCTTTCACTGGTTTAGGACAGTCTTTTCCACTCCAGTGGACAACGCTGAGCCATGCAGGAAGCCCAATCCTGCAGAAGGGTCAGATGGTCATCGTTCTGATGGAAATCATCCCACTCAGTCAGAAAACCAGCTTCTTCTTCATAACACCTGAAAATGATACAAAGATTAAGATTTTATTGCATCTATTATACAATTGCATTGAACAGTCCATTTACACACAGATGTGTTTTGCATCCAGTGTTCAGAACAACAGTCAGCCACAGACGCTACAAAGCTAGTAGAGGTCCAGCCTATACATGAGCAATCTTCCAACCACTAAATTTTCCATCAGTGTTTGGGAGTCTCTTATAGCATAGTATATAGTCAACCCAAATAGTTCCCAAACCACAGAAGGAGATGGAAAAGCTTTGAACCTCCCAGTAGCACGAAGGTCCTACTCCAGTAAAACATACCCTGCCACAACCCTCCAAACCATGTGTGTGTGTGTGTGTGTGTGTGTGTGTGTGTGTGTGTGTGTGTTTTACTTCACTATATTCTGAATTTCCAACTGCAGTTAAATGTGGAGCCAACACCCTTTGAATTGCTAGGTTCCATCGAGCAGTACTCCAGATTTATAACATTTGTGTACATAACCCAGAGAATGTGAGAAGTGTTCAGTAGGCAAAACAAAATAAACTACATGTGCTATATGTAACTTGGGACTATGTGGGGTGTTCAAAAACTGCCAGGTCCTTCTAAAATTGGCATCCAGCATTTGTTTTATGAAACTTAAATTTGTGCTGCCCAAACAAGACGACAGAATAATACTGACCATCTTTATTTGACCGGACCGGCATCACCGTGTCAAGGTGACGATATGATGAGTGATGAGATGATGTGTAAATACGAACATGTGCAAGAAGTTGTACTGTGTGTGTGTGTGTGTGTGTGTGTGTGTGTGTGTGTGTGTGTGTGTGTGTGTGTGTGTGTATTTGTTTTACTTGTCTCTAGGCCTTCTATTTTCCTCTTGAACCCGATGGTCTCCTTCTCCTTCAGAGCCTCAGCTGAACAGTTGGGTCTGGGGAGCTGGGGCCCAGGAGTGGGCTTAGGCCGATTACTGAAGTACTTCATCTTCAGAGCCTGGAGAAACAGATGGAGGGTGGCAGGGGAAAAAAAAAAAAATCAACTCAATAGGTCGCCCCTCACACATGACACCGCCACCCCTTGGACCAATCAGCAACATTACAATCGAGCAGCAACACGCCCTCTTAATACTATTAGGTATGTACTGTATATCATATAGGTGCATCTCCATACGCTTCGTGTTTATACCTCAAAAGCACAAAAAGTGTGTTTGTGGGGAAAATTCAACAGCAAAAAATAGGGTTAGAATAGTAGGTAAAGGGATTTGTTTGTAAGGTAAAATGACAGTGGCCGACGTGTTTTTGTGAATACGTCACCTGTGTAGCTGTGGTCCTTGTCGAAGGGTTAAAGGTGAAGAGGCCCTGCAGTAGCTCTAGTAAGTCGTCACCAGCTGCACTGAAGATATGTTCCAGAGGTGTGCCAGGAAACACCTTGAAGGACACATAGTCTGGTAGGCTGCTCACTCCCTGCAGACAGTTGACAAACAAGGACACTAGGATACTCACCTCTGAGACAAAAAAAACCTCATGTTACATAAAGAACACAGAAAAACATGATACTGACAGGCCAGGTCTCCTCTGTGGCGGTCCCAAGGGCCTCAAAGATCTTAGTCAGCTGGTCCAGATCTGAGTCACCAGCTAGGAATGGTAACTGAAGCATGAGAGGCAGACAGAGATATTAGCATGGTTAACTCCACAACAATTTACTCTATTATGTCAAGTCCTTGAAGTGAAGTTTCCACGTACCCGAAGTAGTAACTCTGCCAAGATGCATCCCACTGCCCACATGTCAACACCCACACCATACATCCTGGCACCAAACAAGAGCTCAGGGGAGCGGTACCACCTAGGAAAGAGCGACAGAAAGTTGAGGGAAAGATTTTTAATTTTCCTATTCTGACACATAATGCACAGTCAGCATTTATTGGCTTCCCCGAGAGAGAAATCCAATGATTAGTAAAAAATACTCTGAGATGGAAAAATAGCACAGACCTGGTAACAACTTGATGTGTGTAGGCTCTGTTGGGGCTACCGAATGATTTGGCCAACCCAAAATCTGCCAACTTCAACACGCCACTCCCATCCAACAGCAGGTTATTGGGCTTTAGATCCTGAACATAAACAGCAGCAGCAAATGTACATTATTGACTGTGTGTGTGTGTGTGTGTGTGTGTGTGTGTGTGTGTGTGTGTGTGTGTGTGTGTGTGTGTGTGTCTTTACCCTGTGTAGGACCCAGTGGTGATGCATGTATTCCAATCCCTGTAGAGTCATAAGGATGTAGGCTTTGATGTTGGCTGGAGTCAGCACTAGGCTGGTGTCTTTGATGATCACCTGGAGAAAAACAGAAAATGACATAAATAACAGGATACCTGAAAGCTGAGGTTTACAGACCATCTACACCCTCTTATTTTTTTTTAACCTAGCGGCAGTCTGATTTTTAATACAATTTTTTTTTTTTTTTAATGAAATACAGCAGAGAGGACAGCACTTCAAATGTACCCAGGAAAAGAACTGGCGCCAAGGAAACAGTTTAAGAGCAACCTCTTAACCTCAACCCGCCCCCCGCCCGTTCCACCAGGTCTGAAAACAATGACTCCAACATCCAACTACTTATCATGTTACAGGCAAAAAAAAGCATCATACATCTGTAGATGATAAGCTTGTACAGCAGAATCTGAGCGCAGGGCCCAAAAATAGACAACAAGCACCGGTAATCAGATGAGCATCACATTTGACTCTCACGTCTGCTGCGTCTGTCCCCTGCCTGTGAGCTGGTAATGGTCATCATTTCATCGTGAGCGCTCAGAGCAGAGTCATATTGATTTTTTAAGTGCGGTTATCTCATTTTGCATCGTTTTAACAGAGTCTGATATATTGACGGTGGGCGCCCATCTGGAGCCTCGTGTGCTGAAGCAGACCAGAGGAGGAGGTGGAGAGAGATTGCACCGCGACCTTGTAGAGCCACTCAGACACCGAAGAGAGCACTCACGCTTCCATCTTTCTCCCGGAAACCGCAAGGTTAAAGCCAAATCTTCCTGCCCTCTCCCTGCCCTCTAACACAGGGCAAGACTGGATTTCCATCTTGTGGCCTACTTGTGAAATGCAATATTGGCCTACTTTCTGTGGTAGGAGCTTGGACAACAATATGAGTCCAATCTAAAAAGGAGTCTTAAATATACTATCAAAAGAAAAAATTTTCAAAAATACGTCCACACAGAAAGATGAGAAAAGGCGTGCTGCATAGGTTACTGATGCCTGTGATTGCCACGAGTGAATAATATGCATCCCTGGACAAAAAAATGGACATAGAGGCCTATATATATATATATATATATATTTAATATAATATATCTTAAAGGACAAAGCTGTCTCACCTCCAGATCAGTCTCCATGAAATCAAATACCAGGCTGATGTTGGATTTGTGTCCAAAGGCATCCAGCAGCTGAAAAACAATAACATAAAATAAAATATATTTTTAAAAATAGATTACAAACAACCAAGAAATGTCATTATTCTTATTCACAAGTGATACCAGTAACAGGTTGGAATACCACAGGCCTTGGTCCAAATGTGTACTTACCCCAATAATATTTGGATGGTGTAACTCCTGTAGTAATTTGATCTCTCGTAAGGCAGTCCTATTGATACCTAAGAAATAAATCATTAAACATGTGGAGGCAATAACATGGTTAACATGACATGTTCTGCAAAGTCAACGGATCAGGAAAACACCCCCATCACTTACCATCTTTAGCCTCAGTTCTATGGCCAACCTTGATCTGCCAGGAGAGAGAGCACAGACTGGGAATGAAGTTTTGCTATACAACTGCCTTAACCAATGAATACCAAGCTAGCCAAAACCAAATATTAAAAAAGATGTTGTTGTACCTTTTTAATGGCAACTATGGTGTCGGTTCTTTTATCTCTGGCTTTGTAGACTGTGGCAAACTGAAAGAAAGACAGACAGCAAAAAGCACAGAGACTCTTAATGTTAACATCTAAAGCTATACAAGCTTGTTTCCACCATCACTGTGTTGTGTGTCCCGACATACAGCAGGTCTGTGTTGACATTAACAACCGGCTAACCAGTAGCTTGCCAGGGAAGCCTCCTTGTCTTTCACTCAGCTTGAAGCCGGTGTGAGCTGGAACAATGTGTGAAGCTGGAGGAAAACAAACTAAGCTGTATGTAAGGTAGAAACGAGCGATATTTACGAGTCTCTCCGTACCTGACCCTCTCCGAGGAAATCTAGTTTCTCATATCGTTTGGCTCTGGACTTCACATCAAGCGCCATGGTTAACTGCCAATTCGCGGAGACTTCCTGCTTGTTAAAGGTCTGCGAGGACTTTTTCCGGGTTAAAGGAGACTCTATTATTGACCAACAGCGTCATCTAGCGGTGTCTTTTATTCAGCACATGGAAATGACCAGTTCTGCATTTTAAAGAACATAAACTTCCAATAAAAATACTTAAGTAATACAAGTAATTTATATAAATATACATAATATAAAAATACTATACAATACAATAACAATACAATATCAATACTATTTTATATTCTATTATTCTCATCGTTATTCTTATTTTTTTTACTATATTATTTTACTATGTATTATTATATGTTATTATTATTATTATTATTATTATTATTCTATTATACTATAACGCAATAATAATAATAATAATAATTATTATTATTATTATTATTATTATTATTTCTGTCACTAATAACCCTAATTCCCAAATATTTGGCATGCTCATATTCCTGAGCATGGCTTATTTATAAATCAGCTAAAATCTAAACTTATATTCAGCCAACATTTTTACTAGTTATGTTCCTGACAGTTAGTCTTTCCTCGTTTTTTTTCAAAGCAGTAGCTTGACAGTGGTCTCCTGGGAGTCTCTTCTGTCAGTTAGGAAGGTTTTGTGATCCATGCATCACTGAACACATCTCTGCACTCCCATCTCCATACAATAGATACCCTCACATCCCAGAGGATTAGGCATGGCTCCTCTCCTTTGACCCTCCCTATTTCACTGCTGAGCTGCATACACACACACACGCACACACACGCACACACACGCACACACACGCACACACACGCACACACACGGACACACAACTGACTTTCATTTTTCATGTTAAGTTTGACAAGAGGAGTGTGAAGGATCAGCAGGCCTAATACGCCCCTCATTCTCCCCTCAGATGCATGCACGCACTCATATCCTGACAGCTCACAGATGTGACTGACAGGACCGTATGTGCTCATGCAACCATGCAGGATGTAGAGAAAAAGAGAAGAGAAGAGAAGTGTCGAGTATTGATTATCAACTTTTAGAGATACACACATAGGCTTTAACATGAGACGTAACTGTCCAGTTGCGGACATAACTCAGAACCATTTACATCACTTGCTTCAAAAGCAATGCGACATATTGATGTCCACCTATAATACTGATGTGATTTGAGTCCATTCTTATGTCCGTTCCCTTCTATCTCTCTGGGGCCGCTGATGAGAAGAGCAGCGGGTGACATATAGAGGCGTAAGTGATTGTGATGGCGTTTATACGGCTTGTCACAGTAAATCTCATGATACCACAGATAACATTACGCACAATAACTCACTCAGATTATATTTCACATTAACAGATGGTGATGCTGTTGAGCTGGTGTGTGTGTGTGTATGTGTGTGTGTGTGTATGTGTGTGTGTGTGTGTGTGTGTGTGTGTGTGTGAACCTCTGTTTGACGGGGCTGGAGAGTGAAACCTCAGGGCTGTTTATCAAACTCATAGGAAGTGGGTGTTGTTGAGAGAGGACGTGTCGCGCCACCACATCCTGCTGCTGGGGAGCAGCTTCGGATGGGACACCAGAGCGTTCACACAATGTACAGTAAACAACAAATATAGGACAGGGGTGTGTGTGTGTGTGTGTATACCAGTCTTTCACAGAGAATATACATGTGGGGGTGATGTGACCAGTTGTCTCTTCTAGGTAAATGAGGGTGTTACATGAACTGTTACATGAAATCACAGCCAGTAAATGCCCAGTTTAGTTACAGATTTCCACCCACAAACGATACATGTCACATAAAAGTGCAAAAGCCATTTGTGTCATGACAGCATTTGCCAAAATGTATAGTAGTCAATCACACTTGACCTTCTCCATCAATAAGCATATCTTCCCCCTGCCTACATACATCTGAGATGGCTATCTATCGTTCCATTTCAGTCATTCGACGTGTCCTCCATTAGGTCAATAAACGGTGTAGATGAGGTTTAAAAGAAAGTTTGATGCACTGACTGAACGTGTAAGTGATGAATGATTCAGCGTTATCTCAAAGAGTCTTTTACTCACTACATTCCAGGGGAAGTGGCAGTGTTCTGTCATCTATGGAGTTTTCTTCTTTATTTCTGATTCTGACATGCACACACACACACACACACACACACAGACACACACACACACACACACACAGACACACACACACACACACACACACACACACACACACACACACACACACACACACACCTAAATGCAGATGTACCTGACCACATTCATACAGCACAACAGGATGCTGTAGGGAGGTTGTTTGAGGTGTGAGGGTTCACAGGCATTTTGACAAACAATATCGGTTTCTGAGAACTGATTATTCATTACTCATTAGATTAATAGATATTGCCACTTTTGATCTGTTGTTTTTTTTTGTCTCTTTCTTTCTGAAAAGGAGAGCGGGCAATCAGGATTTTAATCCACACAGTCGCAAAAATGTGATTTATTCAAGGATGCCCGGATGACTGATTATTATTTGTCGCTACACATCAACCACACACAGTCCAGCACACAATTCTGTGCAGCTGATGCAGTTCGCCCGTTTCACATGTTTATTCATTGCAGATTGTCTGTTGTGACAAAACAACGAGAAAGCAGAAGGACAAACAGAAGGACAATCATTATCTTCCTTGCTACCGTTTGTTTACAACCAACACAGAGATTCATCAAATGGGCACTGTCAGCTCTGGGCTGCACTGCTAGATGCCACAACTGTCTGAATTTTTGTTCACCGCTGTCTCACTCCAGCATCTGAGCATCTGCATCCACTGGGGCTGTGCAGGACTGCAAGATGAGCCCACTGATAGCTCGGCTCATACGGAGACAACATTATGATAATGTCCCTATAAGTAGTAGGGGGGGATGGGTACAGTGTCATCTCCTCACGTAGACAGAGCCAGCAGGGAGTCCACAGTCAACTGCGTTTAGGGCCGTCTTTGTTGTTGTCTCGGCTCCCATCTGCATTATTGTTTTGTTCCGGTCTACATCTCCTCTCAGACATCGTTATCGTTCTCATTAGAAGGATATCTACCTCAGCCCTTAATGGGGAACAAAGTCATCTTTCTTTCCCTTTTGTGTGTGTGTGTGTGTGTGTGTGTGTGTGTGTGTCTACCTATCTGTCAGTAGTATATGGTATGCGTGTATGGCTCCATATACATATACTGTATGTGGCCACTTCCTCCACTTCCTCCACTTTATGTTAGGCTAGGATGATAGTCATTATATACGCACACACACACACACACATTTTTGATATTACTCTATTTGAATGTTCACAATAGACAGAAACAGGAAACATGGGAGACAGAAAGGAGTTGATATGTGATGACAGTCCCAGGCTAACTCTAGGATGTGCCTTCGCCAACTGAGCCACCAAGGATGCCCGAGCCAGCCAGTCTTCTGGAGGTAAATGGGGGTGAGGAGGAGGAGGGCCATTCTGGTGGTTTATCTGAGTGTATCAGGAGCTGGAGATAGCCCCAGTAGTGTGTTATCCAAGAAGTCATTTACTTCATTAACCCAGCCAGATCACCGAGGCCTCGGTAATCAACCTTGTCACACGTCCCATTAACTTCTCACTCTATCAGCATGGCCTTGCCGCTCGCCTTCTGACACACACACACACACACACACACAATTGTGCACACTATCACGCACAATTCACCGTGTGTAGACATACACTCATGCACATGCACTCACACACACGCACACTCTTTTTCCCGTCTGCCTCAGCTAACCCCATTACCTTTGTCAGTCCCAGGGGTCTCTCAGCTCTGATGAACCCTCTACTGCCCTGTGAGATTAGTGGACTCCCTGAGAAAAGCCCTTCATTGATTGAACGCGGGTCTCTCTTGCTTGCAATGTCAGCTCAAGGTTAGCATGTTGGCTCTCGCTGCTCTCTTTCTCAGTACAGTCATGCGCTGTACGCTTCATTGTGAATATCAATGTGTTATTATTATTTTATCTCTGCTGACTCTACTGTTTATATTATTCATAAAGAAGACCAATTATTGGCATTCACCCTCACCCCCTCTCTCTCTCTCTCTCTCAATCCCTCTCTCCAGTGACACCACTTAATACATTTGCCATAATGTTTATTAATTGTTAAATGATGTTTTTTTCTTCTTCACTCCCTCTTCAGTCTCCCCTCTCCTTTCAATGAAACCACAAAGGAACTGCTGCCACATAAAAGCTTTAGCATTTGGTAAAGTGGTTTGAATGAGTGATTCACTTTTATGTATTGCAAATCGGGCGTGGGAAAGCATTTACTTTGTGTCCTACTTGAGGGAATGAAAATCTTCCAGACAAAAAGGCAGGGAGAGATGAAGGAATGAGGGCAGCTCTCACTCGGTAATAGACTCAGATAAATGGTTGGATTGGAAGACAGACTGATCTTTTCATGTTGAACTTGATGAACATGAATGATGCACCAGATTTCCTGTAGCGGTGAGTAGAGATGAAAGGATTATCTAGATATTTAGATTGTTCAGGCAGAAACGCTACCCTGCACCGCTGTCTCTTTCCTCCCCATCATAATTCAATATTTACAGTTTAAGCTGGAAAACTGCTCCCTCTTGGCTGCCTGTATCTGGTATCCATGGTAACGGATTTGAGAACAGAGTGCCGTCTGCGTATGTGTGTGTCTGTGTGTGTGTCTGAAATGTTTACTGATACACTGCAATTGATTGGTTGTTGGGGAGCAGCTGTTGACCCTTCACTCTCAGGGGTCTCTTTGTATTCTTGCACACATCCCAAATCAATAGACACACACACGCACGCACGCGCGCACGCACACACACACACACACACACACACACACACACACACACACACACACACACAGAGTCATGCATGCACACACACCCCACTGATACAATACTGGCCCCATGCCCATAAGTGGAGAAATGAGCCAACGGGCCATAAAGAGTTGCTGTGGCATTGTTATGATAACACTTCCAATGAAATAGAGACTGTAAACAGAACATACACGTGTACAAATACACAATGCACATATATACACACACACACACACACACACATTAGTGAATTCAGCCAAAGTCCCGCAGCAGAGGAAGTGAAAAGCAAAAACACCCACAGCGTTGATGGTAGATATCTTGAAAATCTTGACTTCTCGACTTGAAAATCTGCTGACAATCATAAATTCTGCCCTGTCTAAGGAAATCCCTCCCAATGGGTTTTTATGTGCTATACATGCGGGCACACACACACACACACACACACACACACACACACACACACACACACACACACACACCAGGACGGCAAGTAACCATGGGGCACGAGGAGAGAAAGGTCATCTGGCATCATTTGCATTGCTTGTTAATGTTAAAGGATGTTTTCCATACAAGGCAGGTCAAGTTTTGCATTGAGACGTGATGCAAACATAACTTCTAACAACTTGGAACAACTGTGGCTTGTTTGCTTTGTTGACGTAGGCTTTCCATATTTATGTTTGACATATGAAGGGGAAAGCACCAGCACACATGCACACACATACACACACACACAGACACATGCCCCAAAATCACACCCACCCACCTGTGCAACCGCATTTCACCCACACACACTCACCTTGTCCTCTTCAAAAGTTAATGTGTCCGTGGGGTGTATTGAGACGGTAGTGACTGCGTGTCAGTGTCAGTCTTACAGAACACACACGTTAAATTGGGGCTTGAACCTAGCGCTTCTCTCAAATGCAATCACTTCAAGTCAGTCCAGTAGACCTTCAGCAAACCATTTCCCTTGGAAAGACGAAGACCTTCATGATAGTTTAGGCCAGGGGCTCCCAAATGTTTTCATGATGAAGACCTCCAAAAGATAGATGTCTATTGTAGGTTAGGAGAGGAGAGTGGAGAGAGTGAAACTACCGCTCAGCATAGTTTCCCTTAAATATTGTCTCATTGTGCTAACCTCTACTGGGTGAAATAACAGAGAAATTCAGCTTTCCTTCATTTTGCTGGGGTCTCTCTGGGACCCCGTCAAGAAGGCCCCTGGAGGTCTAATCGGTGAACTGTGCAGCTAGGGGGGCTAGTGGTTGGTGGACACGTCCCTAAACCAGAAGACCTGGATTCAACATTTGCCCTGCTGAAGAGTCTTTGAGCAAGTCTCTACCAGCTCCAGGTACGCTGTTCTGGAGCTGACCCTGCACTCTGACCTCCAAACGAAAAAAGAAAATGTACCTGCAGCCTGAAAAAAGCAGGACTAACAAGAAGGAACATGCTCAGATTTCACCTAATTTTCAGGAAATTCCTAATCGTACTCTTATTCATAATGGATGTTGCATGTAAAAAGTGAATGCAGACTTCATAAAAGCCGTGTATGTATACATATAACACCCTGCTGATGAAATTGCATAACCTTGTATATAATGCACTGGCTATAAAACATGCTGCATTCAGGAGTAGCCTGTACTGTGTTAAAGTTATGCTTTCCTAACACCCTGCTTTACAGCTTCACTATCACTCTGACAGTTAAAGCACAAGCCTGTTTTCTGCTTTTACGTTACATTTTTAAAATGTCATGCCTATAGGAAGAGTCCCAGAGGAGCAGGGTGGAGGAGGAGGAGGTTGCAAAGGAGACGCGCTGGGCGACTTTGCTGCCAGGTGGAGGCGATGTCGCTCCTCCTCTCCTCTCCGCGGCCAGAGCTCTCAGTCTGCTGGGTGAGATCATTACCAGACACCAGGCTCCGGGACCTGACATTCACCGATCCGAAAGGGAGAGAGCGAGAAAACACCCCCCTGATCCGATGCAACCGGCGAGGGAAACCGACCTAAACCACCGTCTTCTGCCTCGGCAACTCCGTCTCCTGCATTGACGGGTGAAAGTGCGGTCTTTTGCCACTGACGTCCCCCCCCCACCCCCCAACCCTCTCCCCCCCCGTTGGATTTGGGGGTTATAGTCGGATGCGGGCTTGTTTTGACTGCAGTGTTACAGTCCTACTCTTCCCCCGAGTAGCGGATTTGCGAGGGATCTCAGCACTGTGCGGCTCCCCGAGTGACCAGCGACCCTGCAAGGCAACGGAGACGCACTCTGCACCGCCGCGGCTCGCGACAACACGACTCTATCTGCAAGAGCGTCTAAAGATCTTATTTCAGAGGGATTGGACATAAGTGCCAAGTTTCCGATTGGATTTTTTTTTTTTGGTGTGCGGCTACCTTCCTTCTATCATCAGATCGGCTGCAAATCCTATTTTCGCCTTTTTTTTTCTTTCCAAAGCACTGTTGACGCCATTTTCCTCGGGGTTTTCTGTCAAAAAAAAAGATATACATATATCCTGGTCCCGTTTGACAGCTCCCCGGGAGGCTGTCATCCCATCCGTCGCTTGTGTAAAATGTGTCTAAATGGATTGTAAATGATCTTGATAAAATATTTACACGTTAGACCCGAGTGTGTGACAACATTAGACATGGGTAAGTAGCCCTAGTTGACCACATTCCACACCTGAATACACCTCGCCTGTGAATGTGTTACTGTTATAAATAATATTGGAGGCTGCTGTTTATTGGCTCGTTTGATAACTTACGGGCTTATATATTTTGTGCATGTGCCAGTTGCGTGCCGCTGTTTTGACAAGAAATTGTAGGAATAGATTGTGGTCACATGCCAACAAATTCAACAAAACACACACGCGCACACACACGCAGACACACACACACACGCACACACGCACGCACGCACACAGGACCCCAAGCAACGCTGTGTCACTCAGTCTCCATCCATTATTACTATGTAATATGTTTGTAATTAGGTGGCAGTAAGATAAAACACCTAATTAGGTCAATGGAATGAAGTGTCCACTGCACACTGATCAAGGACCAGCTCGGCTGCCACCGTTAACCCTCTTAGTTAAAATGCTATTCTGCTGGGATGGAACTTCTGCACCCTCAGAGCAATAATAGTCTATCACATAGCATCACAGCCTATCACGAGCATCATGGTCTATCCCTGGGTGTCTGTTACCCCTCAGGTGTGTAATGAACAGCATCACATCTGAGTGTGTTTTTGTTGAGTATCACGTTGAATTAATTTTACTTGGCAGGGGCAAATCTCACAGGGATGAAGACGAGTGGTGTGAACGCTCCAATGTGCGAGGAGGAGTGTGTTTCACTTCACAGTTCACATTCATACCGGTTGCGTTTTCATTTCTAGAGAAAAATCCACACACGCGTCGCCACGGCTAGGTAGAGCTTGAACCGAGGTGACATACAGAGTCCATACAAATGTTTCTCACGCATTGACTTCATTTGCATGCAGCGGGGCTTAGGGGAACCAAGCTTAACTCCACTTTGGTTGCATTCATCAGTGGCTGCTCAGATGGGCTTCACATGGTTCAGAAATGGGTGTCAGACATTGTGGCAAAAAGGATGACTTCTGTTATGCAGCTAGATAGATAGATAGATAGATAGATAGATAGATAGATAGATAGATAGATAGATAGATAGATAGACAAGGCTCAGACATTAAGTTGTATTGAATGAGTAAGGGAAAGCTCTTTTGTGTTACTAGGATATATGTGAGTGAGCGCCTGGAAGGGAAGAGTGGATAAAAAAGGAGTACAAGGGCATGAGACGATAGGCAAGGATAGAAGAGTTTGATTAGGTGGAAAGAGATGGGGTTGAGAAGGGCACTAGGGGTGGATAATAGAGGTGATTCAGACGTGGATGGAGGCAGCGATCTTGGTTTGGGGGAGCTGAATCTGCAGCAGCATTTCTGTGGTGTAAAAATACAAATTTGGCAATCAGATAATGAGACGCCTCTGCCACCTTTAAATGTAAGTATGAGAAATCGATAATGTGTACCCCCTTCTGAGCTGGATACCTCAGGTCGAAATAGGATCACAGAGAGAGGGGGGGGGGGGGGGGGTATGAACGGGATCCAAGGACAAATCTAACTGTTGGCAGGCTCTCTTAACAGAATATCAGCACTGGAGCACCTTTTGGCAGAACACACTGAAGGAGGGAGGGAGAGGGGAGAGAGGAGGTGGAGGGTAAAGGAAAGAGGTAGCACGGAGAAGAAGGGAGAGAACAGAGGTGGGGTGGTGAGGTGAGGGGAAGGAGGAAGACAGTTGGGGAGAAGGGAGGTGTTTTTGCTGACAGCCATTTTGTGGCTTCTGCTGCAGTTAAAATGGTTTAACATTCATCTGCTTCTCTGGGGTAGTTAGGTGAGGAGGGTTTTAGTGCTATCTGGCATATGGCTGATCCAGAGGTGCGTGTGTATGTGTATGTGCGTGTGTGCATGTGTGTGTGTGTGTGTGTGTGCGTGCGCGGTTATGAGGTCCAGGTGGGTTTAAGTACATCATTTTCTACTCCAGTAGTCCCCCACACCTTGCACCCTGATTCTCTGTCTATCTGCCCCATGGTTGAACGCATGCTTCCACCATCCACGCATTCACACAGTGACGGTCACCTGACCTGATGTAAGAAAGGCTTTTATTTTGTATTGTTCCCTTTGCACAACACACACATGCTCAGTTCATGATGTTAATTGTTAAAAAAAACCTGTAGCAAATTAGAGGAAGTTCTTAGATGTGGTGAAGAGATGGCTCCCTTCAGCTTGCTCTGCTGACTTCCAGGCAGAAAACCGATGCTAGCGCCCACTGGGTTTGGAAGTACTAAAAGGCAGGGAGCAATCCTTTTGATTTGGCTCCAGCCAAAGATTGGATCCTTCTAGAAACATTGGTTTATATTATTGCCTCTTCACCAGAGGGCTGAAATGAAAGAGGAAAAGAGATACAGGAAAAATGAAAATGGCAGACAGACAATGTTCATCATCCCTCTGAGATAGTCATCTGTAGCCGGGGATGCTGAGCCGGTACTACAATCTCACATCAAAGAAAAGGGAAAAACGTCTCTTCACCTTGCGCAATCAGACAGGCGTTTGGTGTGCTTTTGTGGATGTGTGAATGTGTGAGTGTGTGTGTGCGTGCGTGTGTGTGCATCTGTCTGCATGTGTGTTTGAGCTATTTGTGAGTCCACCTCAGGCACGGGGCTGCTGGGTATGCAGCCTTAAAAGGTTGTGTTTCTACTGGCTTCTCTCTCTCTGTCTCTCTCTCTCTCTCTGTCCCGCACACACACACACACACACACACACACACTCTCTGTTTTGTCTGTCTGTCTCTATCATTCACCATCTCTATTCTGTCCATCTGTATTCCATTACTAATGCTTTATCGTAATTGTTTTCAAAGGACAAGGCAAAAAGGTGGAGGACTGTCTCGTTCACAGCCTTTCACATCCAGTACAGGGAATGACCTTATGCTATTTGAGAGGGAAGCTGGTTAGCGCTGGCAGTTTTGAGAACATAATAAAGCTATTTATGCAGTGAGTCTGGCCTCTCACAATCACCCTGCTGTCTGAGGCTCGTCGAGGTGTGTGTGTTTGTGTCAATGTGTTTGTGTGTGTGTGTGTGTGTGAGTGTGAGAGAGAGAGAGAGAGAGTAGAGTCAGAGGAGAGTGAGGCTCAGGCTGGGCAAGGGAGGCCCGAGGAGGGGTCAGTCTTACATAAACTCTCCGCCAGTCTGCCAGTAACAGAGAACTAACACAGCTCAGGGCACAGTGCAGGGAGGGAGGAGGAATAGTCATGACCCAGCTAAGTACTTCACCCAGTAATGGTCCAGAATGAAGATCGCGCTTGTGTGTGACGCCATTTTGTTGTCGTACCGGGTTACAGTTGTGATCGGGTATCGAGTCTTCAGAGCCAAAGTCCATGTCTTCTACTTCTTTTCTGTCTTTTTCGTTAGATCGGTTTCTTTTTGGTGTGTCTGTGCGTCTATGTGTGTGTGTGTGTGTGTGTGTGTGTGTGTGTGTGTGTGTCACTCTGTGGTTGGCAGCTGTCTCTCTTTTCCTGTCATTGTCCTCAGTCCCAGGACACACAGGGGTGGCTTTCACACATGCCATGAGGACGAGTCAGCATGCTGACATTAGGGACTGGGAGGCTCCTGGAGGACCAAACAGGGTCATGTGGCCGCCACACAGGGTCTGGTCGGACCTGCCCGGCTGTGCTGCCTTAGGTTATCACCGTAAAACCATGGAAACTTAAAAGTCATTCGCTCAGTCACCCTTATGAGTCATGACCATATGAGTCATGGTTTCAGATCAGCAGACGTCCCTGCTAAAATGTCAGCGGTTCAGAGAAGAGGAGCAATTCTTTATTGTTAATTTACCAGATAACAAAACGACCAACCCCTCGGTTGGACTTTATTCGTGTACGATCCTACAAGTTTGTTGAAATAACGTTGTGGATTATGATTATCCAATCACACCGTAAGCGTGTGCCGTGCTTGTGAGGGCCTGTTGGGTATTATGTATGATGGGGGATCAGCTGTTAGTACAGTAGCGTGGACTGGTACAGGAGCACACACACACACACACACACACACACACACACACGCATGAAAGCATGCACACATGCACACACACACACACACACACACACACACACACGTACGCAAAGATAGCGTGAAATGCCTCCATGTAACCATGTCAGAAGTCCAAGGGTATTAGTGGAGGGAGGGGAGGTAATTCTTGGTGTACTCTGTAAACCGTGTGTGTACTCAGAGGTCACGGTAAGCCCAGAGTAAGCAGTAGGCTTTTATTTGAGTCTAGTCCCTCAGGTAGGTCGCGGTCTAGCCCGGGTTCATAACGGTGTAAACGGTGTCAGTCCGAGCTCAGCATGTGAGACGGCGTTCCCCCGGCTTCCAACGCTCAGTCATGCCTCGTGTCATATTGACTGATAGGATTTCCCCCGGAGCTGCAGTGAGAAGTGCAGTCCGGTGTTTGTTTGGGTTGCTTTGTGTTTATATGCATGCGTGTGCGCGAGTAAGCCAGCGTAAGTGTCTGTGTGTCTGTGTGTGTGTGTGTTCGAGTATGTAACATATTGTAAAGCGGGGTGTTTGTGACGTGCGCACAGATCCGAGACACAAAAGTTGGATGGGTGGGATTTGGCGGTTCGGATGATGAAAGAATCCTCCGAGAGTTGGCGGCCGTTTCTCTAGAGAGCAAAAAATAGAAGCAGGGGTGCAGGAGGGGGCTATCTATCTGCCGCGGTGTACTTGTGTACATTTGCATACATGTGTACATTTATGTGCGTAAGTGTGTGTGTGTTTGTGTGTGTGTGGGGTGGGGGGGGGGGGTTTGTGCATGTGTGCAGCGGTGCCATCGCATGCGTGTGTAAAACAGTTGAGACGCTGGTTTTTCCAGACCAGCTCGTAAACCACATCTGGGGAAAGAATTTAGATTCCTTCCCTCCTCTCTCTCTGCTGCCTTCCCTTTCTCCCTGTGTGATTCCCTCCCTCCTTCCCTGCTCTGGAGAAGAGAGAAGAAAAAAAAAACGAAAAGAAAAAAAAAACAGCAGTCAGCTTCTTTCATTTTTTTCTGTCTTGTGTCCTCAGGCTAACTTCAGCCTGGTTTTAGAGCAGAGAAGAGGAATGTCTTATTTTGCACTGATCAGTCTAGTCTGCACAGCTCTGCTTTAGATCTGTTGGGGGGGGATAGAAGGGAGAGAGAGGATTAGCGCAGAACAAGTAAAGGAGGAGTGGAGCGATAGAAAGGCGGGTGGTAGCGGGTGTCAGGGAGGATGAGTTTGTTTTGCGCTTGGTACAAAATGCAAATGGCAGTGTGGCATGCCTTTACAGCGCTTTGATGATGTGGTGTGTACGTCTTCATACGTAACAGGCAACTAATGATGTTGATGACAGCAGACGGGGCTGTGCTGAGAGGTGGCGCGGGAATGAAAGTCACAGGGATGACGGGCTTCTGTTTGAGCCGCCCGACATCTCCTAATAATATCATTCATCTGCTCTCTCCCCAGACTGTCCCTGGCTTAACTGTGCTCCTGTGGGACAACCGGCCCAGCCCCAGTAGCTGACCCACCGCAACCACCCAGCCAAACGGACAACTGTTCTCTATCTTCCTATTGGCTGGCTGCCACAGCTTCCCCCCCATCCTGATTGGCTCTGGCGGGAGTGTGGATGGAGCCAAGGGATCCGGTTGGCTCGGCCCGACCCAAAGCGGCGGAGATACAGGGAGGTAGGGCGGAGCCGAATGAAGACGACCAGGAGAGAGCAGGGGGCATCGGTTTGGCACGCGGTGATGATGTGAGCAACGGCGCCATCAGCGAAGGGGAGGGGCTAGAGGAGCAGGGGGAGGGACTTCTGGAGGAACAGGAGTTCTCCATCAAGGAAGCCAGCTTCCAGGAAGGAAGTCTAAA